>CM054811.1:15368354-15652982 GCA_028984105.1 Lavandula angustifolia
ATCCTGCATCATATACGTCTCAAGATATTCTTGGACAAAGCTTTCAATGGAGTCAGTAGAAAAAGCATCTTCATTTTCATGATCAAAGGGTTTCTTAAGTGCTTCAGCAATGCGATGAACATAAGTTTCGTTATGGTATGCAACACTTATCGAACCCTCATCCACATTAATTATAGCCTTTACAGTTTTTAAAAATGGCCTACCCAATAACACACCCCGCGGTTCCCTCAACTTGCCTATCATTCGTGTTAATTACATAAAAATCAGCCGGATAGACAAAATTGTTGATTCTGACTAAAATGTTCTCTAGTAGGCCAATCGGAGCGATGCATGACCTATCCGCTAATTGAATAATCACCTTAGTGGATATTAACTCAGCTCCTACCAATTGATTATATACAGATAAAGGCATAACATTTATGGATGCACCTAGATCACACATGGCTTGTTTAATCATAACTTCACCCATCAGACAGGGCAGTGTAAACACACCTGGGTCGGCACATTTAGCAGGCAACATCTTACGTATGATTGCCGTTCCGTGTGGTCGAACAAGACTTTTCCGGATTTGGGAACTTTTCCGGCAATGAAATCGTTCACAAATTTCCCGAACTTGGGAATCTTTACAGCTTCAAGGAAAGGGATATTAATCTCCAATTTCTCCAACAACTTTAAGTAATCCATGCTTTTCTTGTTCGGCGTTCTCTTCATTTCCAAAGCTTCCGAAAATGGTGGAGGTAGTATCGGTTCAGACTCCGATTGGCCAGTCGGAATAGTCTCCTCATCCTGTTTTGGTTTAGCATCTTCAGCATGCTGTTCTGCTGGGTGGTAAGGTCGTTCAGGTTGTTCTGTGGCCTTCTTCTTCTCTGCTAGCTTTTCTGGGTGTCTCGGTTGCACAATTGGGCCAGACAGTTCTTTTCCTCCACGCAGCGTAACCTGATTGCAGTTATGGGCATTTGGATTTAGCTGTTTTTGAGCTTGTGAAGGTAAATGCTCGTGACCTCCCTTCAAATCTTGGAGTGAGCTGTCCATTTTGAACACTTGCTCAGACAGATTTTCCAAAGTAACTTGCTGATCCATTTTCAATTTTTGCATCTCTTCCTTCATGGCTTGAATCTCATTTTGATTTGAAATTATCTCCTTCTGCATTTGTTGTTGAAATGCAGTAGTGTCCTTATGTGAAGAAACCATTTTGGCTAAAAGCTTTTCCAATGGATTCTGATGCTCTAGTTCGGCAGGCGGAGCACTATGTTGCTGAAACTGCCTTTGATGCGGGGGCTTATACGCTCGCCGATAGCTATGCGGATTAGGAGGCTGGTATGGTTGCTGAAGTTGTTGTTGAGGCAGATTCCTTGGTTGAAATTGAACTTCCGGTTGCCTTCATTTAAGGTTCGGATAAACTCCTTGTTGTCCACTCCTATTTCTAGCCGCATTCATTTCTTCTCCCGGACATTGTAGTGTCGTATGCCCTTTTGACCGCAAGCTCCACATGTGTGGTCAGCAATCGATCGATTTGAAGCAGACGCGTTCTGCTTGAGTATTAGGTCTAGCTTGTCTTACAATTGGCTGAATTTTGCATCCACTTTAGTATCGATCTCATCCATGTAATCGGAATAAGACCAATTTACAGCTCTTCTTGTTGTTCTCGGCCCCTTATATTGTGAGGTGGATTCCGCAAGTCCTTCAATAATATTTCTTGCGTCTTCGTACAGACTTGTATGGAAATTCCCTTTTAGGCCAATATCGACCATGACTTTTGCTTCATCGGTCATACCTTGATAGAAGATTTGTAAAAGCTCTACGTCTGAGTAGCCATGGTTAGGACAACTATCGACAAGTCGCCCGATCTCTCCCAATATGCACTGAAGGATTCATCGATTTCTTGAGCGTCCGGAAATCGGCTTCTTAAGTGCATTCGTCTTCGATTGCGGGAAATACTTCTTCAAGAAAACCATACGCATTTGGGCCCACGTCGTGATCGTGTTTGGCTTAAGACTTGAGAACCAAGCTTGTGCTCCATCTTGAAGTGTGAATGGAAAAGCCTTGAGCTTGAACGCGTCTAGGTTGCCTTGGTTGGGTGCGGGTTACACACTTGGTTGAACGACGCCAAAAAGGAATTTGGATTCTCGTTCGTCCTTCCATAAAACTTCGGCATGGCAGCGACCATGTTCAGCTTGACATCGATTTGTTCAGTAGTTGTGATTTGGATTGGACCGGGTAGGTCCGTTCCCATGTCAAGCGATCCGGCATTCATCCTCAAAGGTGGTGGATCGTGCACTTCTTCCATCTCTTCTTCCTCGATTCGAGCTTATTCTTGGAGTATTTTGCCTTGTTACGTCGAACAAAATAGTCTCCGGTTACAGTCGGTCGGGTCCGATCACCGGCGTCTGTTCTGTCTCCTGGTTGGGCAGTTCAGACGTCTGCTGCCTTGGACAGATTCTGTTGCTTTTGCAGCTTTGTCTCCTTCCTATTCCTCTTTGATGTTTTCTCGATCTCAGGATCAAATATCAGATTAAGGTTGGAAGACCTGCTCATGCAATATCAAAAAGCACAAAGAAAGATTAGTAGAAAAAATAATGAAAAACTAGGTAACACCGTTCCACGGCAACGACGCCAATTTGGTGATCGCTGTATTGCACCAAATAATCCTGCAAAAATCAGATAATTATATCAGTATAGTTCACAGGTATCGAACACAGGGAACGGATGACTAGACACTTTATTTTCCTACTTATCTATGATTTTGGTTAGCAACCACGCAAGATTTAGGTTTTAATCTAAGCTAAGAAATTGTAAAACTGAAAGAAATTAATAAAATTGAAAATAAAGCGTATGAGCCGGGCAATTGAAAGGCGGGTCCGAGCAGAATATTCACACACACGTAATTCCAATCCTCGGCACTTAATATGAATTAATCTCAAGAATCTACTAGTTATAGACCATAGTAACTTAAAGCGTGTGATCCTCACTCCCACTTACTTAGTCGGTAACCGCCATGTTGGACATCGAAACGGCTACTTCCCTAACCTAGCTACAACCTACGTTGTTGGGCAATCAATAGATTTAATAGCTAGACAGCTTTATCGAACTAAGGGAGCCTAGTATAGGAGCCTACTCGTATGTTGGGCATCTAATAGTCTCCTATCGGTTTAATCCAATTACTCTTAAGAATAATTTCGCTACTTACCTAGCCTTGTTCCACGAGAAATGATGGAAGTACTAAGTTAGCTACAGACTGCGCAACCTAGGGTGACCAATCCTAAATTATTAGTCAGATTTAAATAAACCGAATTAACCCGAAACCCTTTTGATTAATTATTCGAACCTAAGCCTCATGTACTACTTGTTCACTGTGCATTTCGTTCTATCGGACCACTAAAAAGTTTAGCTACTCATGCGGGACGCTTCGGTTGGGCAAGCGGGGACAGGTTCTGAGAACAAAAACATAAACACAAATAACCCTAGATCTAGCATGAACGGAAATTAAAACTATTAAAGCACGAAATAACAGAATATTTAAACCTACGAAATTAAACTAAAACTTGAATTAAAATAGCAAGGATGTTCAAATGTAAATATTAAGTTCCCTACGAAAACGATTAACTACGAAACGAAATTAAAACTAGAATTCAAACTAGAAATTAAAAAGCATAAACAACGGAAATGAAAGATGTTTTTCTTCTTCAACTAAGCTACGGAATCGGTAAATGGTTCGGTGGTTGTCTTGGCTTCGGCGGTGATCGGCGGCGGTTATGTTTCGGACGGCGGGGCGGGCGGGTATATGCGGGCATAAGATCTGATTTCGTGCTCCTTCCTCTCTTTATAGACTCCCGTTCTTCCTCTCCAAGCTAGGTCAAATCATTCTTTGACAAGGAAAGGGATTTGGATAGATAAGGAAATAATATCTTTCCTTATCTACCACAAAAATATCTTCAAGATTCTTTCCTTCTCAACAAATCCGCGCCCACGTCATCAATTCGTTGCCTTTTCATCATCAAAAATCACCAAATATTATCCTCGTCATCATGCCACGTCGGCAACTAAAACACTCGCATTTTTTCGCCATGCTGCGAGTGCACCGGTTGGCGAATGGACGAGTTTTCGAACCGAGAAATTACTGAGTGCAACGACTCATCAAAACTCAATACTCAAATTGGAAAGTAATTTTTTGGAATAACATTGCTTTATTAACTGTACAAACACAAGAATCTGATAATCTGGAATCAAATTACTTTCCAGAGTAGATTCCTTGCAAACCAAACGGGACCTTTGGGAAAAAACTTAGAAAGGAAAAAAAAGTAAAACCATTTGACATTCAGGGTCATTTGACCTTTAGAGGTCAATCTAATCTGTAGGATTATTTACGATTTATCACTCATTCTCAAGATATATAACAATCTTCAAGAATATCTTCAAGGTCTACACTAATTTGTGCAATACAAGTTTAGTTATCCTCATAGAGAGCGGTAGATGATATATCATATATCATTACTCTCATAATTAGACCAATATCATGTTTACCTTGAAAATAACAAAGGATGAGCAGTACCATTTTAAATTCTCCAATTGAGAATAAGTAAGGAACTTCGGGTCCTAAAATATCTTTGCCATCTTCTGTATGTCTAAATAAGTCATCATTAGGTGATTGAAGGAATCATTAGGTAGCTATGCAAATGCGATACAATCATATAAAATCTCTTTAGAAACCTTTTTTTCACGTAGGTCAACTGGCGTAACTCCATCATGGAGATGCTCAATCTGCAGGTCGAGACAATGATTAGTTTTAACTAAATCTTTCGATTCAAACTCCATCTTTAGGCATAAGAAGATTTTCTCAAGTGATTTTGTATTTCATATAATTATTGATACATCTTTTGCAGAAGGAAGTTAAATTTATTTTGTTTGTGGGAACTTTAGTTCTTTCTTGGTGCATGTACAACATGTATATGAGATTTTAGTCACTTATTTGGCACTCAATAATTTGACGAACTTCTAGTTCATAGTGCGTGAATCTAAATAATTTATCCAACAATTTTTTTGCGGCATTATATCATTCATATTTTATATCTCCCCTAATACGATCATGGTTTGAGTTGGATTATAAAATTACGTACCAATCGGTAAAATAATCCACAATTAGTGGCCCTATATATGTCATGTTAACGAGAGTCTCAACCAAAATCAACTATACACATAATTTTCAAGTATTAAGCTCTTGAGTCTCAACTAAATTCAAGCCATCAATATAAAATGTTTTGCATATCATCAATTTTGTGTCCTCTATAGAGATACTGTTGTTCTTATTATATCACAAGCGACTAAATTGTTTGAAGCCTTTATAACGATTTTTGCAATTTACACGAAAACATATTTCTCACTTAAGTGGTTCAAGCAAGTTAAATCCTTCGGGGTATTTTCATGTGTATGTCACTATTTAGTAAATCATAGAGTCAATGTTTTACTACATCCATAAGGCACATTTCAAGACTTTCTGACATAACTAGAATAATCAAGAATCTAAAATGTAATTATGTTCATTATCGGAGAGTATATTTCTTCATAATCAATTCATAGTCTTTGAGAGAAATCTTGTGTTACAAGTAATTTTTGGAGTTTGAACTACAAGTCCAAATATTCGGGATATATTTTTTGGAGTTTGAACTACAAGTCCAAATATTTTCCGACTTTTTAGGGAATCTTATGACTTCTTTCCTTTTTGGACAATTATTTCTATCTTGACAATCTCTAATAGATCGTCGTTTATGATCCTCTTTTAACATTTTAAGAGTCATATTAAAGGCGAATATATCGTCATATGTCCATGACGATATTTGATCTCTCCAAATATTTTTGATATCTCATTATTTTCATACGCTTGTAGTTTTTCAGGAACTTTCATTTGATTGAATAATTATTTTTGTTAATATTTGGTTAATATGTTGTACCCCTTTTTAGTAAGGCACATAATTTTATTTATTTTTTTTTAGAAACAATTGGTCGATCATATTTTTGATGAACTTTTAGAGTAATTTGTTGTCATTTTTACTTGTCCTTCGAGGACATTAATTCTTGTTGGAAGGGTATTTGCGGGAAATGTATGACATTTGTCACTTCCTTTCATGTATATACAAAAGCATCAAGTAGTTGGTTTGCGATAGCTTTTTGCAATTTAATCTTTCGATTTCTTTGCGTATATTGATTATTTAGTGAATTCTAATGTGACTAACTTTTTTTATTACAAGAAATTTTCTCGTACTTTTGTGGAAGATTTTACATCAATTTAAGGCCTACCCGATGGAATATTTCGTTGATAAAATTAATAAAAAAATATATATTTTTTAAAAATTTCTGACGGTAAACTCCGTCGGTAAAAGCAATGAAAAAATATAATTTTTGAATTAATTTTTTTTCAAAATTGCCAATGGAAATTTCCTTCGGTAAAATTAATTAAAAAGCGAATCTTATTTTGGAATTTTCCGACGAAATATTTCCGTCGATAAGCCAATGACGATTGAATTATGTTAGGGAATATGCAGTACTGTTGTCCGTCAGTAAACCGATCTGTATTTTTTCCGTCGGTAATTACGTTGGTAAACTCTAGTTTTCTTGTAGTGTTAGAGACTGAAATTTGCAAAGATACTTTCATAAGTTGGACAAAATCCGAACTCATTCCCTCTAGTTGTAAAAGTCGTAGCTGTGTGTTTGAAGATTGTAGAAGTTGTAATAGTTTGAAGTAACTAAGTGAAAAGCCGTGGAAGTGCCTCTTAGTGCATAAAACGAAGCACCAACAGTCGGTGTTGATTAGTTGGATACCATGTTGCTAGTATAAGCAAGATTTGATAAGGAATTTCCTACTTGTATCCTGAGAGTGGATGTAGGAGTTATAATCTTGATGCATTATTTATTGCTTTATTATAACATTAATTATTGTCATAAGCATTAAATCGTCTTTGTTGAAACTGCATAAAAGTATATTTTATCAGGACAAAACTAATTGGTCTCTAAACTGAAGAAATCACACAATCATCTAGAAAATCAGGTTTTCATAAGACATTTATAATGGCTTATTGTTTCACCCTTACTATCAGTATCACTCTTAACAAATTTGATTAGGAAGAATGTGTGTTCTTCTACTGAGTTTTTGTACTTAAATGCACGTATCAGTTCGAGTGACGCACTTCTGTATTATGTCAAAACTAAATGTAGTGATTTGTATCAAATGAACATCCTTTAATTTAAATTTATAGGTCGTGGTCGTCGATCTGAAGTAGGTGAGTTTCAAATCATTGAATTTAAGTCGAATACGAATGTGTTTAAAATCTGTTCAATTTCAAATTATCCCCATTATTAACTCTATTACTACAATGAAGTTACAACACACCTACATAACCACCCAAATAACTCACGCATTCTACGCAACAACGCAGACTCACGCACGTAGATGCTACAAAGACCACACGTATTATTACTCTAATTATTTATTATTGTTCTAAATTTGGTTAATATAAATTAACTCACATAAAAATACTTCTATTTATTAAATTGCAACTAAAATTATAAAATCGAATACTACAATAATAAGTTTGAATAAACTTTACGTATTTGAATTTTGGATCAATCCATTTTTAAACCATGTTTAAAATGGATTGATCAATTAAATACATAAGTATTCAAACTTATTATTAGTTACTGTTAATAAATAGAGAAGTATTTTATGTGAGTTAACTTATATTGTCCAAATTTAGAACAATAACAAGTATTGATAACTCTTCCCGTGTGGTCTTTGTAGCGACCATTGCGTAAATTACGTGAGGTGTTTGAATTTATGCAGGTGTGTTATCTTCGGCCAGCAATAATAGAGTTAATAATGAGATATTGAAATTGAGCTGAATTTAAACACATTCGCTCACAAAATTCAATGATTTGGCTCTACTCAGATCGACGATATACGACTTCTAAATTTAGAATTATTCATAAGTTGGACAAAATCCGAACTCATTCCCTCTAGTTGTAAAAGTCGTAGCTGTGTGTTTGAAGATTGTAGAAGTTGTAATAGTTTGAAGTAACTAAGTGAAAAGCCGTGGAAGTGCCTCTTAGTGCATAAAACGAAGCACCAACAGTCGGTGTTGATTAGTTGGATACCATGTTGCTAGTATAAGCAAGATTTGATAAGGAATTTCCTACTTGTATCCTGAGAGTGGATGTAGGAGTTATAATCTTGATGCATTATTTATTGCTTTATTATAACATTAATTATTGTCATAAGCATTAAATCGTCTTTGTTGAAACTGCATAAAGTATATTTTATCAGGACAAAACTAATTGGTCTCTAAACTGAAGAAATCACACAATCATCTAGAAAAATCAGGTTTTCATAAGACATTTATAATGGCTTATTGTTTCGCACTTACTATCAGTATCACTCTTAACAAATTTGATTAGGAAGAATGTGTGTTCTTCTACTGAGTTTTTGTACTTAAATGCACGTATCAGTTCGAGTGACGCACTTCTGTATTATGTCAAAACTAAATGTAGTGATTTGTATCAAATGAACATCCTTTAATTTAAATTTATAGGTCGTGGTCGTCGATCTGAAGTAGGTGAGTTTCAAATCATTGAATTTAAGTCGAATACGAATGTGTTTAAAATCTGTTCAATTTCAAATTATCCCCATTATTAACTCTATTACTACAATGAAGTTACAACACACCTACATAACCACCCAAATAACTCACGCATTCTACGCAACAACGCAGACTCACGCACGTAGATGCTACAAAGACCACACGTATTATTACTCTAATTATTTATTATTGTTCTAAATTTGGATTAATATAAATTAACTCACATAAAAATACTTCTATTTATTAAATTGCAACTAAAATTATAAATCGAATACTACAATAATAAGTTTGAATAAACTTTACGTATTTGAATTTTGGATCAATCCATTTTAAACCATGTTTAAAACAAAACAAAATTAGCGGATTTTAAACCCACAAGGCTATGTCTTCACTTGAATCTCATTTCTTAAATCTTAGAATCCAAGGATAACCTAATTTTGTATACTTAAATTCTTGATTGTTATTTCCTCATAATATTTGAGGATAAGACCGAAAATAAATTATTGTGTAGGCTGGTCTAGCTTCTTGATAAATTACTGGTACGAGAGGTTCGACTCAAATCAGTATAAATGTATAATCAAACTTATAAGAAGATGGAAATGATCTTATAAATTATTTAATGAAGGCGCAATTTGAAGGCAAGTAGATAACCTATCATTTATTATAATGGCATAGTTTTCAAAAGGAGACACCGTAAATAATAAACTCAATGTCTCAAGAAAACCAAACAAGATGATGCAACCACTAGACTAAATAAGTTGTGGAATGCCAAAAATCTAGTTTTACTATTTGACTACTAAAGCTTTATAATGACAGATGAGATTTTTGTAAAATTGCAGTAGAGTAGTATTTTAAGTAAAATTGATCCAAATTAGTAGTAGTAGTAGTAGTAGTATTGTCTACCAAATGGACTTTTTCATAAAAGAAAGCTGCAGCTGCAGGCCCTAAAAATTGAGTGCAGCATTCAAAGTTGTTGACTAATTAAATTTAACTGGAATTCCGCCAACGGCGCGGACACAAATATTCAAAATTCCAACTCCCATCCCCCCAGAACCTTTGACAGTGACCCTATCTATCTATATATCTATCTATCTATTAAACAAACATACAACTTTAACTACCAAATCAGAGATTTGTTGTTGCCTCTCGCTTTTCTGCTATGGCAAATGAGAGGGCTGTAGTGATCGAGGCCGTTACGAGTTCAAGATTCCATGAAGGGACTCCGAGATTGATGAAGAGGAAGAGACCGCCGAAGATCGATATCCCGAATGTTCTGCGTGAGATTTGTGCTGATATGGTCATGGTGCAGGGTGATGGTGGTGTGTGCTTTTCGGCTTCTGGGGTTGGAGTTGCTGTTTCTGCTTTGAAGGGTAAGAAAAAGTTTATGGAAGATGCCCACAAGATCTTCCCTTTCTCCAATGGTGGTAATACTACTAGTAATATGGTAGGTGAAAGACTACTCGGCTTCTTTTTTTATATTGCTTTAGTAGTGTATGAATTATAATCCCAAGGAAATGCAGGAGTTTTATGGGGTTTATGATGGACACGGAGGCAGCAAAGCTGCAGAGTTCGTGGCAGGGAATCTGCATCTCAAGATTCTTGAAATGTTGGAGACTTGTTCTATAAAAGAAAAGGAAAAAGCTATCAAGGAGGGTTATCTCAAAACTGATGAGGAGTTCTTGAAACAGGTCACTACCTTCCCATATAATTAATAATCACTACCTTCTACTCTACTCAAGACTTGTGTGGGATTTGCAGGGGTTGAGTAGCGGTGCTTGTTGTGTGACTGCTTTGATTCAAGGAAAAGAGATGGCAGTTTCCAACTTGGGTGACTGCAGAGCGGTTCTGTGCAGAGATGGGGTTGCAGAGGCCATCACAACAGATCATAAACCAGAACGAGAGGACGAGCGGAGAAGAATACAGGATAACGTATTTATTTATCCACTAAACTGAACATGATGCCTTCTTCTTGTCTAGTTTTGTGTAAATTGACCGTTTCTGATGCAGGGTGGATACGTAGAGATTCATCGAGGAACATGGAGAGTTGATGGAACACTTGCGGTTTCAAGAAGCATAGGAGATGCTCATTTGAAAGATTGGGTGTTGGCAGAGCCTGATACCAAGGTTATAAGTCTAACAAACGACATGGAATACCTTGTCCTAGCTTCTGATGGGCTCTGGGGAGAGGTAACTCAAAATGTTTCAAGTTTGGAATCAATTCTTTTAGCATTTTAGCATAATCAGCTGACTCGCAGGTTAGCAATCAAGAAGCTGTGGATATTGTGAGGCAGTCGTGTTCAAGCAGCAAGAAACTCAGCACAAGTGGAAGTCCTTCATCAAAGTCAAAAAGGATATTTCACCACAAAGAAACCCAAGAAGGACAGGAGCATCGTGCGCAAAGATTTTCATTAATGAAGGTGAAGACTCGGGTCCCAAAGGATGAGAATGATGTTTTGGGTGAGCGGTCGATGCTCAGTGCCTGCAAGGAGCTTGTGAACCTTGCAGTGGCTCGGGGTAGTTTGGATGACATCACGGTAATGGTAGTTGATTTAAGCCGCTACAAAGGATCCCTAAGTTGTTAAACCAATGCTTACAGTTGCCATTCTAATGTTGTTTAGCAAAGAATTTTATTCTCAACTTAGTTTGGAGATAGCCAGAGGAATGCTGTTGTTGAATTGTACGGCGGACATGCGTAATGCCAATAAACTATGCCGTCATGGATCTACTCTAGTGCCTGTGGCAAGCCTGTCCATTCACAATCTGATCAAAGATCCATATATTAGCAGCCTGTGTATAATGAACTCCATCCCACACAACGGTGGTTGTTGATGGATCTTCACACGACTTCCCCACCAAGATTTCTTTTCCTTTCGCTTTGATTTTGGCCCCACACCCGATATGCATGTTGTACTTGTACTTTCCTCCATGCCCACAGCAGGCTCGTAAAGACCTCTTAAACCCTGTACTTTCATGCATTCATCGTTACTACATATAATAAGAAATTAAGACGAGCTTTCTAGCATATCTGAAAAGCTCATACTTGACTGAGTAAACATCGACATAGGTTAAGGCTTCCTTCAATTTGAGGTTGAAATATTCAGCAACTTGGTTAAATGGATCTGCACAGCCAACGCTATCGACATCTCCGGGCAGACGGTCCAGAACATAATAAGCCAAACAACCTACTGGCCCTGTGTTGTGTATCCAGAATGACCTTCCTCCAAGATCGTATGTGTTCTACAACTTGTCAAGTTAAGGAAATAACCGGCGGTTAAGTCATTCTGTCCGATGTCAAAAGTGTATAATCCCTTAAAAACAGGTAAATTATATAAACAAGAGAGAAATGAGGCATTTAGTTATATTTAGTGTACCTTTGTTTCGGATGAGGTGAGATCTGCGTTTGAAATCATTGAACTGATAAAACTGCACGTTTAGTGAAATGGGGCTAAAACCGCCCACTCTGATGCAGAGTTGTGTTTTGGGGTCAGATTGTGGACCCAGCTGTGGCGAAGTTGGCTCCATGACAGTGCGTCTAGGAATGCACTTAGATGCGCCACCCTCAACCTCGAATTCAAAACTTCAGATTTCATCAAATTAATAATTCATGTCCTTACTCATATAATCAATCACTAATCTCCCGTCCGAGTAGCGGCCGGTGGACTGTGGAAGAAAGACTCCCCGGCGGGAGGGCCTAACTGCTCAAACGCAGAAGAAAGGCCGGAATTGGAGTCACCGAAGTTGAATATGGCCGGGAAATCACATGAACATGATACATGGAATGCTAATGTCAATGATACAAACAAAGTGTATAAAGTTTCCATAGGAACAGGAAGGGGAAAAGATAAAATGGAATCATGTAACAAACTCATATTTATGCTTTCTGGAGTTCACGTGTCTCCTTCTTATCATGGTCCACAATTTTGGACCATTATCTGTCGGAACGGCTTGTATGTACCATTTTCATATACCCTTATGTGTACCACACCATAAGGATATTGACATTTAACATTTCTTATTAAATCAAGTGGGTCATATTTAATACATGTCAATGCCCTTGTGGTGTGGTACACACGAGGATATACGAAAGTGATACACACAAGCTTTTGTGATTATCCGTACGTCCAACACAAATAAAACTTTTTTAAGTATGCGAAAAGATTGCACATTTAATATGTTATTTCATCAAAATTAAGAATTAATATACGCTTCTATTCTGTCCTACACAAAAACTTACTCACTAAAGATTATTCTTCCAATATCTGAATTATTTCACAAATAGTAACATAATCGTTTAGTTTCTAATTTTAGGAAACTACAGGTAAGCAACTCTTCTTTCTATTTTGATTTATTTTTTCTTCATTGGAAGAAGCTTTAGTAAGTTTTTCTTTTCTTCTCTTGATTGGAGGATAAGAGAGAGATAAAAAAAAAAAAAAAAAAAAAAAGATGCGCAGGTACATTTGGTTGTTGATTTGTAAGCTTCCACCTTTGTTAAATTACCCTCGCGTCGGTTTTCGCTATTTTGAGAGATTCCCAAATCATTGCAAATATTTTTATGAATTCCGTCTAATAATGTGATTCATATCACCTGTGATTCGCTTTTGTTAACTTTGGCGACTATGTTACTCCCTCCGTCCCAATAAACATGTCCTCTTTGATTTGGGCACGGTTATTAAGAAAGTAGATATAAAGTGTTTTATTGTGTAGCCTACCTTTTTAATCATTTTCTAATCTTTCTCTCTCCTAGTTAATCATTTCCTTATTTTATCTTTATCACTTTGTTTACTTTTTATTTTGCAGATGTTCGATTTTTTCGTAATGCGACCTCGTGTTTGATTTTTTTTTTGTTCGAAACTGACAAGCATAATAAATTGGGTTAAATGAAGCATAAAACTATGCTGATCGGAGGCAGTTTTCACCCTAACTCACCATTTCCATCAATACAAAATATGGATATAAATACAAGCTAGAATACAAGCTTAGAAGCATGCTACAAAATAGCCAACCATGCTGGATCAGCAGATTTCTCATCCAAACATCATTTCCAGCGAAATTGAATTCACATCCAAGCTCTCAATCACAATTTCACCAAAAAATGGTGGGAAGATTTGGAGCCAAAATAGAAATTACAAGAGGATCAGTTCAACATAATTTATAAAAAGAAGAGGATCAGTTCACATCATTTCCACAACATCCTCTACACTTCTCTTCATCCTTCCCCACCATGACAAAAAAATACCTCTCCACCAAGGAGATGAATGCAATAGTGCAGTTCTTATTGCAAAACCTGACAAAAAAGGGCGGACCGAGCGAAGGGAAGATGAAAGAAATTGCGGTTCGATGCAACAGGAGTCCACGTACAATTAGACGACTTTGGGCTGCAGCAAGAAAGCAAAAAGAGGAGCAACAAGTTATTCATTTAACTTCAGCAAAGCCAAACGCAGCAAGAGGTAAAAGAGTCTTTCTAGACATCAACTTAATGCAGAGTCTAGAGCTAAATAAGCGAGCCACCATACGGAAGCTAGCAGATGGAATCAAATGCAGCCCGTCAACTGTCGGGAGATGGGTGAAAGGGGGACATATCAGGGCTCACACCAATGCAATCAAACCAAATCTCACAGCACCTAACAAGCTGCTAAGGCTGAGGTTTTCTCTAGAACAACTTGAGTTTGATCGTATTCTAAACATAATGAAGTTTAAGGGGATGCATAACACCATCCATATTGATGAAAAGTGGTTCTACATCACAAGGTCCTCACACAGGTTCTACTTAACCCCTGGGGAGGCAGAGCCACACAGAACATGCCAGAATAAGGGTTTTATTGCAAAAGTAATGTTCATGTGTGCAGTCAGCAGACCAGTGTTTGGTTCAGATGGAGAAGTACTATTTGATGGCAAAATTGGGATTTTCTCATTCACAGAAAAGGTTGCAGCATTAAGAACAAGCAAGAATAGGGTTAAAGGTACTTTGGAGACAAGAGCAATTCAAAGTATAACAAGGCCAGTAATTAAAGACTGCCTAATAAATAAGGTAACAAGTCCAGAACATATCTCATTTACAGAATTTAATAGGGCTAGAAGATCTCATGGCTTATTTTAATATCTCATTTACATATTCTACCAGCTGTTAGGGCCAAATGGCCTCCTTTTGCAAGCAAACATATTTTTATTCAACAAGATAATGTCAAGCCTCATATCAAAGACACTGACCCAGATTTCAGACAAGCTGCATCTTTTAATGGTTTTGATATTAGGCTAGTACATCAACCCCCCAACTCACCTGACACCAATGTTAATGATTTGGGGTGGTTTAGAGCAATTCAAAGTATTCAAATAGAGAGTGCATGCTATAATGTGGATGAACTAGTGAAGGCAGTGGTATGTTCTTTTGAAGACCTCTCACCTCAGACTTTAAACAAAGTTTTTCTAAGTTTGCAAGGGTGTATGCTGGAAATTATGAGAGTGAAAGGGAAAAATTGCTATAAAATACCGCATATGAAAAAAGATCAACTTATTAGACAAGAGGCACTCCCCAATAGTTTGGCAGTCCCACAAATTTTGGTTGAAGAATGCATTGCTTACATCATTGATAATGGAATTATAGAAGACATCAGTGAATTGAAGATGAGGTTGGGAATGAACTAGTGAAGGCAGTGGTATGTTCTAGGGGGTTTATGCAGATTGTCTAGGGTTTATGCAGCAAGTAGATAGAAAAAGTATATATAACTGATTATCTTTTTGTTATCTATGGGGTTTATGCAGCATGTAACGATAGATTTTGCAGCATCTCACATGGTAAGATGACTAACTTATAAGCTTAAGAGCTTATAAGCAGCAATTCCGTGATTACAAACCCACAACCAGAACAAGAATCACAACAAGAATCAGAATAAGAATCAGAACAAGAATCAGAACAATCATCAGAACAAGAATCAGTTAAACCCTAACTCAGAACAAGAATCACAACAAGAATCAGAACAAGATTCATTTAAACCCTAAATCAGAACAAGAATCAGAACAACCTTAACCAAATCATCTCATATCCCAACCATAACCGAAGATCTTGTTGGGATTTTGTATACTGGAAGCACTTTTTATGCTTGTATACAATGTGTTTTTGTCCTTACCACTGTTTTATTCTCCTATCTGATAAATATGTATATTTGCACATGTTATCCTTTATCTTGTATAAAAGTTAGATTTGTGTGGTGTGTCGGGTATCACAGAAGACAACACAAATTGGTTGAACCGACAAGATATAAACAAGTTAACACGGTGAGACAACTTAAGGATGAAGTTGTCGGTTTAAGCTCGTAGCTTAGATAAGAAGTGGTTTGTCTTAGCTTTGCTTGTCTTTACTGGGTACACTTAAGGTGGTGTATTGAAGGATCACGGTGAGATGTGTTCTCCTAACCGACCTTAGTGGAGAACCAAGATCTCGGTGACTTAGCCGATCTTAAGCTTGGTAAGACTTCAACCGAGTGCATTTGGCTATCTATCACTTTGACCTACTATGGTGAACGTCCAAATGAGCGGCGGGATCTACGTATCTTGGGTGTTAGTAGTTATTTGTGGCTCAGTGGTTGTCCGTATCTTGCATCCGTATCCAAGTAAAATGGGTTGATAATATCCCCCCGAGGAACTCGAAAGGATTAGCACACTAAACCCGGCCGGTTGATTAAGTTCGAGTGTGTTAATAAGGTCGAGTGGTACTACTCAAGGAATATAAGATGTTAATTAATTTAAGCCGTCGGTGAGCTTAATTAATTAACGGATATTTCTATCTTAAATACGGAGATCGATTAAGTCTAAAATACAAGCCCTTGCTCAAATTGGGATAAAGGGGTAAGTCGAAGACGGATTCTCTAGTGGAATGAATCGTGTTAATTAATTAATTTTGCTCAATGGCCGAGCATGGATAATTAATTAATTGGAGGCCCACTTTATTTCTTGTATTGGATCCCTGGTCCGGCCCAATTAGTTGTCTAGTAATTTATTGTCTCTCGAATTCATTATTAATGGATTAATGTATTTTTACATTATTTAATAATGTCATTTATCCGGAATTAATTGGGCCGCCAATTAATTGATAAATATTAGTAGCCCAATAAATTAATTAATTATATTATGGGTTGGTTATGTGGAAGCCCATTGGAATATAATTAAATTAATGGGCTACAAATATATTAATATTATATAGGTTTTTGAAGCCTATATATATTAGTATTCTGTTCAGAAACTCACACAATTGATTCATAAAAATCGAGAGTGGCGTGAGTTTATAGAGAGAGAATAAATTTATTTTCTTCAGATCTCTGACCACCTAGAGGGAGAAAAAGGCCGGGACACAGATCAGAAGATCTGACACAGGAGCAACAATCGGAGCCGCGACAACACACCAGGAGGAAGGTAGCCTTACTGTAAACCCTATTATTCCTTTAATTGGTATCAGAGCCTGGTTTAGGCTCTGATTGTTGCATAATTAGGTTTTATTTCGTCGTTATCGGGCTATTTCGTGTTTGGGGCGGCCTGCGAGCCACTGTTTTGACCCCGTTGTAACGTTTTTCTCGTGAGAAAATCCATGAGTAGTTGATAGGATCAATGTGCTATGTGATTGTACTGTTTGTTGTACTGTAATTGGTCCGATTGGCACAAAAATCGAGGCGCGACGGAGCGGAAGGGCGAAAACCTAGTTTCTGGCAGAACACGGGCGCCGACTTGCGACAGCGCGTGAGGGCGCGTTCTACAGTATCCGTCCGATCCGTTCGGATAGGTTTGTTCGTATTTGCGTTAGCTTCGTCTGGATAGGTCGCACGACCCATTCCGATTTCTGGTTTGTCCGGAATAGCGTCGGAAAGGAGAAGTGGTCGTGCTGTCCAGAAATTCCCAAATTGGCCAGGAAACCCTAGTTTTCTAGGGTTCCGCCGCATTTTACGGCGGCGATTCCCGGCGGTTCTGGGGTCAGATTTCCAATAGGCTTGGACCTATGGAATCCTCGTCTTACGAGCTTCGCGTTGATAGGTCGTATGGGATCATCCGATCCCGGATGCGACCGGAATTGACGTCTGAAGTTCGCTGCTCGTTATGAATTCGTTCCGGCGAATCGTTTGAAATTCGGGAAATTGAGGAACTAATCTCGGCCGGAATCCGTTACCCGGTGGTCGTGAGTGTTCCAATTACGTTTCCCCTCTTTCAATTGATCGAATCGCGGCTCGGAAAAGTCGAATTTGGGCGGCGAACGCGCGGCGGCTCCAGGCGACCGTTCTTCACAGATCCGACGTCCTGGGGACGTCGGTCAGGGCTGGAGACGGTGTAGGAGGGGCGAAGACGCTCGAAACGGCGCGGCGCGCGCGCCCTGCGACGGCAGACGCGCTGCGCGCGCAGCGCCAATTCACGCCGTTTCCGGGGCGTCTCGGCACGGGGAGGCCGGTTCCGGCCTCTCCGTGGTCCGGCGACCCTCCCGGTGTAGACGGCCGACCGGAAACGGCCTGGAAGAAGACGGTGGCGGCGGCGGTTTCGTGAGGAAGATGATGACGTGGAGCGCCGACGTGGCGCGCCACGTCGGCCCTAGCCGAGTTGGCGTCCATGGACGCGCCACGCGTGGCACCCCCGATGATGTGGCGACGGCGGTTCGGTGCGGTTTTCGACGCAGTTTCCAGATTCGATGATTTTTGAAGATTTACAAGATCTGTATTTTGATCGGGCAATGTAATAGTTAGGGATTACGTGTTTTAAAGCCCGATAACGATTTTAAATTTCCTATTTGCGCGTTTATTTATTATTATGCTTTAGCATGCAATTATGTGATTAATTGTGCTTAGAAAAGCATGTAAATAGGATTTATGTCATTGTTAAAGCATGTTTTATTTTTCGCGAGCACGTTTTATTATATGCGCTTAGAAATTGCATGCTTTAGGAATTATGTGATATGCATGATTCGTTACAAACCTTTTGAATAAAAAGACTAAGCAATTTTTAAAATTAAATGTTTAATTAGATTCCATTAATTTGGATATTAAACAATTAATCGGACCTCCATTAATTGGACTCTACACGAAAGTAGTAAGATTGTGTGAGTAAACGTCCACCTGCGTGGCTTGCTTGCATTTTTGAGCTACCAGTTTTGTGAGATGAGTTTTCCAAAACAATATTTAATTATTATTGAGTAGTGGGAGCGAAGCCGTAAACGTCCACCTGCGTGGCTTGCGTGCCTAGTAAACACGAGTACTCTAGAAGATAATAATTAAATAGGATGGCTAATTAGATCAAATTGAATGCGACATGGTTCGAGTAAGTATGTCAATTTCGAGAATTTGATTCTATTTCGGTCAAATTAATGGTCAATGCTTAGATGTCACCGCAGGTACAATTCACTTCCCTCGAAGTCCCTTCCCGCGTTTTAATAGTTACATGGTCCAGAATATCGAACTATTAATTCCATTCGTCTTAAGAACCTTGACGTGGATTGGAATTAAAGAGCTAGGTAAATAGCTTGGTTTAGGGTTACGCTAGTAAACGTCCACCTGCGTGGCTTGCTAGTGGAATTCCTAGAGCGGTTCGAGGTTTTTAACATCATTGGTTTTTCAAAAGGTTACAATGATTGTTAATTACGAATTATGTGCAAATATTAATTTTATACATGCTTTTAATTTATATTTTTTCAGATATGTCTGTTCGAAAAACTTTAATTTCAAGTTCCTAAACAGTCTCACCAACCAAACCCTAACGGGTTTACAATTTTAAATAATTTTACAAAGTGGAGAAGAAGCTAGGTAAAGAAATCAAAACACTACGATCTAATCGTGGTGGGGAATACATGTCCAACGAGTTCAAGGACTACTTGACAGAATGTGGGATTACATCCCGGTGACATCACGGGCATGCCTCGGCGGAATGGTGTGTCGAGAGAAGGAACTCGAAGTCTCTTAGAGATGGTTCGGTCGATGATGAGTTATGCAACTTTGCCGGTTTTCTTTTGGGGATATGCCCTAGAGACCGCAGGCATACTTTGCCGAACCGTGTGCATTCCAAGTCGGTACAAAAGATCCCTTTCGAGTTGTGGAGCGGGCACAAACCCGGTATGCACCACTTAAGGATTTGGGGGTTATCCCGCTTATGTGCTAAATAGGCAGGCCGACAAATTGGAATCACGTTCAGAAGTGATGTTGTTCATAGGGCATCCGATGGAAACGAAAGGTGGATACTTTTATGATCCTAAAGAACGGAAGATCGTTGTTAGCCCTAACGCTCGGTTCTTAGAAGAGGATTACATTAGTAACCAAAAATCTCGAGTCGACATCATCCTTGAGAAAATTACAAGGTGGTCGGGTTCCACTTGAACAGCCAGTTGTGCAAGATAGTACTCCACGAGTAACTGCACAATCTGTTAACACAGCTCCTGACACTGTTCGACGTAGTGGGAGGGTGATATTTACACCTGATCGGTATATGTTCACTATGGAGACGTTTAATTATCTCCTGGCAGATGAACAAGATACCGTGGATCCATGGACTTACAACGAAGCAGTGGGAGATGTAGATGCACCATGGACTCAGAATTTGAGTCCATAACTGATATGGATGTATACGAGATCACTGAACTACCTAAGGGCTTCAATGCTATTGGTAGTAAGTGGGTATACAAGAGAAAGAGAGAGCACCGAATGAAGAGATCATGGCGTTTAAGGCCAGACTAGTGGCGAAGGGTTTTACCCAGAAAGAAGGTATCGATTATGAAGAGACCTTCTCGCCTATAGCAATGATCAAGTCCATTCGGATTCTCCTTGCCATATCAGCTCACATGAAACTAGAGATCTGACAATGTATGTCAAAACCGCTTTCCTAAACGGTCACCTTGAAAAAGGTAGGGACATCTACATGAAGCAGCCAGATGGTTATGTGAATGAGGGCGAAGAGCATCTAGTTTGGAAGCTTAAGAAGTCTATTCATGGACTTAAGCAAGATTTTCGGTTATGGCACCAGCGTTTTCGACGAGGTAGTCAAATCCTATAGATTTGTATCCTGTCCTAACGAGGTGTGTGTAACGTATTTGTGTTAACGGATCAGTGGTGTTTCTTGCATTTTATGTAGATGACATCCTTCTCATTAGCTATAATGTTGAAGTGTTATCAGACATAAAGACGTGGTTATCCGAGCAGTTTCAAATGAAGGACTTAGATGAAGCTGCTTACATCCTTGGGATCAATGTTATTCGAGATCGCAAGAAGAAGGATGTTAAGCTTGTCACAAGTGTCCTACATTGACATTGTTATTGCTCGTTTTAGCATGCAAAATGCCAAGATAGGTTCAAGATCCTTTCGGACATGGCATTTTTCTATCCAAGAATCAGTGCCCTAAAAACGCCTGAAGAGATAGAAAGTATGAGGCTAGTACCATATGCTTCCGCTGTCGGTAGCCTCATGTATGCGATGCTTTGTACGAGAGCAGATATCTCACATGTTGTATGCATGGTTTCAAGATATCAGTCTAACCCTGGAAAGGAACACTGTACTGCGGTCAACCATATTCTCAAGTACCTTAAACGGACTAGAGATTATAGGCTTGTTTACCGGTCGACGATCTCAGTGTCTTTGGGTTATACGGAATCGGATTTCTAGGCGACGAGTAGAAGTCTACCTCGGGTTATGTGTTTACCTTGGGAGGTGGAGCCATTTCATGGAGGAGTGCAAAGCAGAAATGCATTGCGGACTCAACTATGGAAGCAGAGTATGTGGCTGCTTCAGAAGCCTCGAAAGAGGCAGTATGACTCAAGAATTTTCTCCAAGATCTTGATATTGTTCAGAATTTGCCTAAGGCGATCACGATTTATTGTGATCATGCGGGTGCAGTGACAAATTCTAAGGAACCTAGATCTTACAAGGCGTTTAAACACATAGACCGGAAGTACCACATTATACGAGTATTCGTAAATCGAGGTGACGTGGTGATTGACAAAATTGGAACCGAAGTCAACCTAGCTAATCCTTTCACGAAGAGCTTACCACTCCCGGCGTACGAGAAGCATGTTCGTGGCTTAGGGATGGTAGAGATGCCCCCCACTTAGGACTACAGAAACTTTTGTATAAGTGGGAGAAGATGTCGTGATAGATAGGATAGATAGCTAACATATAGCTCGGGTACTAGTTTGTACCTAGATAGCTGAGATATAGACACATTGTATACTAAAAGTTTACTTTAGTATAAGTGGGAGAATTGTTGGGATTTTGTATACTGGAAGCACTTTTTATGCTTGTATACAATGTGTTTTTGTCCTTACCACTGCGTTTTATTCTCCTATCTCGATAAATATGTATATTTGCACATGTTATCCTTTATCTTGTATAAAAGTTAGATTTGTGTGGTGTGTCGGGTATCACGAAGACAACACAAATTGGTTGAACCGACAAGATATAAACAGGTTAACACAGGTGAGACAACTTAAGGATGAAGTTGTCGGTTTAAGTCGCAGTTTAGATAAGAAGTGGTTTGTCTTAGTTGCTTGTCTTTTACCGGTACACTTAAGGTGGTGTATTGAAGGATCACGGTGAGATGTGTTCTCCTAACCGACCTTAGTGGAGAACCAAGATCTCGGTGACTTAGCCGATCTTAAGCTTGGTAAGACTTGATCGAGTGCATTTGGCTATCTATCACTTTGACCTACTATGGTGAACGTCAAATGAGCGGCGGGATCTACGTATCTTGGGTGTTAGTAGTTATTTGTGGCTCAGGCTGGTTGTCTGTATCTTGCATCTGTATCCTAGTAAAATGGGTTGATAATATCCCCTGAGGAACTCGAAAGGAATAGCACACTAAACCCGACCGGTTGATTAAGTTCAGGTGTGTTAATAAGGTCGAGTGGTACTACTCAGGAATATATGATGTTAATTAATTTAAGCTGTCAGTGAGCTTAATTAATTAATGGATATTTCTATCTTAAATACGGAGATCGATTAAGTCTAAAATACAAGCCCTTGCTCAAATTGGGATAAAGGGGTAAGTCAGCACGGATTCTCTAGTGGAATGAATCTATGTTAATTAATTAATTTTGCTCTGGGCTGAGCATGGATAATTAATTAATTGGAGGCCCAGCTTTATTTCTTGTATTGGATCCCTGGTCTGGCCCAATTAGTTGTCTAGTAATTTATTGTCTCTCAGAATTCATTATTAATGGATTAATGTATTTTTACATTATTTAATAATGTCATTTATCTGGAATTAATTGGCTGGGCCAATTAATTGATAAATATTAGTAGCCCAATACATTAATTAATTATATTATGGGCTGGTTATGTGGAAGCCCATTGGAATATAATTAAATTAATGGGCTACAAATATATTAATATTATATAGGTTTTTGAAGCCTATATATATTAGTATTCTGTTCAGAAACTAACACAATTGATTCATAAAAATCGAGAGTGGCGTGAGTTTATAGAGAGCGTATAAATTTATTTTCTTCAGATCTCTGACCACCCAGAGGGAGAAAAAGGCCGGGACACAGATCAGAAGATCTGACACAGGAGCAACAATCGGAGCCGCGACAACACACCAGGAGGAAGGTAGCCTTACTGTAAACCCTATTATTCCTTCAGATCTAACCCACAATCATAATCGAGAACCGAAGATGAAATAACTGTGAGCACAAATCATCATCTCATATCCCAACCTCTCACCCAGACAGTATATAATCATGCAAAAAAAGGGAAAGATCTCACCCGTTTGAATCTCGGCAACAAGATGCGAAGCATCACATCAACTGTTTCCTGAATCTCGCTATCCCTCTCATGTTGCTGGATCGTTCTCATCACATCCTCGGTGTCCGCCCTAAACTCTGACGGGATGGAGAAGGGGAGCGGCTTCCAGGAGTCGTCCAGATCAGACGACGGAGGCTCGCTATACACCCCCCTAGAGAGCGACTCGCCATCGCTCAGGTCGGCGGCCTCAGTAGTATCTGAATCGGAGGCTTGTTCGATAGCAATTTCAGAGGCGATTTGTTGGGGGTCCCGAGAGTGAGTTCAGGTGTAGAGGGGGGGGGGGTGAATACACCTGAATCCAAATTTCTCAACTTCGAACACGAACAGTCCTATTCAGGAAGATGCCGTACTGAAATGATTCAGCAGACCAAACAACTGTTCTGAATCGAGTTAAAGACTAAAAGTCGACTCGGCCGAGATCTTGCTAACTGACTAGGTCGAAATCAGGTATCGATCAGCAAAAGTTCGGTGCGCGGAATAGTGTAGGCCCAAATCGGTTTTTTATGAGAAAACGTTTTAAGTCTCGGTTCGGTAGATAAGAAGTTCGGTATCGAGACGGTTAATTGATTTTAAATAAGACGTTCAGTATGCACGAGTAAAATCAATGTAACAAGGTAAGTAAATGACACGTGAGATTTTTAAAGTGGTTCGGATATCAACAATCCTACGTCCCATTGTCCCGATAGATCGAGGAGGCTATTTATTATACCGAGTTAGTCTCGGTCCGGCTTGTGCACGAGGACAAAGCCGTGGCTTGGGGATTATACTTGAGCAAGTCCCGGGTTACACTTCAATCAAACTTAAAGTGTTTGACAAACTTCTCCAACGGTGAAGGAGTCCTTATACAATAAGGATTGGGTTCAAAGGTGAACTCCTTCGTCTAAGCTATGGATATATCGGTTGAGCTTAGGGTTAGAGGGATGGGGAACAAGAATGTAGCTTCTAGAGCGACGAACAGCTGAGGTTTAGCTATAAGTTCGTGTCACGTCGCTTGGATACTAGATGCTTTGTTGACGGTTCAGCTTGGTTCCCTTATGAGCTTAAAGGTAGTCTTTCGCCGGAGATAACTCTTTCGATTCTTGCGGAAGACTTAGGCTTTTGGAATTTGCTCGTTTGAAAGTTCGTGTGTGTATTCGTTTCTTCGTTAGCTCGTGAACTCTCTCTCGTGTGTCTCTTTAAATCTTGAATGATCCCTCTATTTATAGAGAAGAGATTGAGAAAGATCCGTTGGAGACGATCTTCTTCTCTCTCTCTCTTTTTGGTAGCAAACGGCTCTTTTGGCGTAGGTAAGAGTGCCTTTTCCTCCTTTTTCGGGAAGTGTTGACTTGCAGCTTTAGTAGGTAGGATGACACGTGTATGTTTGTCATTTGTCAAGGCGGATAGAGCGGTTGAGACAGCACAGACTTCGAGACAAGCTGAAGCTGACTTCTCTCATCCTCGTATATGACAATGCTGATTGTCTTTCAAAAGATTCCGACGATCCCCGAAGACTATCCGATGCTTTGAGTCCGACCTTGTATTCGGTAGATAGACAACTGAGATAAGTCTACCAAGATCGGTTCCGAGTTCATGAACTACTCTTGCCGAGTTCGGGCCGATCGACTCTCTCGCATATCTTGCTCTCGCCGAGTCCAAGATCACCGAGTCTTCTATACTGGTGCTGAGGCAAATAAGCTACTGAGCGCCTTGACTAGAGCAGAGTGTCTACTGAGTCTGAAACCTCAGAGACAAACAACATATACAACGGAATGGTTCACCAATCAGATAGGGTTTTGGGATCTTCAAATCTTCTCAATCGCCCGTAGTACATAGGCTACCGAGCTTGGTTCAGTATAGAAGATAGAATCATTTCCCACTGTGTGAAACAGTGTTGAGGATAGAATCATCACCCAACAATTTCCCCCTATTTGATGATGCCAAAACCTATCATCTTTGCTAACACTAGACAGACAGAACCAAATCTCCTTACAATTTTACAAGTAAGATAAGAGGAGATGTTCCATCAGTTCTAGACTACTGAAAAACAGGGCAAAAATAATTTCCCCATTACATAGAAGCAATACTAGCAGAATCTAACAAAGCAATAAACTGACAAGTAATAAAGAAGGTGAGTGTGTGTCAGTAATCACTTTAGTGATTCTGAGTGTTAAAGCATAAGACAAACACGGCTATTTAGACAACAAGTTGTTGTCAGAGCCAAAAGAAGATTTGTATATATAAGAGTGATTCAGTTTAGTACATTACAAATTTTGCTAGATTATGAAGAGAGAATACTAAGACTATGGGCGCTTAAACTGCTGAATCCGGTCCATGAATCCTTGCGATTGTGTCTCAGGCAGTGGCACACCATATATTCGGTACGTGGTCTTTCTCAGCTTCAAGTATTCTGCGAAGTCAGCTGGGTTATCATCTTGTAAGAATCTTTGATCAGCAGCGTCCTTCACTTCCGCTTCAATAGTCGCAACATGAATTGAGTCATCCATTCTTCTTGGAGGTGGAATGATTCTGGGTCCGGGAATCTGAATCTCTTTCCCTTCTGAAATGGCATTATACAAGTGGATGTAGAGATCCGCTTTAGTAAGCATCATCCATTCAGCATAAGCTTCAGCTCTAGACTTGTTCAGCCAGAATCTCCAGAAATAATAGCGTTTGATGAACTCAATCTTCGAATTTTCCCATCTCTGAGTGAATTGAGCCGACATCCACTCGTCTGTTCTCGGCCATCTGTGAGATTTCAGATCAGTGGCCTTCTTTCTGAACTTCCTGTAACGATAGGGAATGTCAGCTTTAGCAGGAGTTCTGTGCCTGGCTTCTTCCTCAGTACGCTTCCTTAGAGCTTCCAGATCAGCTAAGTGGATTCTTTTTCTCGTAGCCTCGATCTGTCTCGCCTCTTCGCCTCTATATAAGTACTGTCCATCCGGGGCGAATATGGCTTCGTCTCATCATCTAGCTCTTTAGGTTTCGGGAGGCATCTTCCGAGTCGCCAGGGGTACTTGATTTTTCTTTCGATGTACCCCCGCTTCTCGCATTCGCTGCTTCTACGCTCCTTCTCCTTTTCCCCTGTCCTCATCGTCTTCGATCCCGAGCTTCCTTGGAGGTAGCCTGGCAAACTTTCTTCCTCCTCTGCTTGGAGCTTTAGATTTTCTTTTCACAGACTTAGGCTTAGGCTTGTTTGCAGCTTCTGCTTCAGCAATCTCCCTTGCCACCTTTTCATCGCGGCAATCCGAGCCTCCTCTTCACTGAGATGTATCGTTTCGTTTTCTTTCTTTGGAGGGGTCGGGAGTTTCAGTATCTTTTTGCCTTTGCCCCGAACAGGTGGAGGGAGAGGTGTTTCCTCTTCATCCGAATCTTCGCGGCCTCCTCGGCAAGATACTGCGACTTCCTTAATGATATCGGTCGGAGTCCGAGTCGCATGAGCGGCTTGGGTTCCCGAGCCACTTGGGCCGGTCTCACCTTGTGCTCGCACTGGGACACCCCGGGCCTCACCCATTTCGATCCCGAGTCTTCTTCCGAGTTCTTTGTACCCTTAGATTTTTCGGGTTGGGTGGGGGTCGCTTCTCGGTACTCTTCTTCCCTAGTACTCTCCTCTTTTCTTTCCTTCTCTTTTCCTTCCCCCTTTTTGGTATCATCAATTGCGCCGGGGTTGGGATGAGTACCGACCTTTCCGGACTTTTGTAAGAGGTTGACAGATCATCAAGACGATCATTGATCTTAGTCGAGCCTCATGCAGCTCGTTCCTCTCAGTGACAAGATCTTCCTTGTACTGCTGGTGTGAGAGGTCAGCCGCTTCCTTGAACTCTTTCAGCCTTTCAGAGATCTTATCTTCCACGACCAACTGAATGTTTTCAAGTTTGATTTCGTGGCTCCGGGCTTGTTCGGCGAAGGACTCGAAATGAGTAGACAAAGATGCCTTGAACTCGCAAGAAGCTTAGCTTGTCCTTCCCGGAAGATCCCGAGCTGATCATCAAATTTCGTCCGCTGCCTGAGCCGGTGCTTGAGTGACAATGGCGAGACATCGTGGGCGGCCGATTGGGACATAGAGGATTTCAGCCCCTGAAGCTCAGTAGCGGTGGCTTCAATAGTCTTCTTCCACACGTTGTGGACTCGCCTTGGCGAGGGCACGGTTCTCGAGTGCCTTGGCTTTTAATAGCCCTCGCCACATACTTGGAACGTCGACGATGCGGACTGGGCGCTACCTCGAATGCAGATTCCAACAAGGGCTGAGCGGGCTCTGTGGATGCTGAGGTACCAGCCGTCGACTTCGCAGGTCCAAGGATACTGAGCGGACGCTGAGCTTCTTCAGAAGTGAGTGTATCCTTGTCCTGGGGATTTCCCTCATCAGGCTTTCTAGGGCCTGAATCACTGGGTGGGTCGTCATGGTCTAACCCATCTGAGGGTGCTGGGCCTGAGGCAAGTTGTCGATCATGTACCAATGCTAGCATTGCAGCCCTCAAATTTTCCATTGAGCTGAGGTCTTCAGGCTCTGAATAGCCTATTTGTTCCCTCAATCTCAGTTCTTCTTCATGAAGCTGCTGACAGGAAAAGTGGAGAACTAGGCGTTGTAGACGAGGCCACTCCTAATGCCGCAGCAACATGTGGAGTCTTGCTGATTTGGCAATAAACATCAGATCGGAGTAGTCAGCAAGCTCCGGAATCAATTGAAGAATTTCTCGGGATGCTCTGGATAGAATCACTGACGCTTCCATCCTAATTATTTCTTCTTCGGACGCCGTCTCAGATTCCAAGTCGATTGGAGACGTCTGATGTTCAGCAGGTGGCATACTGCTGAGTGGAGGAACCTGTGAGGGGGCTGTCTAGGCGTTGAATTTCTTCATCTGTGAGCTTCGTAGCCTCCCCTTGTTCCATCTCTATTGGTTCTTCGATGGAGACCTCCTTCTCCACCGATTGAGTCCTCTCGAAGACTCGGCTCATCTATTAGCCGCAAAGGCCGAATAGGTTCCCTGAGTAGCTGTTCGGCGAGGAGTTTCGGGGAGATACCTCGATTCGAGTAGGCACGTCCCGGGATGGCTTTCTTCGGTTTCTTAGCCATTGCCTTAGATATTTTTGCTGGAGGTGTTCTCTTCTTTGAAGGTGCGACTGGCGAGGCTTAGTCGATTGAGTTTGGGGACTCGACCCTATCTGGCCGAAGGGCGACAGACTTGTTATGGAAGCGCACCTTTTTCACATTGAAGTACTCTTTATCATCAAAGGTGACTTGATCTCGAACCACGGTGGTCTTCAATCATTACCGAGAGCTTCGCCCATACAACGTAATTTCCCCCTTCGCGCTCGGGATGCGTGTTGACTTGTCAAACTTGGCCGCTTGGATCATGAATTCTCGGATGAAGAAATCTGTCCAATTGATCTTAGCGCCATCGTATATCGCCATCATTAATTGGATCTTAGGTCGGGAGACCTGATCGAATGAGCCAGCTTGGCTTGTCAGCAGCTGAGTGACAATGTAAGCCAAGGCTCTGTATTGTGGTAGCATGGCGTTCTTGGGAAAAGCAGCTCTGAAGGTTGTTGGCTTTCCGCAGAATATGGATAGGTACTCGTCTACTGAGTCGTCATTGTAGCCTACGGTGCTGATTCCTTCAGATGGCAAGTCAAAGCTGTTCTTCAGTGCTTCCTTGATAGATATACGTTTCAGCAGTTGGGAAGCATTGTTGATGGAGTAAGTTCTGAACCTCCCAATGATATCTCCAGAGATGGAGTCTGAATTGAGGTATATTTCAGCCACCTGTCGAGGAAGGAAGAACGTTGGCTTCCTCGATAGAAACTTCTCCAGACCGGACTCCCGTAGAGATGCGAAGATCTCATCCATGTAGTCTAGGTCACACGCATCGAATTCCATGACTGGTTCGCACCAGACACGGCCTTTTGCAAGAATGTCCTCCATGTTATAAGGGGCATCTACAATTATGTTCGCCATGGTACTGTTACATAAGAATCTTATTAGTATCAGTTTTAGATACAACAGTTTATATATATTGATACCGAAGAAACAGAGAATACAAGAACCAGTTCTAATAAGCATACCAATAAAATCGAGATAAGATATGAAGATGAAGTTGTAAGTAAGGATTGCTTTTGCAAATCTCGGATTTTTCGGACTTGAAAGATTTCAAGTATGCTAATGGCGGTTTGAGAAGATATGATCAAATATATATATCAAACGGGAAGATGAACAATTATTTGATCAAAGGTTGAGTTTTAAACTGCTTTATAGAATGGACGGTCAAGATTAGAAGATATATTATAGGTAATGATCGCATATGCCGCCTAAGTCAAAGCCAGTTGTCAAAATAGCCTAAGTAGTAACTGTGAAAAGACATGCATTAAATGCGCGCAGAGTTCAGCAAGCTTATGTATGGAATGTCGTGCATTAAATGAGATTAGTTAATAATAAAGACAAACCAAGAGATATTAGTATCATGCTGAATCTTTGTCATAAATGCAAGGTACTGTTATATAAATTATTACTGAGTAGAGATACGCAAACCTGTCAGCTGAACATAGTAGTCAGCTGATACCTCGTGTAGATGGTTTCTGAATCTCTACGTACTGAATACATTCAGTACTGAGAGTGAACATTCCCCCTTACTGAAATGGTCCTCTCCTCGAAACCTTTTTCGACCGGGGTCGGTAAGGTCCAAACAGACCTAGCTCTACTGAAAGTTCTCTGAATCTGGATTCAGCTAGAGGCTTGGTCAGTATGTCAGCCCGTTGCTTGTCAGTATGGATCTTTTCCATCCTGATATCCTTCTTTTCGACATGGTCACGAATGAAGTGATGTCTGATGTCACGTGCTTGCATCTCGTGTGTAGTACATGATTCTGAGTGATTGCAATGGCACTGGTACTATCGCAGAAGATCGGCACTTCATTCTGAATGACATCGTAGTCTCTCAGCTGCTGTCTCAGCCAAAGGATTTGGACGCAACAACTTCCGGCAGCCATGTATTCAGCTTCAGTAGTCGACGTAGCTACCGAGTGCTTCGTTTCTTTGAAAACCATGATATCACTGGGCCGCCAAGGAACCGACATGTTCCCCGAAGTTGATTTTCGGTCAATTCTACATCCCGCATAGTCGGCATCGAGAATAGCCGCTTAGTTCAATATTATCATCAGTGGATACCATAAACCCATGTCGGTGTTCCTCGGAGATAGCGGAGAATCTTCTTTGCTGAGTCCATATGGCTCGCTCGGATTCGCCCCGAAATCGAGCACGACGCACCTACAACATAAGTTATGTCGGGACGAGTAGTCGTTAAATATAATAATGAACCAATTATAGCACGATATTCGGTTTGGTCTATCGATACTCCCTCTTTATCAAGATCTATCTTCATATTCGTATTCATCGGGATCTTGATAGATTTGCCGGATGTGCAGCCGAATCTTTTGATGAGGTCTCGAGTGTATTTGCCTTGGTTGATGAACGTTCCCTTTTCAGATTGCATGACTTGAAAACCAAGGAAGTAGTTCATTTCTCCCATCATTGACATCTCGAACTTATCCTTCATCATCTTTTCAAATTGTTGACACATGATGACATTCTTTGATCCGAATATGATGTCATCCACGTAGATCTGCACAAGTAATAAGTCTTCTTCCAGTCGAATGCTGAATAGAGTGCGGTCTACTGTGCCTTTCTGAAAACCTTTCTGAAGAAGAAACTCAGACAGGGGATCGTACCAAGCCCTGGGTGCTTGTTTTAACCCATACAGAGCCTTTCTGAGTCTATATACTTGATGTCCCTGCTGAAAGCCGGGCGGTTGTTCCACATAGACTTCTTCTTTCAGCACGCCATTCAGGAACGCAGACTTCACATCCATTTGATAAACTCTGAATCTTTGATGTGTTGCGTAGGCTAGGAATAGTCTAATTGCCTCCAATCTTGCAACTGGAGCGAAAGTTTCATCGAAATCTATTCCTTCAGCTTGACAGTAGCCTTTAGCCACGAGCCTTGCTTTGTTCCTTACTATAACGTTGTTTTCATCTCGCTTGTTTTTGAAGACCTATTTGGTTCCAATGACATGTTGATGTCGGGGTCTGTCTACAAGCTCCCACACTTCATTTCTCGTAAACTGATTCAGCTCCTCCTGCATAGCTATGATCCAGTCAGCATCTTCTAATGCATCCTCAATGGTCTGAGGCTCTTCGGGAGACAAGAAGCGGGAAAATAATGCGCTTTCTCCTTGACAGAATCTGGATCTTGTCTTGACATTAGCTGAGGGATCTCCAATGATTAGATCAGCAGTGTGAGCATCGAGCCACGATCTACGAAGTTTCAGCTCTTCATCTGAAATTTGTTCAACACAGATAGTAGGTGAGTTAGGCATTTCAGTTGTACTATTCTGAGATTGAAGAATTTCAGTGATAAGAGTATGGTCTACTGAGTCACCAGGTTCAGGGGCATTCAGCTCCGGAACATTACTAGATGTTCCCCCCTGAGTTGTTATTCTCAGTAGTGGTCTCAGTTACCTCTTGGGTTTCTTCATCGACCTGAGTTACCTGGGATTGATTCTGTTCGGGAGAATCAATCGCTCACTACTTGCTCTCCGGTTGAGATTCGGTAGATTTGTCTTCGTTTCTTCGTCCGAATCATCATCCCAACATAGCCGGATCTTTTCGGGTTTGTCCTTTAAGCTTAGATCCCGTAGCCGTCTACTGATGTCCTCAGATTCAGAATTTGAGTTATTGCTCCTGTCTTCAGTAGCAAACTCGTTAAAAACAACATGAGGGCTTTCCTCCATGCAAAGAGTCCGATAGTTGAATACTCTGAAAGCTTTGCTGACCCGAGAGTATCCTAAGAATACTCCCTGATCTGACTTGCTATCAAAAGTCTTCAGCTGATCTTTCCCATTATTGTGGATAAAGCATGAACAACCAAAGATATGGAAATAAGATAGAGAAGGCTTCCTGCCGTTCCATAGTTCATATGGTGTCCTCTTATGCTGCTTTGTCAGTGAAGATCTATTCTGAGTGTAACACGCAGTATCCATTGCTTCTGCCCAGAATTTGGATGGGAGTCCTGAATCTGCGAGTAGAGTTCTAGCTGCTTCTTTGAGAGTTCTGTTCTTTCGTTCAGCAACTCCATTTTGCTGAGGTGTGCGGGCAGCCGATGTCTCATGCTCTATTCCTTCGCTCGCGTAACTCCTCTACCATGGAATTAAGGAACTCAGTTCCTCTGTCTGAACGTATTTTTCTGATCTTGGTGTTCTTCTCGACACTGAGCCTTTTCAGAAGCTTTGGTAACTCTGTTTTGACGTCAGACTTGTTGGCCATGATTATGACCCATGTGTAGCGCGAGTAGTCATCTATGACCACTAATGCATATTTCCTGCCTCTAATCGTCACTGGGGAGACTGGCCCGAACAAATCCATATGTAGCAGCTAAAGGATTCCATTAGTGGAAGGAGATGGAACTGTTGGATTTTGATTCTTTGTTTGCTTTCTCTTCAGACATGCTTCACACTGAGTATCTTTGCTGAATATTTCATTCGGCAGTCCCCTTGCTAGAGTGTCTCTTGCTAGTTTGTTGAGTGTCTTGAAGTTGAGATGGCTGAGTCTTCTATGCCATAGCCACCCCGTTCGATTATCGTTCTTCGCCAATAGACAAGCTTCGTGTTCGCCGAGTTCCAATCAAGAACATATATGTTCTTTTCGCGCGAACCCGATAACACTGTTTTCCTCGTAGATTTATCAATAACATCACAGAAACCAGCGTCAAATACCACTCTATTTGAGTTATCACAAAATTGACTAACAGAGAGAAGGTTATGCTGAAGTCCTTCAACATATGATACTCTTGGAACTTTGGCGGTCCAATGCCGAGTGTTACATATCCTCTAGTATAGCCTTTTGCATTGTCTCCGAACTCAATCTGGTCCTTCTTCGATGATATAATTCTTCGAAGACTCCTTTGGTATGTCATATGTCTTGAGCATCCGCCGTCCACATACCACGGGTCTCTCGCGCACCCGCAAAACAGAATTATATTCGGTTACCCTTTATTTTTGATTTTGGGTCCTTAGGTGTTAGTTTTAATAACCCAAATCTGTCTAACAACCCCGGTGGTTTCGCACATCTTCTTTCCACTAGAGTCAACATATCCGACCACCTTGGACCGGGTCACGGGTGACTTCGAGGCTTCGAGGTTCAGGGAGTCCTAATCTTCCGAGCCGTGGACTTGCCGACCTTTGCCTTACGTGCGGCTTTTCTGTTTCTTCGACTTTTGGAACCTCTTCCGACTATAGGATCATAATAATATGACCCATACCGAGCCGGATGTGTCGGCTTTGGAGGTCCATACCGATCGCCCAATTTTGATTTGCTTGGTTCCCCCCTCGATCGAACCGGGGTACTTTGGCTTTGATCTCTTTGTCGAATGCTGCCGAGTAGGATGAGGTGCTTTCATCTTTTGTTTGTTCTTTGCGAGGGGGTTCAGTATATCAGGCATTGATGGTCTTTCCTCGAACAAACCTATCGGCAAGCCGTCCTTCCGAGTGTATCGGGGGCACGAGGAAGCTCCCCGGCCGAATCCAAGTCCTTCCTTGCAGCCGCTTTGGCTTGTTGCTTGCTAGCATAGCCTCCAATTTCTTTTCAACGCCCATGTACCTCTCGGTCATCGTGGTTCCTCCGGACATCATCACTTTTCTTCATTGCATCATGTTCGGTCCGAAGTCCCGACGGTTTTGCTTCAGCAGACTCGATTAAGTATCTTTCCCGAGTCAAGTCATTGGTCAAAACCGAAATCCGATCTTTTGATGCCGAGACTTGGCCATCGAGAGTTTATCTCCTCCCCCGAGTCTCACCACAAGTCCTTCGGCCTCAGTAGTAACCTGATTCTCTTGAGAAAGTCTCTGATTCTCCACTTTCAGGGTATCCAACTCCTGAAGAGTCTTGTTGAGCTGCAGACTCATTTGAATTTGTTCATCTAGTAGATCTTCATATGCGGTTGTGATGTCCGAATTCCCATCTGCACCTGAAACAGTGTCGTGTGTGCAGTGTGAAGAGGAGTTGACTGGTTCATGAGAATTTACCTCATCCTCTTCGCCTGCCATCATGCACATTTCAGTCGATTCATCTGCTTCATGCTCTAAGGCCATGAAGGCTGCTTCATCGTCAGATGAATCTATAAAGGAGTCGACCTCTACTGAGTCGTCTGAGATTTTGCCAGCTATGTAGGATTGTCTTTTCTGGGCGAATTTCTCTTACTCGTCGTCTTGCTCGTCACGGGAGATGCTGTGCTGACTGTTGCTTTGAAAGCATGGTCGATCTTTGTGTCAGCTTCAGCTCTCAGCTTTCTTTGAGGTCTGTCGAACTTAAACTCCTCTGCCTGTAATTCTGAAAAGATATGGTCAGGAGAGACAACATCTAAATCAGAATGTCGCAATAGAGTGGCAAAAGGTGTCAAGTGTCCGTCCGGCAGTGCCCTCAGTATCTTTAGATTCATTTCTCGGTTGCTGAATGTCTTTCCCAGCCCGTTGATTGAGTTCATCAGATTGGTAAATCTGACGTTCAGATCTTCGATTTTGTCACCAGGCATGAGAGACAAGCTTTCCAGCTTTTGGAGTTCCAGCGCTAGTTTATTTGCTTTAATCTTCTGAGTCCCTCGACTCAGTAGCGCTAGAGCATCCCAGAGTTCTTTAGCGGTTTTGCATTCCTGAACCCTGCCAAGATAAGAATCGCTAAGAGTGGTTAGTATGGCATTCCTGGCGACTCGGTCTAGATTGTGAAGCTTCTTCTCTTCAGGATCTTCTTTAGGGATCTTCTTCCCAGTCACCATTCCTCCTCCTTCAGTTTGAGTTACAACACTATCGATCATGGGAACGATAGGTCCATCTTCAAGCACTTCAGTCATACTGTCATGGAGGGATGTCAGATGTGCTTCCATTCTGACTCGCCATACTCCATAATTCTCCACCGAGAACATGGGTACCATTCTTATACCTGACATATCAGCCATGAAGAATAATGATATGAATGTAGAGTGATATGCGAAGAAAAAAAACGTTTTCCTCCCGGATCCGTTCGAATAGACCCGAGCCCTCAAAGTGTCAAGAGTCTTAAGGAACTCCCGCTTCCGATACCAATTGTTGGTCCCGAGAGTGAGTTCGTGTGTAGAGGGGGGGTGAATACACCTGAATCCAAATTTCTCAACTTCGAACACGAACGTGTCCTATTCGGGAAGATGCCGTATTGAAATGATTCAGGCCAGACCGCATAACCGTTTCGAATCGAGTTAAAGACTAAAAGTCCGACTCGGCCGAGATCTCGCTAACCGACTAGGTCGAATTCGGTATCGATCGGCAAAAGTTCGGTGCGCGGAATAGTGTAGGCCCAAATCGCTTTTTATGAGAAAACGTTTTAAGTCTCGGTCTCGTAGATAAGAAGTTCGGGATATCGAGACGCTTAATTGATTTTAAATAAGACGTTCAGTATGCACAGTAAAAAATCAATGTACTAGTAAGTAAATGACACAGAGATTTTTAAAGTGGTTCGGATATCAACAATCCTACGTCCACTGTCCCGATAGATCAAGAGGCTATTTATTATACTGAGTTAGTCTCAGTCAGCTTGTGCACAGGACAAAGCCGTGGCTTGGGGATTATACTGGAGCAAGTCCCGTTTACACTTCAATCAAACTTAAAGTGTTTGACAAACTTCTCCAACAGTGAAGGAGTCCTTATACAATAAGGATTGGGTTCAAAGGTGAACTCCTTCGTCTAAGCTATGGATATATCGGTTGAGCTTAGGGTTAGAGGGATGGGGAACAAGAATGTAGCTTCTAGAGCGACGAACAGCTGAGGTTTAGCTATAAGTTCGTGTCACGTCGCTTGGATACTAGATGCTTTGTTGACGGTTCAGCTTGGTTCCCTTATGAGCTTAAAGGTAGTCTTTCGCCGGAGATAACTCTTTCGATTCTTGCGGAAGACTTAGGCTTTTGGAATTTGCTCGTTTGAAAGTTCGTGTGTGTATTCGTTTCTTCGTTAGCTCGTGAACTCTCTCTCGTGTGTCTCTTTAAATCTTGAATGATCCCTCTATTTATAGAGAAGAGATTGAGAAAGATCCGTTGGAGACGATCTTCTTCTCTCTCTCTCTCTTTTTGGTAGCAAACGGCTCTTTTGGCGTAGGTAAGAGTGCCTTTTCCTCCTTTTTTCGGGAAGTGTTGACTTGCAGCTTTAGTAGGTAGGATGACACGTGTATGTTTATCATTTGTCAAGGCGGATAGAGCGGTTGAGACAAAGACAGACTTCGAGACAAGCCAAGCCGACTTCTCTCATCCTCGTATATGACAATGCCGATTGTCTTTCAAAAGATTCTCGACAGTCCCGAAGACTATCCGCCGATGCCGAGTCTCGACCTTGTATTCGTAGATAGATAGCCGAGATAAGTCTCACAAGATCGGTTCGAGTTCAGGGGAACTACTCCCGCCGGAAGTTCGGTTCGATCGACTCTCTCAGATATCGCTCCCGCCGAGTCCAAGATCACCGAGTCTTCTATACCGGTGCCGAGGTAAATAAGCTACTGAGCGCCTTGACCAGAGCAGAGTGTCTACTGAGTCTGAAACCTCAGAGACAAACAACATATACAACGGAATGGTTCACCAATCAGATAGGGTTTTGGGATCTTCAAATCTTCTCAATCGGCCGTAGTACATAGAGCAACGAGCTTGGTTCAGTATAGAAGATAGAATCATTTCCCACTGAGTGAAACAGTGCTGAGGATAGAATCATCACCCAACACGATTAATTCGCTCATCATCATCGCAATTTCGAAGTCATCTAGATTCCAGATCTAGGGTTTGTAGGAGGGGAGCGGCGGACAACGAGAGAGAAAAGTTAGGGTTTCTCAAATAAAGATAGAGAGAGGGCAGTGAGTAATGAGAGAGAGGAGTAATGAGAGAGAGGAGTATTTAAATATAAAATTAATTAATTAGTTTAATTGTATAATTAGTATCCCTAATCTTTTCTTAATTATTTCTTTTTTCGGAAAGATGACATGTTTAATGGGACAACGCGAAAAGGAATAGAGGACATGTTTATTGGGACGGAGGGAGTATTAATTAATAAATTGATTGGATGGAGCCGCATTTGGAATTTGAAAAGCTGCACAAGCAAGTTCATTACAAAAAATTGGAGCTTGTGCCAATAGAGAACTGGACAACCTCAACTATCGATTTTATTAAATATTAGTACATCCTGAATAGTGGTAATAGAAAGAGTAGTTGAATCAAATTTGATTATACTATTATCGAACTTTAATGGAGCCGAACGCCAACATATATAATTTGTTGTTCAGTATTTCAACATTTTTATTGCCATTTCTACTTATCATATTTGAAATTGAGTTGAGCATATTTACCTTTGCATTCCCTTTTGAATTTAGCACATACTCCTCAAGGGACATCGTTACCAGACAAATGAGGACATAACATGCATGCAATAGCATAACTCAATCGACGTAATTTATTTTATTTATTTATTGAAATATGAATCTCGATCACCCATTGATGAGTTAAGGAAATGATTGTGTATGCGTGTATGACGAAGTGGATTGTCAAGTAGCTAAAGGTTAAATAATTGAATTTCATTAATAACGTTAGGTCGAGTTTGCATACATGAATGATTACATCAGAAGCGGGCCATGCGGCTCTAATTCTAAGCAACTAGTGCAATTGCTTTAAGCCCCACCTCCAGAAGACCCCAAATTTTGTCTATATATTGAATAATTTATTAAGAAAATTATTTTCGTTAACTAACCAATTATTTTAAATGGTCATGTTTCATCTTTAGACTCTCACTAAGAACAAGCCCATGAAGGCATAAATTTCTTCTAGAATTATATAAAAATAAAATAAACTAGTAGTAATATGATTAGTTTAGTATTTAAACCTATTTGATTTATATTTTTACTGTGTTTATATCATTTGGCCAAACCTATCTCTAATATTTTTTTATGTAAATGAAAATTTATTTTGACATATTGCTTTTAGGTTCCCAAAAAGTTTGAATCGCTCCTGATTAGCGTATTGCGCTATGCTTCTTTTTTTTCTTTTCTTTTCTTTGTACACTATTAATATAAATAACACTAAAGTTTATCTAGTATACACTTTAGACAGTTGTTTTTTATTTCGCTCTTAAGAAAAACAGTGTCACGCCTTGGTTTTTGTCCTGAAATTATTAAAATATACCTACATTTTTATTGAAATCTTTTCATTATCATTTCCCTCTTAAAAAGTGTGCTTCAATATCAGGAAAATCTACGTTAGTCCACAAATACAATGTATTTTGGAATGAGATCTTGTGCAAAAACTTAACTATCAAAAAATTGCTCAGAAATGCGAAAGTCCAGCGGTTGAAGAAGGAGATCTAGCAGGAAAACTTCGTGGTCATGCAGTCATGCTTACCTTTTCCGCTGTCGGTAGCCTCATGTATGAGATGTTTTGTATGAGACCAGATATCTCATATGTTGTAGGGATGATCTTAAGATATCAGTCTAACCCTAGAAAGGAGCACTAGACTGCGGTCAAGCATATTCTATCAAGTACCTTATTGGGAGATGATTCAGTAGCCTAGTACTCAGTAGAATTGAATGATCCCAAAACCATACTTTGACTGATGAACCATTTAGTTGTATTTGTTTGTTCTGTCTCTGAGAGTTTCAGACTCAATAGACATCCTTCCTACATGGTTCAGACGTTCAGTTCTGTCCGCTGGTTCTTCAAAGAAACTATCGCCCCACGCACCATGAGAAGAAGACTCAGTAGTATTGGACTTAGCATGAGCAGTATACTGAAAGGAGTCAGTGGAACTGAACTCAGCAGGAGTAGTTCACTGAACTCAGAGTTGATCTTCACGCGATTCAGTCATGGAGCCTCCTCATTTGCCCTCGTACGCTCAGAGAACCGGCTAGCTGATAGGTTTGTTCAAGGGGAGACTATCAATGCTGAGATCCTAAGCCCCCTAGCCAAGAACAAACAAAAGATGAAGGCACCTCATCCCAGCTATCAGCATTCTGACAAGAAGATTAGCTCTCAGTCAAGGGGGAACCAACAGAGTTAAATGGGCTGATCAGTATGGATCTCCACAGCTGACACATCCAGCTCAGTATGGGTCATATTACTATGACCCTATAGTCAGAAGAGGATCCAAAAGTCGGAAAAGGAAGAAGAAAGCCGTTCAGAAGGCAAAGGTCAACAGTCCACCAATTCAGAAGATCAGGACTCCTGAACCTGTGAAGCCTCAGAAGTCAGCATCAACCAGTCCAGTGGTCAAGTATGTTGATCAGAGTGGAAAGAAACTGTCTGAGACCACCAGGGTCGTGAGACAGATTTGGGTTTTCAAAACTAACATCTAAGGACCCAAAATAAAAAATGAAGGGTACTTGAATATAATTTTGTTTTGCAGGTGCACAAGGACCCTTGGTATGTGGACAGCGGATGCTCAAGACATATGACATACCAGAAGGATCTACTAAAGAAAATTATACTACTGAAGGACCCATAATCGAGTTTGGAGACAACGCAAAAGGCTATAACAGAGGCTATGGAACACTCAGCATTGGAACCGCTACAGTTCCAAGAGTATCATATGTTGAAGGACTTCAGCATAATCTTCTCTCTGTTAGTCAATTTTGTGATAAGTCGAATAGAGTAATTTTTTACGCTGGTTTCTGTGATATCATTGATAAATCTATAGGGAAAACAGTGTTATCAGGTTCGCGCAAAAAGAATATCTATGTAGCTGACTGGAACTCAGCTGAACCTGAAGCTTGCTTGCTAGCGAAGAACGATAACAGAACGGGGTGGCTCTGGCATAGAAGACTCAGCCATCTCAACTTCAAGACGCTCAACAAGCTGGCTAGAAATGCTCTAGCAAGAGGACTGCTGAATGAAGTAATCAGCAAAGGCACTCAGTGTGAAGCATGTCTGAAGGGAAAGCAAACAAAGAAGCAAAATCAACCTGTTCCATCGCCTTCCACTGATGGAATCCTTCAGCTGCTACATATGGATTTATTCGGTCCAGTCTCTCCAGTGACAATCAAAGGCAAAAAGTATGCTTTAGTGGTCATTGATGACTACTCACGCTACACATGGGTCATATTTATTGCCAATAAGTCTGACGTCAAAACAGAGTTGCCCACGCTTCTGAAAAAGCTCAATGTCGAGAAGAACACCAAGATTATAAAGATACGTTCAGTTAGAGGAACTGAGTTCCTAAATTCGATGGGAGTTCTACAAAACTGAAGGCATAGAGCATGCGACGTCTGCCGCGCGCACGCCTCGACAAAATGGGGTTGCTGAAAGGAAGAATAGAACACTCAAAGAAGCAGCAAGAACCCTGCTCGCAGACTCAGGACTCCCAACCAAATTCTGGGCAGAAGCAACTGACACTGCATGTTACACTCAGAACAGATCTCTACTGACTAAGCATCATATGAAGAAACTATATGAACATGGAACGGAAGGAAGCCTTTCATATCTTATTTCCATATTTTTGGGTGTTCGTGCTTTATCCACAATAATGGGAAGGACCATTTAAAGACTTTTGATAGCAAGTCAGACCAGGGAGTCTTCTTAGGATACTCCCGGTCAAAAAAGCCTTCGTGAGTTTTTAACTACTGCACTTTGCGTGGAGGAAAGCCCTCATGTTGTTTTTAATGAGTTTGCTACTGAAGACAGGAGCAGAAACTCAAAATCAGAATCTGAGGACATCAGTAAGCAGCTATAGGATCTGAGCCTAAAAGATAAAGTTGAAAAGATCCAGATGTGTTGGGATGATGATTCAGAAGAGGATACTGATGATAAGACAACTGAATCTCAGCCTGCAGCAGAAGTAGCTGAATAGATTGACTCTACTGAATAGAGTCAATCCCAGTTAACTCAGGTCGATGAAGAAACCCAAGTGGTAACTGAGACTTCTACTGAGGATAATAATTCAGGGGGAACAAATGAAGTTCCTGAGCTGAATGCCCCTGAACCTGGTGACTCAGTAGACCCAACTCCCGTAACTGAATTACTTCAATCTCAGAATAGTACAACTGAAATGCCTAACTCACCTACTAACTGTGTTGAACAAATTTCAGATGAAGAGTTGAAACATCATAGATCGTGGCTGGACGCTCACACTTCTGACTTGATTATTGGAGATCCTTCAGCTAGTGTAAAGACGATCTAGATTTTATCAGGGAGAAAGCACATTATATTCCTGCTTCTTGTCTACTGAAGAACCTCAGTAAGTTGAGGACGCACTCAAGGATGCTGATTGGATCATAGCTATGCAGGAGGAGCTGAACCAGTTCGCAAGAAACGAAGTATGGAAGCTTATTGACAGACCCCGACATCAACATATGATTGGAACTAAATGGGTCTTCAAGAACAAGCGAGATGAAAACAACGTTATAGTAAGGAATAAAGCGAGACTCGTGGCAAAAGGCTACTGTCAAGCCGAAGGAATAGATTTCGATGAAACTTTCGCTCCAGTTGCAAGATTGGAGGCAATCAGACTATTCCTAGCCTACGCAACACATCAGCGATTCAGAGTTTATCAAATGGATGTGAAGTCTGCATTCCTGAACGGCGTGCTGAAAGAAAAAGTCTATGTAGAATGTACTCCCGACTTTCGCCAGGACATCAGTCTACGCGTACTCAAAAAGGCTCTGTATGGGTTAAAACAAGCACCCAGGGCTTGGTACGATACCCTGTCTGAGTTTCTTCTTGAGAAAGGTTTTTAGAAGGGTGTAGTAGACCGCACATTATTTAGCATTCGACTGGAAGACGACATCGTACTTGTGCAAATCTACGTAGATGACATAATATTCGGATCAAAGAATATCATCATGTGTCAGCAGTTTGAGAAAATGATAAAGGATAAGTTCGAGATGTCGATGATGGGAGAGATGAATTATTTCCTCGGTTTTCAAGTCAAACAATCTGAGAAGGGAACATTCATCAATCAAGGAAAATACACTCGAGACCTCATCAAGAAATTCGATTGCACATCCGGAAAACCAATTAAGATCCTGATGAACACGGATATGAAAATTGATCTTGATAAAGAGGGAGTATCAGTAGACCATAATAAATTTCGTGCTATTATTGGTTCATTATTATATCTAACTGACTTGACATAACTTATGCTGTAGGTATCTGCGCTCGATTTCAGGCGAATCCTAAGCTGAGCCACATGGATTCAGCAAAGAAGATTCTCTGTTATCTCAGAGGAACACCTGACATGGGTTTATGGTATCCAGCAGATGATAATATTGAACTAACTAGTTATTCTGATGCTGACTATGCAGGATGTAGGATTGACTGAAAGTCAACTTCTGGAACTTGTCGCCCCTTGGCGCAAGTCGATCTCATGGTTTTCAAAGAAACAGCATTCAGTAGCGACGTCAACTACTGAAGCTGAATACATGGTTGCCGGAATTTGCTGCGCCCAAATCCTTTGGCTGAGACAGCAGCTACGCGACTATAACGTCATTCAAAATGAAGTGCCGATCTTCTCGCGACAGCCTCCAAAGGCGATTGCAATCACTCGAACCCTGTACTCCATACTAGATGCAAGCACGTGGACATCAGACACCACTTCATTCGTGATCATGTCGAAAAGAAGGATATCAGGATGGAGAAGATCCATACTGACCCTCAAAGGGCAGATATTCTGACCAAGCCTCTAGTTGAAGCTAGATTCAGAGAACTTTTAGTAGAGCTAGGTCTGTCGGACCCTACTGACTCCAATCAGTAAGTGGATTCAGGAGAGGAGCATTCAGCAAGGGGGAATGTTCACTCTCAGTACTGGACTTACTCAGTACCTAGAGATTTAGCAACCATCTACACGAGGTATCAGCTGACTACGATTCAGCTAACAGGTTTGTGTATCTCTACTCAGTAGCCAATGAAATATTTTATACTAATGATTCAGATTCAGCCTCGTATTCAATACCTTAGAAAATGTCATTTAATATAACGGTTTACATTTAATACACGACATTCTATGCTAAGTATGCTGAACTCTGCGGCGCATTAAATGCATGTCTAATCAAGTTACTTCTTTGGCTATATACAACTGTAATTTGACTTAGGCGGCTACGTTGATCATTACCGAATTTATAACATTAAATCTTAGCCGTCCATCTCATAAAGCAGATTTAAATTGAACCGTAGATTAATAACTGTTCATCTTCTTGATCATATATAAAATACGTTCAAAGTTAGAAAACCGCCATTTTACTCTGCAACTTTAAGCCCTAGAAATTTTCTAAAAAACAACATTCACTATTTGTAAACATCTCTTAAAACCTCTCAGAAATTACTTCGGTAAATCTCATGCATATTCAGTATCACGTAGATTTCTTGATAATATTCCTTCTTCGATACTGACATCTTTTTTTTTTGCAGATTAAAATCATGACAGGATCAGTCATCACTCCAGTCAATATGACAGAAATCCTCGAGAAAGACTGTGTTTGTGTGAGCCAATCATGGACTTCGACGCGTGTGAACTGGATTTCATGGAGGAGATCTTTGAAGCGCTGAGGTCTTCAGGGCTGGAAGCCTTCCTCTCAAGCAAGCCATCTTATTTCCTTCTGCGATAGATTTCAGAGCTCTATATGAACTCTGAGTCCATAGATGGTGATATCCGAGGCTAATTCGTCATTCATCACGTCGCAGATCACGCCCATGCTGTATCGGAGATTAAGCAAATGTCCATTAAAGAAGCTCTTCAACGGAGCTTTCAGCTTCCCAGCACCGGGTTCAACACAGTTGGATACAAGGACGATCTCATGGATGAGTACCTAGAGATCTTTTGCGGCAAGCCTACGACGTTCATGGCTGCCTTCTCGAAGAACGCCATGTTGCTCAGTATAGAGCGCTAGCCTACATAGTCACACAGATATTGACTAGCTAGGCAGGGTCATTTGATCAGGTGTCCAGACCGAAGATTCAGATGATGATGGTGATATATGACCATGCACAGATCAACTGGACTGAATTCTTTCTGAAGGACTTCATGACCCAGGCAGTAAAGTTCGATAAGACATCTAAGTGTCTGACTGTCAAGGGAAAGCTCCTTTACGGGATGAAGCTGACGATCATGATAGAAGATCTTTGTGGGGCTGACCACTCTATATACCCTGACAAAGGGTACTTCAACCTTAAAAAGGTCAGGTTCCGGGAGCGAGGCGAGCCGCCCTCGCCAGATCGGCTCAGGGCCTGCTGAGCCCAAGAAAGGCTCTCAGAAGACCTCTACTCCTTCCAAGAAGAGGCCACCTCCCAAAATAGCTCAGAAAACACCGACCAAGAAGTAGAAGACGGTCAGCAAAGCTGTAGTTGTACCTTCCCTGCAACTGAGAGATGAGGCAGAGTCTTCAGAAAAGACTGTCTCAGTGGAGAAGTCCGTCTCCACTGAAAAGGGAGAGGAAGTGGACAAGGGGCAGGAGTTGAACCTGTCACTCCAATCACTCAGACCCCTTTAGACATTCCACCTCTCAGAAGCATTCCGTCTGCTGAGAAAGAGACGCCTCCGATTGAAATCGAAGATTCGGAGACAGCGTCAGAATCAGAGACCATCGGGATGGAGGCCTCAGCTATTCAATCCAGAGCCTCCCGAGAAGTCTCAGAAGCCATCCCTGAGATAGCCAGTCACTCCGACTTGGTCACTTTGGCTAGACAGGCTCGTCTTCATATTCTAATCAGGTTCCAGGCATGGTCTACTCTGAATAGACTCATTCAACACCACTTCTGCGAAAAACTTCATGAGGAAGAGCTACTGATCCACGAGAAGATAGGCTACTCCGAGCTTGCGGATCTCTGCTCTTTGGACAACCTGAGGGCGGGTATGCTAGCCCTGCTAAACGACAGAGTTCCAGCTTCAGCAGCCGCTCCCTCAGATGGGTCTGATCCCGATGATCAGGACCCACCCCATGATTCAGGCCTTGAGAAGCCTGTTGAGGGATCTCAACTGGAGGAGGATGCCCCACCTACAACAACTATAGAAATCCCACTCAGCATCCTCCCACCAGGTCAGTCGGTGGCGGCTTCTGCTGGGGTCTGCTTTTGAGGTAGCGCCCAGCCCGAGAACCCGACATTCTAAGATTGTGGGAAGGGGACTCAGAAGTCAGTGTGCTCAGTGTTGGGATTTTGTATACTGGAAGCACTTTTTTATGCTTGTATACAATGTGTTTTTGTCCTTACCACTGTTTTATTCTCCTATCTGATAAATATGTATATTTGCACATGTTATCCTTTATCTTGTATAAAAGTTAGATTTGTGTGGTGTGTCGGGTATCACAGAAGACAACACAAATTGGTTAAACTGACAAGATATAAACAGTTATCACAGCTGAGACAACTTAAGGATAAGTTGTCGGTTTAAGCTGCAGTTTAGATAAGAAGTGTCTTATCTTAGCTGCTTGTCTTTACTGGTACAGTTAAGGTGGTGTATTGACGGATCACAGTGAGATGTGTTTTCCTAACTGACCTTAGTGGAAAACCAAGATCTCGGTGACTTAGCTGGTCTTAAGCTTGGTAAGACTTCAGCTGAGTGCATGTGACTATCTATCACTTTGACCTACTATGGTGAACGTCATCGCGACCAGATCTACGTATCTTGGGTGTTAGTAGTTATTTGTGGCTCAGGCTGGTTGTTTGTATCTTGCATCCGTATCCTAGTAAAATGGGTTGATAATATCCCCTGAGGAACTCAAAAGGATTAGCACACTAAACCCGGCCGGTTGATTAAGTTCAGGTGTGTTAATAAGGTCGAGTGGTACTACTCAGGAATATAAGATGTTAATTAATTTAAGCTGTCAGTGAGCTTAATTAATTAACGGATATTTCTATCTTAAATACGGAGATCGATTAAGTCTAAAATACAAGTCCTTGCTCAATTTGGGATAAAGGGGTAAGTCAGCACGGATTCTCTAGTGGAATGAATCTGTGTTTATTAATGAATTTTGCTCTGGGCTGAGCATGGATAATTAATTAATTTGAGGCCCAGCTTTATTTCTTATATTGGATCCCTAATCTGGCCCAATTAGTTGCCTTGTAATTTACTGTCTCTCAGAAATCATTATTAATAGATTAATGTATTTTTACATTATTTAATAATGTTATTTATCTGGTATTAATTGGCTGGGCCAATTAATTGATAAATATTAGTAGCCCAGTAAATTAATTAATTATATTATGGGCTGGTTATGTGGAAGCCTATTAGAAATATAATTAAATTAATGGGTTACAATTATATTAATATTATATTGGTTTTTGAAGCATATATATATTAAGTATCTGTTCAGAAACAGATTACACACAATCACAATTACTCACGCATGCACGCGAGTAGAGAGAGAGACAATATATATATTTTCTCCAGTTCTCTGACCACCCAGAGGGAGAAAAAGACCGGGACACAGATCAGAAGATCTAACACAGGAGTAACAATCAAAGCCGCGACAACATACGAAGGAGGAAGGTAGCGTTTCTAACCATCAATTATCCTTCAATTGGTATCAGAGCCAGGTTTAGGCTCTTATTGTTGTTGTTAGATGTATGATTTGGTTTTATTTCGTCGTTATCGGGCTATTTTTGTGTTTGGGGCGGCCTGCGAGCCACTGTTTTGACCCTGATGTAACGTTTTTCTCATGAGAAAATCCACGAGTAGATTATAGGACCTATTCTTTATGTGATTGTACTATTTTTGTACTGTAATTGGTCCGGGAGGCATGAAAAACGAGACGAAGAATATTCTGATTTTCGCAGCGAAAACCCTAGTTTTCTAGGTTTCCGCCGCATCTTGCGGTGGAGATTCCCGGTACATCCGATGTGGGATCGACGATCGGCTTGAACCTATGGAATCCTCGTCTTACGAGCTTCGCGTTGATAGGTCATAAGGGATCATCTGATCCCGGATACGATCGGAATTGATGTCTGAAGTTGGCTGCTTGTTATGAATTTGTTTCGGCAAATCGTTTGAAATTCGGGAATTGAGGAACTAATCTCGGCCGGAATCCGTTACCCGGTGCTCGTGAGTGTTCCAATTACGTTTCCCCTCTTTCAATTGATCGAATTGCGGCTCGAAAAGGGAGAATTCGGGCAGAGAAGGCGGCGGCGCGATTTATCGTGCAGAAATCCTCGCTTGCGGCGGCTCCAGGTGGTGTTTCTGCATGAATCCGACGTCTAGGTGACATTGGGGAGGTGTGTAGAGGGCGGAGGAGGCCTTGAAACGGTCGGGAAGGCGCGGTGGCGTCGGGCCGCGCGCACGCAGCGCAGATTCGCGCCCGCTGCACGCGGCGGCGCCGGACGCGGACGACGGCTTGCGGTTCGCCGTCGTCCCGGCGCGTCCCCAGGTGTCGGCGGCGCACGTAACCGGCTGCGGCGGCGCGCGAAGGCCGCCACGTGGCCGACCCCCGATGACGTGGCGGTACGCTTTTCGATGCGCTTTCAACGCAGTTTCCAGATTCGAAGTTTTTGAAGATTTCGAAGATCTATATTTTGATCGGGCAGTGTAATAGTTAGGGATTACGTGTTTTAAAGCCCGATAACGACTTTAAATTTCCTATTTGCGTGTTTATTTTTTATTATGCTTTAGCATGCGATTATATGATTAATTGCGCTTAGAAAAACATGTAAATAGGATTTATGTCGTTATTAAAGCATGTTTTATTTTTCACGAGCACATTTTATTATGCGCGCTTAGAAATTGCATGCTTTAGGAATTATGTGGATATGCATGATTCATAACAAACCTTTTGATTAAAAAGACTAAGCAACATTAAATTAAATATTTAATTAGATTCCATTTGGATATTAAACACTTAATCGGACCTTCATTAATTGGACTCTACACGAAAGTAGTAAGATTATTTGAGTAAACGTCCACCTGCATGGCTTGCTTGCATCTTTGAGCTACAAGTTTTGTGAGATGAGTTTTTCAAAAACAATATTTGATTATTATTGAGTAGTGGGAGCGAAGCCGTAAACGTCCACCTGCGTGGCTTGCGTACCTAGTAAACACGAATACTCTTGAAGATAATAATTAAATAGGATGGCTAATTAGATCAAATTGAATGCGGCATGGTTCGAGTAAGTATGTCAATTTCGAGAATTTGATTCTATTTTGGTCAAATTAATGGTCAATGCTTAGATGTCACCGCAGGTACAATTCACTTCCCTCGAAGTCCCTTCCCGCGTATTAATAGTGACATGGTCCAGTATTTCGAACTATTAATTCCATTCGTCTTAAGAACCTAGACGTGGATTGGAATTAAAGAGCTAGGTAAATAGTTTGGTTTAGGGTTACGCTAGTAAACGTCCACCTGCGTGGCTTGCTAGTGGAATTCCTAGAGCGGTTCAAGGTTTTTAACATCATTGTTTTTTCAAAAGGTTACAATGATCGTTAATTACGAATTATGTGCAAATATTTTTTCCTTACATGCTTTATTTTTAATTATTTTTCAGATATGTCTGTTCAAGCTGTTGTTAATGGTCTTATAAGCCGACCCTTAAAGGGTGTTGACAATTTTAAAGAGTGGAGGAGAAACCTTACACTAATGTTCCAAAATGAGAAGATCTTGTATGTTCTCGCACTCCCGAACCCGAACTCCCCGAAGAAGAGGCGACTGAGGAGCAGATAAGGGAATCTGAAAAGTGGATAGAGGATAATGACAAGACTCATTTTGTCATTCTATCCACTATGATTGATTCTCTTGCTTCACAGTATGAAAACACGCCTCATGCGGGAGTGATATTGGATTCCATGGCTAAAAAGTTCGGTGAGACCGACAGATCTCAGAGATTTCATCTTTTGAGGCAAGTTACTACCTGCAGAATGGCTGAAGGTGCATCCGTGCAGGATCATGTTTTACATATGATCGAGCTGCTAGATCGGCTTGCAAAAGTTGGTGGTATCTTAGATCTTGGCATCAAGATAGACGTCATTCTACATTCACTACCTAAGTCATATGAGAATTTCCGCCTAAATGTAGTGATGTCAAGGAAAGACTGCACTCTTAATGTACTTTCGAGTGAGTTAATTACTGCAGAAGGAATCATGGATCAGACTAAAGGTGAAGGAACCCAAATCTTGAACACTACTAGAAGCTCAAGGAACCCTCCAAAGGGTAGATTCCAGAAAAAGGGCAAGAAGGCTACGAATGTCAAGAAGAATAGTGGGAGCATGAAGCTAGCACCCACTGCAGGGGTTCAAAAACCTAAGGGAAAGTGTTTCAAGTGTGGTAAGGTTGGACATTGGAAGACTGAATGTCCTGACTTCAAGGCAAAACAGAAAGGTACACGCATCGCCTTAGTAACTGAAACTGTGCTTGTTTCCGCATCTACCCACGAATGGGTAGTAGATTCCGGAGCAACTGATCATGTTTGTTACACCTTGCAGGGGTTTCTGCAGAAAAGGGTTATGACTGATGGCGAGGTGGTGGTTTCCATGGGCAATGGATCGCGAGTTCCAGCTATTGCCATAGGAGATTTACATTTATCTATTTTAGACTCTATTTTAGTATTAAGAGATGTTTTATTGGTGCCTGAGTTTAGGCGAAACATTATTTCCGTTTCAAAACTTTTTATTGTGGATGGTTATAGATCTGTTTTTGATGATCAAATTTCGATTTCAAAAGGGAAAGATCTTATCTGCAATGGGACTTTAAATGGATCTCTATATACTATTACGTCTAATCCATGTACATCTGTTAATGTTGCTTCCTCATCATTAAATCCTAAGAAGAGAAAAGAATCTTCTAAGGTAAATCAAACTTATATATGGCACTTAAGACTAGGTCACATTTCCAACTTGAAGCATTTCCAACTTGCGAATCCTGCTTGGAAGGTAAGATGGTGACTAGGCCTTTTAAGGCAAAGGGTTATAGAGCCACAAAAGCATTAAGTTTGATACATTCTGACTTGTGTGGACCTATGTCTACACAAGCTCGTGGAGGGTATGAGTATTTCGTCACATTTACTGACGATTACTCGAGGTATGGATATGTTTACCTTCTTCACCACAAGTCGGATTGCTTTGAAACCTTTAAGGAATTCAAGGCAGAAGTAGACAAGAAGTTAGGTAAAGAAATCAAAACACTGCGATCTGATCGTGGTGGGGAATACCTATCCAATGAGTTCAAGGACTACTTGACAGAATGTGGGATTACATCCCAGCTGACAGCACCGGGCACGCCTCAGCAGAATGGTGTGTCAGAAAGAAGAAACCGAACTCTCCTAGAGATGGTTCGGTCCATGATGACTTATGCAACTTTGCCAGTTTCCTTTTGGGGATATGCCCTAGAGACTGCAGCATACTTGCTGAACCGTGTGCCATCCAAGTCGGTTAACACGACTCCAGTCAAGTTGTGGAGCGGGCACAAGCCCAGTATGCACCACATGAAGATTTGGGGGTGTCCTGCTTATGTCTTGAATAAACAGGCCGACAAGTTGGATTCACGTTCAGAGGTTATGTTGTTCATAGGATATTCGAAGGAAACAAAGGGTGGTTATTTTTATGATCCTAAAGAACAGAAGATCGTGGTTAGCACCAACGCTCGGTTCTTAGAGGAGGATTATATTAGTAATCATAAGTCTCGAGTCGAGATCATCCTTGAGGAATTATAAGGTGATCGAGATCCACTCACAGAGCCAATTGTGCAAGATAGAGCTTCACGAGCAACTGCACAATCTATTAACATAACTCCTGACACTGTTCGACGTAGTGGGAGGGTGATATTTACACTTGATCGGTATATGTTCACTGGGTAGACTTCTGACCATCTCCCGGTAGATGAACAAGACATCGTGGATCCCTAGACTTACAACGAAGCAGTGGGAGATGTAGATGCAGATTCTTGGAGAATCTCCATGGACTCAGAATTTAAGTCCATAACTGATATGGATGTATACGAGACCACTGAACTACCTGAGGGCTGCAAGGCCATTGGTAGTAAGTGGGTATACAAAAGAAATAGAGGTTCGAATGGAGAGATCATTGCATTTAAGGCCAGGCTAGTGGCAAAGGGTTTTACCCAGAAAGAAGGTATCGATTATGAAGAGACCTTCTCACCTGTGGCAATGATCAAGTCTATTAGAATTCTCCTTGTCATAGCAGCTCACATGAACCTAGAGATCTGGCAAATAGATGTCAAGACCGCATTCTTAAATGGGCACCTTGAAAAAGGTAGAGACATCTATATGAAACAACCAGATGGTTATGTGAAGGAGGGCGAAGAGCATCTAGTTTGGAAGCTTAAGAAGTCTATTTATGGACTTAAGCAAGCTTCTCGGTTATGGCACCAACGTTTTGATGAGGTAGTCAAATCCTATGGTTTTGTATCTTGTCCTAACGAGGTGTGCGTATACCGCATATGTGTTAATGGAACAGTGGTGTTTCTTGCACTTTACGTAGATGACATCCTTCTCATTGACAACAATATTGAAGTGTTATCAGACGTAAAGATATGGTTATCCGAGCAGTTTCAAATGAAGGACATAGGTGAAGTTGCTTACATCCTTGGGATCAAGGTTATACGAGATCGCCAGAAAAGGATGTTAAGCTTGTCACAAGCGTCCTACATTGATACTGTTATTACTCGTTTCAGCATGCAAAATGCCAAGAGAGGTTATGTACCTTTCAGTCATGGCATCTTTCTATCCAAGAACCAGTGCCCTAAAACGCCTGAAGAGATAGAAAGTATGAGACTAGTACCATATGCTTCCGCTGTCGGTAGTCTCATGTATGCAATGCTTTGTACGAGACCAGATATCTCATATGCTGTAGGCATGCTCTCAAGATATTAGTCTAATCCTGGACAATCGCACTGGACTGCGGTTAAAAATATTCTCAAGTACCTTAAATGGACTAGAGATTATAGAATTATTTACCAGTCAGACAGTCTAGTGCCTTTGGGTTATACGGACTCAGATTTCCAGGCTTTTAGAGACGAGAAGAAATTAACCTCGGGTTATGTGTTTACCTTGGGAGGTGGAGCCATTTCATAGAGGAGTGCAAAGCAGAAATGCATTGCGGACTCAACCATGGAAGCAGAGTATGTGGCTGCTTCAGAAGCCTCGAAAGAGGCAGTATGGCTCAAGAATTTTCTCCAAGATCTTGATATTGTTCAGAATTTGCCTAAGGCAATCACAATTTATTGTGATAATGTGGGTGCAGTGGCAAATTCTAAGGAACCTAGATCTCACAAGGCGTCTAAACACATAGACAGGAAGTACCACATTATACGAGAATTCGTAGATCGAGGCGACGTACTCATAGAAAAGATCAGAACTGAAGACAACATAGCTGATCCATTCATGAAAAGCTTACCAATTCCGGCTTACGAGAAGCATGTTCGTGGCTTAGGACTGGTAGAGATGCCCCCCACTTAGGACTGCAGAAACTTTTGTATAAGTGGGAGAAGAGGAGTGATAGATAGGATTTGCAGCTAAATACTAGTTTGTACCTAGAACTGACACATTGTATACTACAAGTTTGCTTTAGTATAAGTGGGATAATTGTTGGGATTTTGTATACTGGAAGCACTTTTTATGCTTGTATACAATGTATTTTTGTCCTTACCACTGTTTTTATTCTCCTATCTGATAAATATGTATATTTGCACATGTTATCCTTTATCTTGTATAAAACTTAGATTTGTGTGGTGTGTCGGGTATCACAGAAGACAACACAAATTGGTTGAACTGACAAGATATAAACAGTTATCACAGCTGAGACAACTTAAGGATAACTTGTCGGTTTAAGCTGCAGTTTAGATAAGAAGTGGTTTGTCTTAGCTGCTTGTCTTTACTGGTACACTTAAGGTGGTATATTGACGGATCACAGTGAGATATGTTTTCCTAATTGACCTTAGTGGAAAACCAAGATCTCGGTGACTTAGCTGGTCTTAAGCTTGGTAAGACTTCAGCTGAGTGCATCTGGCTATCTATCACTTTGACCTACTATGGTGAACGTCATCGCGATCGGATCTACGTATCTTGGGTGTTAGTAGTTATTTGTGGCTCAGGTTGGTTGTCTGTATCTTGCATCCGTATCCTAGTAAAATGGGTTGATAATATCCCCTAAGGAACTCGAAAGTATTGGCACACTAAACCCGGCCGGTTGATTAAGTTCATGTGTGTTAATAAGGTCGAGTGGTACTACTCAGGAATATAAGATGTTAATTAATTTAAGCTGTCAGTGAGCTTAATTAATTAACGAATATTTCTATCTTAAATACGGAGATCGATTAAGTCTAAAATACAAGCCCTTGCTCAATTTGGGATAAAGGGGTAAGTCAGCACGGATTCTCTAGTGGAATGAATCTGTGTTTATTAATTAATTTTGCTCTGGGCTGAGCATGAATAATTATTAATTTGAGGCCCAGCTTTATTTCTTGTATTGGATCCCTGATCTGGCCCAATTAGTTGCCTAGTAATTTATTGTCTCTCAAAAATCATTATTAATGGATTAATGTATTTTTACATTATTTAATAATGTTATTTATCTGGAATTAATTGGATGGGCCAATTAATTGATAAATATTAGTAGCCCAGTAAATTAATTAATTATATTATGGGCTGGTTATGTGGAAGCCCATTAGAAATATAATTAAATTAATGGGTTACAAATATATTAATATTATATTGGTTTTTGAAGCCTATATATATTAAGTATCTGTTCAGAAACAGATTACACACAATCACAATTACTCACGCACGCACGCGAGTAGACAGAGAGACAATATATATATTTTCTCTAGTTCTCTGACCACCCAGAGGGAGAAAAAGGCCGTCCACAAGACTTGGAAGCAGTCTACTCAGGCTCAGAGTGAGGAGATAAAGGAGCTCCGCACGACTATTCAAAACACTCCAGCTCCTGACTTCTATACAATACTAACAAACGCATTAGCTACTCAGAGAGCCGCGTATGAAAAGCAACATAAATTGATGGAAGCTGCTCAGGCGAAACTTCTTGAAGACTATCAAGCAGCCCAGTCAAGTCATGCTGAATCCATATCTTCCATGACTCAGGCCTCCGAGCTCAGACTCCAGAATATTCAGAAGGCATTGGAAGAAAAGATGGATCAGAAGTTGCAAGCTATTCAGACAGTCGTGGAGACTTCCCACAAGAAATATGGTGATGAGCTTACTGAAGAGCGGAATGAACTCTAAGAACGACTAGAGAAATTGTAGACTACTTTTATCAGCTGGCAACTGCATATGACAGTCTGAATAAGAAGGTGTAGGTACCTACCCTCGACCCATTTGCTAATGCCAAAAAGGGGGAAAGGGAAAGGATACCAAGGGCACCAAGGGGAACCAGGTCAGTAAAGGGAGCAACTCAGACTCAACAATCTACTCCTACTGAAACCCCAGGTCAGGCCCAAGGTGTCTCAGCAGTAGGAGATGTAGTGTCTGCTGAGACCGGCCCAAGCGGCTCAGGACCTAGAGATTCAAAGAACCCGCACTCCCAAATGAAATCATTAAGGAGGTTGCTGAATATGCTGAGGAGGACTCTGATGAGGAGGAAACTCCTCTGCCTCCTCCAGTGGCAGGTAAAGGGAAGAAGATTATGAAACTCCCAACCCCACCTAAGAAAGGAGCCAGAAGGTTTATATCTCATGAGGAAAGAGCTCAGATTAAGCTGATGAAAAGCTTGCAAGGGAGATAGCTGAGGCATAGGCTGCTAACAAGCCTAAGAAAGCACCTGCCAAAGACAAGACCAAGGTTCAAGGGGGAAGGAACCCTGGATCGAGGCAACCCCCTAGGAAACTGAAAATCAGCGACGAAGCTGATAAAGAGAAAGAGAAAGAGAAAGAACAATAGCTGCAATAGCAAACTGGTCCGTAAGGTGGATCTAAGTCTAAATTACAGACACCTGCTGAGTCAGAAGAAGAGCAAGAGCATATTCAATCTTATGCCCCTTCAAAAGCTCAAGAGCAAGAAATGCAAGAAATATGGGACCGTGATGGAAAGATATCTGGAGCAGGGAGCCGAAGCCGTACGCATCGCAAAGCAAGAGAAAGGCTCAGACTCGCAGATCTAGAAGCTCTGAGGATCAGAACTGAGAAAGAGGCTAGAGAGAGGTTCCTGAGAAGGCTGAGATTCCCTACAAATATAGAAGACTCAGGAAGCCTACTGATCTCAATATTCACCGATGGCCTAGAATCGACACATGGATGCCATGGGAGCGAACTCAGAGGTGGGAAACGCTCAAGGCTAACTTTATCAAGAGGTACTATATCTGGAGATACTGGCCTGACATGCACAAGGCTACAACTTTTGCTCAGTGGCTTCTGAAAAGCGACCCTGAGATTTATGCCAGAGTTCAGAAGGCCCTAGCAGAAAAGATAGATGTCAAAGTCCCAGCTCCTAGACCTATGCCCCGATTGATCATTACATGTTGGTGTTATTGAAGGAGAGGTCAGAAGTGCAGTCCAAGCCCATGATCTTGGTGAGACACATCCTGCTGATATGTTGTTGATACAGAAGTTGAGAAGAGATACGTTCAGAATGTATGGATTGCCGCTGCCTGAAGGGAAGTCTAGAGATTTTAAAGCGCGGATCCAGCAGTTCAGGAAATAGCTGTGAGCTTCTTTGTATCTTGTTTTTCTTTTCTATATAGTAGCACTAATGTACTGTACTGAATTTTCTGATATATAAAACATCATTGTTGTTCGACCCTGACAATACCTTATTGTCTTCATGGCCTTGTTATTTATGCTTAACACTCTGAATCACCTAAGTGATTACTGACCCACACACTCACTGAATATATTTGTGTCTGTCTGTTTTTTACTTAGATTGATAGATTCTTTCTTGATTGTATAAGTGTTATGGGGGAGATTGTTGTTAGAAAGGGGGAAATTATCGTTAGGCTTCTGCATAGGTTCTGATATTTCTTCTCTGTACTCCCTCAATAGCATAGAACTTGAAGAACAACTCCACTGATTCTACTTGTAATATTTGTAAGGAGTTTGTTTCTGATAGTTTGTAGTGTTAGATTTTGGCATCATCAAATAGGGGGAAATTGTTGGGAGATGATTTAGTAGCCTAGTGCTCAATAGATTTGAATGATCTCAAGACCCTACTTTGACTGATGAACCATTCAGTTGTATTTGTTTGTTCTGTCTCTGAGAGTTTCAAACTCAGTAGACATCCTTCCTACATGGTTCAGACGTTCAGTTTTATCCGCTGGTTCTTCAACAAACTATCAACCTCAGTACCATGAGAAGAAGACTCAGTAGTACTAGACTCAGCAGGAGCAGTATCCTGAAAGGAGTCAGTGGAATTGAACTCAGCAGGAGTAGTTCACTGAACTCAGAGTTGATCTTCAGTAGAGCTGAACTCAGCAGGAGTATGCTACTGAACATAGATCAGACTCAGCAACGGCCAGACAGTCTTCTGACTGTTAGGAGATCACATAAGTCAAATCAGCAGAGTCATACGAGGTATAGAGAAGTCAGCTTCAGATCTACCTTGAAGTTTATTTGTCTCACCTACTTTCTTCAGCCTCGACCAATGACAAGCAGCCAGCTGTCTACTTTCGGATTAAAGCTGCAAGTCAACATCTTTCCGGAAATGGAGGGAAATGACTCTGTCACCATACTTTGAAAGAGCCGTTAGCTACCCAAAAGAGAGAGACACATGGATCGTCGTCTCCAACGGATCTATCCATGTCTCTGCTCTATAAATAGAGGGAAGATTTCAAATCGAAGCTCAAGACACATACAAGAACACACGAGCATTTACGAGTAACTTAGAATCGACTTAAAGCTTTCCGCAAGAACTTCAAAGAGTTATTCCAAGCGAAAGACGACATACCTGCTCAAAGGGAACCAAGCTGAATCAGATCATAAGCCTCTAGTATCCAAGCGACTGAATACGAACCCAGAGTTTATACTTAACCGCTCGTCGCTCTAGAAGCCACTTTCTCGTTCTCTTCCCTCTAACCTAAGCTCAGCAGACCATATCGAACCCAGAGTTCATCCTTGAATTGTTCTTTATTGTAAAGAACTCCTTCATAGTTGAAGAGTTTGTCAAACACTTAAGTTTGATACCTTGTAAACTGAGACTTGCTCAGTATAAATCTCAAGACCAGTGTTTATCCAGTGCACAAACCGACAGAAACTAACTCAGTATAAGAAAATAGCCTCCTGATCTTTTCGGGATAGTGGACGTAGGATTGTTGGATCCGAACCACTTTAAATTGTTTGTGTTCTGTGTGCTCTATTTTACTGTTGCATTGATTACTGTTCATACTGAAAATATCTTTCAAAATCATTCAACTGTGTTTCAGCAAAGCTTAAAAGATTACACTAATATACTGAAACAGTTTTCCTAAAAACGTTTTCGAACTCAGCTAAATTTGGGCCTACACATTTTTGCACTCTACTGAACTTCAGCTGAACGGTACTGAATTCTGACCTAAGTCAGCTAGCAAGCCTCAGTGAAGTCAGTCACTCTGCCACGCGATTCAGAACAGCTTATCTGGTCTACTGAACCTATTCAGTACGGCATCTTCCTGAAAGGGACTGTTCGCGTTTTAAGTTGAGAAAGTTTTCAGGTGTATTCACCCCCCCCTCTACACCTGAACGTTTATCTCGGGACCAACAATTGGTAAAAGAGTAGGAGTTCTCTAAGACTCTTGTTTTATGAAACTGGTCTACTTGAACGGTTCCAGAAAATGTTTTCACTGCATATCATTATTCATTCATATCACAATTTTTAATGTCTGATATGTCAGGAATCAGGATGGTACCCATGTTCTCAGTAGAGAACTACGGGGTATGACGAGTCAGAATGGAGGCACATCTGACTTCCCTCCACGACAGCATGACAGAGGCACTGGAAGATGGACCTATCGTTCCCATGATTAAATAGTGACAAACCCCAGGATCCAACACAAGGAGGCGGCATGGTGACCGGGAAGAAGATCCCCAAAGATAGAAGTCTTTTCACCCCTGAGGAGAAGAAGCTTCACAACTTAGACCGGGTTGCCAGAAATGCCATACTTACCACCAAGAGTGATTCCTATATCGAAAGAGTTCAGGACTGCAAGTCCGCGAAGGAACTCTGGGATGCTCTAGCGCTACTGAGTCGGGGGACTCCAAAGATCAAAACAAACAAACTGGTCGCTGGTGTCACGCCCCAATTCCCGAAGGAAGGCAAATGGGTCAGAGCGCGACTGGGGAGGGGTGAAAGAAGCGGGAAAGAAAGGGGAAGAAATTAAAACATCTGAAATTCAGTAGCACTTATATTTATATAATTAAGATCAAACTAACTCGGTAGAAACAAGAGAGGTAGAGCATAATATACATATCGATACAGCGGAAACGTCTCAAAATAGACGGGAATTTGTACAATAACACAAACATACCAACTCAGCACCGTCGCCTCCACACTGCCATCTTCAGCCTGCAAAAATCATTTTTGAAAACATTTGGGCTGAGCACTAATGTACTCAGTGGCTAATGCAACTGATAATAAACCTCCGAAATATCCTTTTCAAAATCATGAAATGTTCATGCGTTACTGGTATTACATAGACAGTTTTTAAAATCGAAAGCAGTCTATGTATACCAAAACTTTCACTTGGCCAAACCTTTATTCCTCGGCTATTGGTGCATTCTATACTTCTCGTTAAACTCAGGGAAACACATTCAGCTGAGAGTAACCTCGTTCCCTTTCATTAGGCTTGGGAAAAACAAATTCTCCCAAGGCTAACTTCGTGACGTTTGGTGTACACTAACCCTGGCTACGTCTAGCTCAGGATCCGATCGTATTCAATACTTATGGGCAGAGCCCATTTTCATTCAAGTAGATGCACAATTCCAATAGTGAGCGAAGCAAATTTTCATGAACATTCATAAACTTTAACTTGCATAAATATCAGAGCTTAATAGCTCAAACATAGATTTCTTAATCAAAAATAAAACCCACCTTGTTGTTCTATGCTGACTTGCTTTAATCTTTTCGGTTTTTCCTGGGGATCTACTAGCTGCACTGCTGAATTTTCGTATAAAAATTGTGATGATAATTTAGCAGGTTCATCTACTATTTATAGGGCAATTTAAGCTGCTGAATCACCATAGCTAGGTATAGGCATAGCTTTTCTTAGTCATGTTATGCTGCGTATATGATGCCCACGCAGATGAAGGTCATTAGGTAGAGAAATTCAAATTCACTTCTAACTTATCTGCTGACTTGGCACTATAGAATAATATATCTGCATGTCCAGCAGCTGGTTTCTCTTTCATTATTTATTGCATGTATATCCATGGTTTGAAAATAATATACGAATATACTAATGCTAATGATTACACATGTGTGTAATTATTCCATAGATCAAAATAAACAAAGGATATCACATCATTCCCTCCAAAAAAAAAATTCGTCCTCGAAATTTACAAGTGTCAACACCACTGGAAATGTTATGCTTTCATATCTTCTTATTCTTACAATCTGTATTCTTGAAGTGATGACAATTCCCGCACAACTTTTACTGAGAGAGTTTACTTCTCCAATCATGAAGCTCATGATCACATCTTTGTATAATACCAATCCCGCTTCATAACTTAATTCGAACGTATTACCACTTCATAATACTTAACTTCGTATTGAAGCTCAACAACAAACATTCTTAACTGAACATGAGAAACGCCATATACATCTATTGAACTAGGAGACAGAGCAATTCCATAAGGAACCTCATCTATCTTGCTCCGTACTTTGAGAATTTCTTGTAAACTCTACTCATTTTGCTAGATAGTCTAACTCTTTAGAGAGAAAACACGTCGAGAGTAATTTATTACAAATAATTAAGCATGAAATCATTCCATGTTTATCATCATAATTTCTCCTTATCGCCATAGCTTCTCTGCAATTTCCGGGACTAACTATAATCCAGTAGTTTCATCTTCCAGTGATATACACTTTCTCAAGCTGCTACGATAATCGTTGTCTTTTTTTTCTTCTTGATAATCACATTCCCCTTGGAAAAAGTTATTTTCCAAATCTACCATGAAATTAAATAATCGCGTCTAACCTTCCATACAGTTCACGGATCGAGAATCGAACCAATACTCAATACTCGTTGATCGTTTTGTATAACCTCTTGTATCATTTTGAGATGAACCTGGAATCACAATCTGAAGTGATCGACATTCTGCACGTCTCGTACATTGAGATATTCCTTGAGGTAACATTATGTAATCCCGCCTAATCAAAACATGATTCGAATTGGAATGAAATTCGTTGACTTATCTATTGGTTAACTTGGCCCACGTAACATCGTTCCATTCTGCTGATAAAGCTTATAACAATACTCTTAACCTTTCTTAGGAATTTCGTAGGGCTACAACAATCTAGTCTTTTGTATAGCGCTAACACGATGAAAGATTAAGCAACATTACGAGCAAAGTCACCACTTTCATCATTTCTTCTCAAATCTGGGTACATCTTAGTCTCCCCTATTTTGATAGTATCTCGAGTGGCAATTATAACAACAAAGGATTCTGACTATGTCGTCAAATGAAAGAATTGGAAGGGTCAATGAAAAGGAACAACCGCGCCAACCATGTAATTGAAAGATGATATTATACCTCTTTCATGATATAGATCGTCGAGTAGCTATTTCGCCAAGATCTCATCGGGAATCTTCTCTTCAATGTTTGAGATCGAATATCTAAAAGTATCGTATTTTTATACGTAACTCGATATCGTAAAATGGGGTTGTCTCACTTGTGCCTATATTCTTTCCTCGCGTCATGCATGTCTTCAGCATGACCATAACCAACCATCTTATGTATACTAAATACTTGGAGCTTCTCTCCATTAGTTGATTCTGACAGTGGCTGTAGTCTTTAAAGATTGAAGATAAATTATCGTTTAAATTATCCTTAAGTCGGGTGCTCAAGGGTTGTTTCTTCAAGTTGTATCTATCTTGATGGAAAAGTACCATTCGAGGTCTCCCTTGGCATCTCGTGCTCAGGTAAAGATATCTTCCGTATGATGTGTGTGGTAAGTTGTAGTAGAAGTGTTGTGAATCTGATGTGCATCTGAAATGCTGAAGGGAGAGACATTTAGTAACGCTGAACTGCTGAATACTCGAAGAACTGCACTGCTGATTGCTGAATTGTTGAGTGTCATACTCAGTTTCTTCATTTTCAATAAGGAGCGGTGATTTGTTAATCTCCATTATTTGTTGAACGGTTTCGATGGCTCCTTATAGAGTCGTAGTCAACATGCTTCTTACTTAGTCGGTTATATTCTGTTAAATTATCTCACCTCGAGATGTTCGCTCTCTATACAAAAGAGCTGAACTTGTTTGTATTTTCCGATTTGAATAATCTACTAAAATTTCTCCCCAAATTTCTCAATACTAATTGTTTTCGACATAAACAAGATCCTTGCTATAAACTTCATATTAATGAGATTCTCGATTAGAGATATTATGCGATATGTGGTGGTCCGTGAGGTCACCTCTTGCTTCGTTTCAGAATACGACTATCCTATTAGAAAACATTTTAAGAGAAACATTACAATCTCTCCAAAAATCTTGAAAACAACGAACTCTTCATATGTGACCATTCTTGAAAAGCACTATGTAAACGTGTTAGCTGCTCTCGGTATTTGAGACATAGATCTTATCTTCCATAGATCTAACACAAGGTTAAATCTGAATAAATTTGCTTTCTAGGTTTTATCATCATAGTCATTCTAATATTGCTTAGAAAGTCTACAATATAAGGGTTGAAATCTCATCATATCTCATCTAGTGTGTTTCTCTAACTACAAGATGATCATACTTTTTTTTTTTACCATAATTCTGCTATGTTATAAAGGTCAACGAAACCCAATATAACAGTTCATTTCTCACTATCATGTGAGCACTAGGTACCGTTGTCTTATCAAAGAATTACGAAACTCAAATAGATTTCTTTTCTCACTGAAACTGAGTTAAAGGTTTGAAAATCAAGCTGACAATGATTCTGAAGCAAGGGTTATATGAGCTCATGGTCTCAATCATGACAAGACAAGATTTGTTACAAAGGTTGGAAACACAATTAACATTGCGGTATATGAACTACCCATAAATAGTTGAAGAACTCTTTTAAAAGTCTAGAGAATCTAGTCTAAACTTAAAACAAAAATACTTGAATTTCATAGCAGAACAAAATGCTATAGTATTACTCTAGGATAAAATATAATCGCCTTCTCAAGGAAAATGTATACTTACTTAAGACAAGAATATCAAGATGTGTTGCTGTAAGAAAATTCAGACAACACATACCTAAGTACTAAGATGAACATGCTCATGGACGACAGTTATGTATAACAAGTCGCCTTTGAGAAGGACTTCACAAGGTATATAAAATGATATGGTTATCAATTCGAGTCTGGGCTATGGAAAAGCAATGCTCAAGTTCGTTGTCAAGATATTTGTAAGATTTATGTCGAAAGGAAACTTGACATCTTACTGAACAAGTCAAAAGAAATGAACCAAGATAAATTATCATAACCATATGTCGATCCCTAAAAATCCTTATTTCTATTCTCATCTCTCTTACGTGTTGAAAATCTTTTATATCTACTCTCAGAAAAGAATACCCGTGGATACCTAATTAGAATACAATAATATATCACCTATACTTCTTACATTTCGTCAAGCATATCGGTCGTCGTTATCTGCATGTGTACCGTTAATAGCGTCTCAATCATTATCAACTGTCTGTGACTATTCGAGTATAACAAACTCCAACTCTGAATATGTTAGCATTTCTCTACAACAGGAATCGAGAATAACATTTATCTTGTCATTGTTTTCTGCTCTCCAATGCGAAAATACTCTTTCTATAAGATACTGAAGTGCGTCAAGATACGTAACGATTACTCTAGCCTTACACCAGACAACAAAATAAAGCCCTGTCAATCCGATTGTTGGCATTCAGGCATCTACTTCAAAAGAAACTTGTTTAAAACTACCTATAGGTGGTAGGGGCCGAGTACTCTCCGGTTCATCCGTTAGACCGATCCATACTTCTACTTCGCCATTACCCATCATTAGAACTTTATTTTTATGATTCAAAACCATCTCATAATGTGAAATCAACCTTCATATTGTTGTCGAGTACGAGGTGGCCTACCCGTTTCAGTAGCGCACCAAATGAAACCGTCTACTATGAAAGTGGTAAATAAGAAACTAATTCTTCCTGTAAGAAGCATCTAAGTAAATTGAAGGCACAACTTCTATGTTTAAGCATGGACACTTAAGCCATTATCATTGTAAAGTATTCCATTACGAAGTCGTAAAAGTTATCACTTCATTAAGCAACTTGAACTTCCTCAAGCCTTGCAAGAGAACAACACTGTCAACATGTATCTGTTATTTCTTTTCCCATTTCGTCATCTTTCTAGTTGCATTGATTTAAAAATCCAACACAACAAAATGTCTCATTCATCATCATAAAATAATATCACCATACTTTCTTTTACTTCTACTTTACTTAGTTCTAGTCATACTGGCGTAAAAGTTCTCAAAACATCTGTATTGTATCAAATATTTTTCTCGCTGTAACTTTTCCCGCTGCATTCCGCAAGATAATCCTTAACTTCTCCAAATGGTTTCGATGCTATATATCCTAACATTTGATATATATATATATATATATATATATATATATATATATATATATATAGCAAAAGTTTAAGGAATATAGCATTATCTCTATTTCCAAGTTGAAGAAATGAATGAGGAAAATAATAAAGCTATTGGGTTCGAGGGAGCGGTCACCGCCGTTAGCACAACATCAAGTTCAATATTAGTTCAGTAGATGGTCAGTAGCCATTGGCTTAGTCGTATGTTCAGTATCAGTCAGTGGTCGGGCAGGTAATCGTTGATTCAGTAATATGTTCAATATCGAGTCAGGAGTCATTTAGTAGCAATTCAAGTAGCATTCTCGATCGAAAGCGCATACATAGCATTTTCGATTCAAGGGGTTCGGTAGGAGCACTTCGAGGAGAGTTGTTCATTAGAGAAGTTCAATAAAGAAAGTTCAGTAGGGGGATTCAGTAGAGAAATTTCAGTAGGAAGGTTAATAGAAAAGTTTAGTAGGAAAAATTCAGGTTCAGTAGCATTTTCGGGTTCGGTAGCGAGTTCAAGTTCAGTAGTGACGTAGTCGGAAAAACCGTCGGACAGCTAGCGCTAATTCCGAATCAAAAATTCAAGCTTGCAAGCGCAAAACTTGTGTAACAAGATAGTCTGGAATCCACCAGAGAATTGAGAAAATTCTCGAAATTGATATTAGGGTAAAAATTTGCGGATGAAGTCTTACAAATACGTATAAATACTGCTAGCAAAGACCCAATGGCAAAAACGTAGATAAACTGAAAATTCGAAAAATATTAAAATGCTGATTTCGGGCCTTAGATGATCTCAAACACTGTTTTGAGCCCATATGTCACAACAAAGCAGTGGGTTGAGTCCGGAACGCGATTCCCTTCCCGAAAAGGTATTATGGAGCCGAAACAGACACCGGACGCCCATTCTGCGTTTGCGTCTGCATTGCTTCCGCATCAAGTAATGAGTTCAGATTCAGTAGTAGGTTCAGGTTCAGTAGTAGATTCAAGTTCAGTGTCAGGTTCAGTAGCAAGTACCTTATGGTTCATTAGCACGTTCAGATTCTGTAGAAAGTTCAGGTTTAGTAGCAAGTATGGTCCAATAGATAATCAGTTTAGTAGGGCTCCATCCCGTATCGTTTAGTAACAGTTCAGTAGACATTCAGTAGCTGTTCGATCTCCATTTAGTAACGGTTTAATAGTAGTTCAGTAGCGGTTCAGTAGTACTCAGTAGTGGTTCAGTAACAAGTTCAGTAGGTAAATACGTAATAAATCGTAGGAGTATGTAACTGAGTATTTCTACAAACTTCCCACTATCTAGGTACTCGTTCGATAAAGTTATCGATGTTGAAATGCCCACTCCAGCTTCGTCTCAACGTGATTATTCTTATAACGCGCATCTACTGAGTTTGTGTGAAACTCGGGTTCGTAGGAGAACTTCGGGAGAGGAGTTCGGGATGGTTCAGGAGATAGGCGGTTCGGTAGGGTTCGGCCCGAGTAGTGTCTAGTAACAGTTCAATAACTAACCGGCTTCAAGAACATCCAAGTAGTGTCCAAAGACGTAGCAAGTACGGTATGGTTCAATAGATAATTAGTTCAATAGGCGGCTTAGCAACGTTCGCAATTAGTTCAGGATTAATTCAAGCAGCGTTCGCTTATGATTAAGTAGTACCCAAATCCACATTCGAATCGGTCCGAGATCGATTCGTAGCGCTTCGGTTATGGTTCAAGCAGTACACCTAAAAGCTCGCCTCATCAGAGGTCCAACAGTCCTTTACTACATCTAAAGGACTTGAAAATTGAAATAATTCACCTTTCAAAACTTTAATCGTGCAGACTCACAAGTCCCGTAAAAATCACACCTTCAACAAGGTGTTTCCCATATCATTCTTTATTACGTCGTAAGGGCTCACATGTCCCTAACACGACCATTGGTCATATGGGCTCACAAGTCCCAAACATGACAATCATTCATTTAACAAGGTACTCCCCATATCATTCTCTCTTTACATACTCTTCATTTCCTCATTTATTCTCCATTTTCAACTTGAAAATCCCTTTTAAATTTCAATGGCAGCGGAGAGGGTGCTAAGAGTCATTGAATAACATCGAAATCTAGACTTTCTTGAATAATAATTTACATTTGAACATTGAAGTCTAGCGAATCAAATCTAGACTTCCTTGAATGATAATGCAAATCCTGGAAACAATCTCCGAATTTGTCTACTGAACTTAGTAGACAAGTTCAGTAAGGGCTCACATGTCCCTAACACGACCATTGGTCATATGGGCTCACAAGTCCCAAACATGACAATCATTCATTTAACAAGGTACTCCCCATATCATTCCCTCTTTACATACTCTTCATTTCCTCATTTATTCTCCATTTTCAACTTGAAAATCCCTTTTAAATTTCAATGGCAGCGGAGAGGGTGCTGAGAGTCATTGAATAACATCGAAATCTAGACTTTCTTGAATAATAATTTACATTTGAACATTGAAGTCTAGCGAATCAAATCTAAACTTCCTTGAATGATAATGCAAATCCTGGAAACAATCTCCGAATTTGTCTACTGAACTTAGTAGACAAGTTCAGTAGCTTACTGAACTCAGTAGAATGGAAAGTTCAGTAGCACATTAAGCTGAAACTCAGTAGCAGGAGAAGACTGCAGAATATAACAAAAACCTTAAATCAAAGGACCAAGAACTTCACCTCTGATAGAGACCTTAAAGAATCAAGAAATTCAGCTCTGATACCACTCTGTCACGCCCCAATTCCCGAAAGAAGGCAAATGGGCCGGAGGGCGACTGGGGAGGGGTGAAAGAAGCGGGAAAGAAAGGGGAAGAAATTGAAACATCTGAAATTCAGTAGCACTTGTATTTATATAATTAAGATCAAACTACCTCGGTAGAAACAAGAGAGGTAGAGCATAATAACATATCGATACAACGAAAACGTCTCAAAATAGACGAGAATTTGTATAATAACACAAACAGACCAACTCAGCACCGTTGCCTCCACACTGCCATCTTCAGCCTACAAAAATCATTTTTGAAAACATTTGGGCTGAGCACTAATGTACTCAGTGGCTAATGCAACTGATAATAAACCTCCGAAAAATCCTTTTCAAAATCATGAAATGTTCATGCATTACTGGTATCATATAGACAATTTTTAAAATCGAAAGCAGTCTATGTATACCAAAACTTTCACTTGGCCAAACCTTTCTTCCTCAGCTATTGGTGCATTCTATACTTCTCGTTAAACTCAGGGAAACACATTCAGCTGAGAGTAACCTCGTTCCCTTCATTAGGCTTGGGAAAAACAGATTCTCCCAAGGCTAACTACGTGACGTTTGGTATACACTAACCCTGGCTACGTCTAGCTTAGGATCCGATCGTATTCAATACTTATGGGCAGAGCCCATTTTCATTCAAGTAGATGCACAATTCCAATAGTGAGCGAAGCAAATTTTCTTGAACTTTCATAAACTTTAACTTGCATAAATATCAGAGCTTAATAGCTCAAACATAGATTTCTTAATCAAAAATAAAACCCACCTTGTTGTTCTATGCTGACTTGCTTTAATCTTTTCAGTTTTTCCTGGGGATCTACTAGCTGCACTACTGAATTCTCGTATAAAATTGTGATGGTAATTTAGCAGGTTCATCTACTATTTATAAGGAAATTTAAGCTATTGAATCACCATAGCTAGGTATAGGCATAGCTTTGCTTAGTCATGCTATGCTGCATATATGAAGCCCACGCAGATGAAGGTCATTAGGTAGAGAAATTCAAATTCACTTCTAACTTATCTGCTGACTTGGCACTATAGAATAATATATCTTCATGTCCAGCAGTTGGTTTCTCTTTCATTATTTATTGCATATATATCCATGGTTTGAAAATAATATACGAATATACTAATGCTAATGATTACACATGTGTGTAATTATTCCATAGATCAAAATAAACAAGGGATATCACAGCTGGAACTTCAGAATCTGGAGAGATTGTCTCTCATGCCTAGTGACACGATTGAAGATCTTAATGTCAGATTTACGGATCTGATGAATACCATCAATGGGCTGGGAAAGACATTCTACAACCGAGAAATGAATCTCAAGATAATGAGAGCACTGTCGGACGGACATTGGACTCCGTTTGCAACTTTACTGAAACATTCTGACCTAGATATTGTTTCTCCTGATCAAATCTTTTCAGAATTAAAAGTTGAGGAGTTCGAGTTCGGCCTAACCCAAAGGAAGCAGCGTGCTGAAGCTGACACTCAAATTGACCATGCTTTCAAAGCATCAGTCAGCACAGCGGCTCCCGCGTCTAGCAAGGCGGAACCTTCACTCAGTAACCTACAAGAAGGAAACCTAGCTAAGAAATAAGCACTGCTTGCCGTGAAGTATCAGAAGGAGAAGGAGAGGCGTAGAAAACTCTCTAAAGTCATCAGAGACTCCAAGGGTAAGTCTGAATATACACCCAAGCGTACTCCTGAATCGCATACTTCTGATTGCAGGAAACAGGAGGACTCAGCTCAGTCGAAAGACAGCGAGAGCAAAGAAGATTGAGTCACCACCTGCTACAACTGCAAGAAGCCAGGACACTATTAGTATGACTGTCCTGAGCTCAGTATTGCTGAGAGAGCAGCACACAAAGCTCGAAGGGAGAAGTTCATCAAGAAGCGTCAAGCATATATTGCTGGTGAACTCTCAGATGACTCAGATGAAGTCGACTCCTTCATGGATTCATCAGATGATGAAGCGGCATTCATGGCCGTAGAGCTTGAAGAAGATGCTGAAAAGTGTCTTATAGCAGGAGAAGAGGATGAGGTAAACTCTCACGCTCCATTTAACTCCTCTTCACACTGTACACACGACACTATTTCAGGTGCAGAAGAAAATCTGGATATCTCGATAGCATATGAAAAATTATTAGACGAGCAGATTCAGATGAGCCTGCAGCTCAGTAAGACTCTTCAGGAGTTGGATACCCTGAAAGTGGAGAATCAGAGACTTTCTCAGGAGAGTCAGGTTGCTACTGAGTCAGAAGGACTTGTGTTGACACTCAGGGAGGAGATTAACTCTTTGATGGACAAGTCTCTGCATCAAGAAGATCAGATCTCAGTACTGACCATTGCCTTGACTCAGAAGGATATTGAACTAAGTCTACTGAAGCAAGAGTTGTCAGGACTTCAGACCGAGCATGAAATGCTTAAGAAAAGTGATGATGTTTGGAGGAATCTGATGACAGAGCGGTACATGGGCGCTGAAAAGAAGCTTGAGGCAATGCTAGCCAGCAACAAGCCTAAGCACTGCAAGGAGGAACTTGGATTCAGTCATGGAGCCTCCTCATCTGCCCCCGTACGCTCAGAGAACCGGCTAGCTGATAGGCTTGTTCAAGGGGAGACTATCAATGCTGAGATCCTGAACCCCCTAGCCAAGAACAAACAAAAGATGAAGGAACCTCATCCCAGCTATCACCATTCTGACAAGAAGATTAGCTCAAAATCACCCCAGCTCAGTCAAGGGGGAACCAGTAGAGTTAAATGGGTTGATCAGTATGGACCTCCACAGCTAACACATCCAACTCAATATGGGTCATATTACTATGATCCAATAGTCAGAAGAGGATCCAAAAGTCAAAAAAGGAAGAAGAAAGTCGTTCGGAAGGCAAAGGTCAGCAGTCCACCAATTCAAAAGATCAGGACTCCTGAACATGTGAAGCCTCAGAAGTCAGCATCGACCAGTGCAGTGGTCAAGTATGTTGATCAGAGTGGAAAGAAACTGTCTGAGACCACCAGGGTCGTGAGACAGCGGATTCTTCGATGCAGTTTTACGAATAGATCATAATCATTTAGATAGTTACACCACCAACGTCAATTTCGATGAGTGCAATCCTACTCATAAATGAAAGTATTATTTTCTATTCTACCGAAAAAATTATCAAAGACCTATTATGCGAATGCAACAAAATCTACATTTTATATGACTTTTAGTTCCTTCATTAGATTGAGGAACACACTGAGAGCGACGTAGTTTTCCACGGATTCGATTATTCTTTGTTTTGTGTAAATTAGGTGTAGTTTACTGAAGGTAAACGCATTTACGCAATTTCTATTTATTAACTAAAAGTAAAAACACAATTGAAATTGGGCAAATAATTTCCAGTGTAACCTGATCACCGGAAGATCTATGGGATGTGAAAAGATCACTGCTGAGTATTAGATGAGGGATGATTCTTCGTCGCTCTCAACCTAGGGTTTTAAATGTCCGACGAAAATTAGACGAACACATTTATATATAATTATATTTACCTTGGGTCATTTAAATTAATTGGTACTAATAAGCATTTATAATAATAATAGTATAATATTAATAAAATGGATACAAAAATAAATTAATGGTTATAAATATTATTTTTTTATATAAATTAACCATCTAGAAGTGATAGGTGTGTTGTATATATTTATGAAAAAACTTTTACATTAATTTATGTAACTACTTATGGTGGCGATACACAATACCCGATAGAGTCAGTTTAATGATGGTGTGAGGAGGCTATGTTCTAAGGGCAGGGGCGGAAGCAGGATTTGTAGATGAGGGCGAGACTTGTTAGACAAAAGATAATGTAACAATGAGTATAAGGAAGTCAAAAGAACTTATAACTTATACAAATGACAAAAATAATGAGTCTAAAATGATATACAAAAACCATAAAAATGACAAAAATAACGAGTTTAAAATTGTGATCTACACTTTCTCATGCTATTGAATTCATCAATAATTGAGTCAATGTCAAAAATCTCAGCAATTTCATTCTCAGCGCTCATTATCATAGAAGCAAGTAGAAAATCATCTTCCATTTTATTCCTTAGTCTTGTCTTTACTAGCTTCATTTTATAAAATACTCGTTCAAATGTTGCAGTTGAAACTGGAAGAGTCAAAATAAGACGAATCAATCTCTAAGGAAGAAAAAAAAAGATAACTTCAATATATGTTGAAATTTAAGAAAAATATAAATAAATAAAAGCAACCTGTCTACAATATAGTACTGAGTTGACTTTTCAGTCTCTGATAATACTTGACATAATTGAGAAAGTGTCGAGACTTGGTTGAAGCGAGAGTTATTTCGGATGTCAACTTCAAAAATCTATAACTGATACTGAAGATGGAGCTTTTCTTGATTTGTGAAATCCGATGGATATAATTTCTCAACCAACTTAGTAAGCTCAACAATGCTAAATAATTTGAAGCCGCCTCGAGGATCCAAAGTTGAGCTTAACTTAAGCAACTCCACTGAATCTTCATTAAATCGTGTTTTCATCTCTTGCAATATCCACTGAATCTTCTCAACCAACTTAGTAAGCTCAACAATGCTAAATAATTTGAAGCCGCCTCGAGGATCCAAAGCTGAGCTTAACTTAAGCAACTCCACTGAATCTTCATTAAATCGTGTTTTCATCTCTTGCAATATGCAATCTATAGTTCCAATGAAGATATCAATACTGCAATAATGCTCAAGTGTGACAGGATTTTCCTTTCTCTTTCGAGCTTTACTTGATTGTCTAACACCATTAAAATCCGGAATATCAATATCATGCTTCCCATAAAAAACCTTCACTTGTTCATATAAATTATCCCATCCATTTTCTCTGAAACTTTGGATGATCTCTCTTGTATTTACCACTGCATCCATCGCATTAAGAATGTCTTGATTTTTTGCGTTGTAGCAATTAACAAAGCCTATTAGTATTTCCCCACACCTCTATCATAAAATGCAAGATGAAAGCAAAATCAAATGACATCATAGCTTCATAAGCACAATCAGCAGCAACTCTTGAATAAAGAACACAATCATCATTTATAATCTCACTTAACACTGTTAGAACAGAGTCAAATAACTCAAGTAAGCTGTGAAATGACCTTAAATGAGAGCCCCATCTCCTATTACCAGGACGTGGTATGCTTCTGGTTTGATTCTTTCATTTTCCTGTTTCAACTTCAAGATCATTGATTTCTTCGAATATTCGTAGAGCTTGGGCAATTTGCAACTGGTCATGGCGCTTGGAGGATAAATCAACTGCATTGATAATTGCATTCACGATCGAGAAGAAGTTTTCAATAGGAATGAGGCTTTTTGCTGTTGCTATTAATATCAATTGTAAATGATGGGTAATCAATGAACATAGTAAGCATATGGACAATCGTTCTTGAAAAGAGCTTGCATACCATTCTATTATCCTCCCATGTTACTTGCACCGTCATACCATTGCCCTCGAATATATTGTATGTCAAGATTGTGATGAGAAAGAACCTTGCATATTACCTTTTTCAAAGTGGCTGATTTAGTGTCCACCACATGAACTATATCAAAGAATCTCCCACGAACGATTCCATATTTATCAACAAACCTTAAAACGATAGTCATTTGTTCTCTTTTGGATTCTTCACGTGATTTATCCACAATGATGCAAAACTTCTCCGTCCCGATTTCCTCTCATGAACTTTCTTCCACAATCGAAAATCATGAACAACGAATGCTGCATCTTTGGATCGGTCGCCTAATATAAAACACTTGTGACAAAATGCTGCATCTTTGGTGGAAGACTACTCCAACCAATCAAATTCTTTGTACCAAGAACTCAAAAACTTTCTCTTGTATTTGTCGACTTTTTCAGAAGGATTTGGTCGATGAGGACCCGCTGTTAGATAACGTCACCACATCTCATCTCTTTTATCAACCAGATAATCCCATATCATCTTACGGAGGCCTGGATCGCTTTCGAAATCTATTTCACGTTGAGCATCTTCCTTTTGGTCGATTCTTGGAACTTTAAGTGGAGGATAATCATTATCTTTAGGTTCTCTTTCATGAACATCTTCACTTCCCACCACAACCTCGGGATTTGAAGAAGAAGAGCTAGCCATTGTAGCTTGAGTGTTTTTACATTTGAAATAGAAATCAAGTTTCTTCATGTTTTTCATCATATTTATTCCTATTAGATCAAATTAATAAACATACACATTGTAATTTACACATAGTCTCAAATAGTCAAATTCTTAACTAGATTGAATCTCAAAATTTAGTCATTTATCCACAACATCAACAAGTATAATACTTCAATCACATAATTAACATAAGAGATTAAAAGAAAATAGCTAATTATCACAAAATACCCATCAACAATTCAAATAAAAATTAAATTAGGGTTTTGAGAATTTTACTACAAAAGAGAAGAAATCAAGAATCGATGAGTAAGGAACTAAGAATAACGTGCCACCATGCCTCGTGGTAGTCGGTGGCGACAAATGCTCGGACGCCGTAATTTTGAAGTCAAGTCCTTCTCTTAACTCTCTTTCGGATCGCTCCCTCCTCTGAAGTCTAACTCTCGATTCTCGTCTGTAGAGTATAGGTCACAACCCACAAAGATAAAATTAATTTATTGTTGTTGGGCCATAGTATTTACTTGCTGTTAATTGGGCCAATAGATTAATTTTGTAGATCACAAAAGGCTACACAATTGGTTGAACTAACAAGATTAAATAGTCATCGCAACTGAGGTAACTTTAGGACAAGTTGTTGGTTTAAGCTGCAGTTTAGATAAAAAGTAGTTTGTCTTAGCTACTTGTCTATACTGGTACAGTGAAGGTGGTGTATTGATAGATCACAGTGAGATGTGTTCTCCTAACTTACCTAGTGGAGAACTAAAGATCTCGGTGACTTAGCATGATAAGATCTCGTCTGAGTGCTTATAGCTATCTATCACTTTGACTTACTATGGTCAATGTCATCGAGATTGGATTTACGTATCTTAGGTGATAGTGGTTATTTGTAGCTCAGGCTGATTATCTGTATCTTGCATCCATATCCCTGTTAAATGGGTTGATAATATCCCCTGAGGAACTCGTAATGATTAACACACTAAACTCGGTCGGTTGATTAAGTTCAGGTGTGATAATAAGGTCGAGTGGTTCTACTCAAGATATAAGAAGATATTAATTAATTTAATCTGTCAGTGAGCTTAATTAATTAACGGATATTTGTTTCTTAAATATGGAGATCAATTAAGTATGAAATACAAGTCCATGCTCAAGTTGAGATAAAGGGGTAAATCAACACATATTTTCTAGTGAAATGAATCTGTGTTTATTAATTAGTTTTGCTCTGGGCTGAGCATAGATAATTAATTAATTTGAGGCCTGACTTTATTTCTTGTATTGAATCCCTGGTCTGACTCAAATAGATGTCCAGTATTTATTCTGCTCTCTCGGGAATTATTATTAATATATTAATGTATTTATACATTATTTAACAATATGAAAATTATTTATCTAGAATTAATTGGTTGTGCCAATTAATTAATAAATAGGTGGCCCAGTTATTCTTAATTATGTTATGGGCTAATATTAATTTATTGGAAAACTAATATAATTACTAATCGGCCACAATTATAATATAATGTTTTATAAATATTATATTAGATACGCGTTCAGAATGATTTCATGTCACTTCATTATTCCAATAATTCACAAAAACCGTACATGTAGAACGTGTGAGAGCAGTTGAATTATTCCTCTTAGCTCTCTATCCACACGGAGGAGAGGAAGGGTCGGGATACAGTTCAGAAGCTCCAGACACAAGCAAAAATCAGAGGCATTACAAGGACGCAGGTATATCATCCTTATCGATCCTTCTCTCTCTCTCACACACACACACACATAAATAAATAAATAAATATATATATATATATATATATATATATATATATATATAGAGAGAGAGAGAGAGAGAGAGAGAGAGTCATTCTGGTGAGAACGATCTTTGTTGTAGGAATTAAGAACAATTATGAACCCATTAAATCGAGTCAATCTACGGCAAGTCAATCTATGACATAGATTAGATTTTAGGAGTTGAAAAATTCGGTGAACTTTTTATGTAAATTAAGGGTACTATAGGCATTTTGCTTTTCTAGAAGATTAGGGAGCTGCTATTTTTTTTTTCCAAAATTCAAACAGAAATCAAAACTCTCCCCCCTTCTTTCGCGATTTGGCGTCTGAGCCGTTATCGAAGGGGTCGAGCCGAGCTTTGTAGGCTGGCCTCGGCTCGATTAGCCCATTTTTGCTCAGGCTCGAGCTCGGGCTCGAGCTCGATACGAGCTTTATATTCAGGTTTGAGCTCGGCTCGATAAAAAATCATGGTATTCGAGCTCGATTCGAAAGCTCGAATTCGGTACCCAAAATCTAAAGTAATTTAATCGAGTCGGGCTCGCGAGCTTTCGAACCGAATATTGCAATATTCGAATTCGGCTCGATTAATTATCGAATATCAATATGAGGCTCGAGCTCGAGCTCGAGCTCGAGCTCGATACTATCGAATTCGAGCCGAGCCTTATCGAGCTCGAGCCCGAGCTATTCGATAAAAGCTCGATTCGATAACAGCCCTATTTGCGTCTCCAACTCCAACTCCATCATTTCACCATTATCGAGTCCATCTTAATCTACAAATCCAGTCTCCAAATTCTAGATTCTTAATCAAAATTATCCATTACGTGCAGAAATCGTGTTCATGTTTGGGGTCGCGATTCAAAAATATTTTGAAAGAAAATTAGGATTGTTCGTCCCCTTTCACTCTCTTGACGAATTCAAAACCAAACCTTGGGCGATTCCTTCATCCGATTCGAAAATTTGGTTGATTCCATCATCTTCTTCGAGAACGACAACGACATGGAGGAAGAAGGTAACAAGATTTGTGGGAATTGTTGTGTTTATGAAGTTTATGAAATTTGTGGATGAATTTTGGGTTAAATTTGAAAATGTTCTTCAATTGAATGATTTGGCATATGAATTATGCTTCAATTGAGTATTCTTCGATTGATTTTTGTTCTGATTTTAGGGAATTGATTTGGCTTCTACTGAATTTGTGTTGTTCCGCATCAACTAAATTGTGCAGTAAATTTATCATAAAAATACACTTCATTCAAATAATTTGTGCAGTAATTGAACATATAAATATTTTGAATGAATTCTGCTAAATATTGAATATGTTTTGTGAACAGTACTTGTGAATGATTTTGTGCATGTTTGGTAATATTTAAATTCACATGTTTTTTTAGAAAGATATGTTTGAAGAGTTATTGAGGATTAACGTGATGGAAAAAAGAAATGGATGATATAGAACAAAAAACGAGCATCTTCTAAAAATACCACAATCGAATTCAAACATGCACTTTAAGCAATCAAAATCCATTGCGAGTTGAAAACGACCTAAATAACAACCCTTTTCTCTTTTTTCCCTTATTCTAATTTGTGGGATGTAAAAATACATCGGTAGGGGAGCGTTCCGCCTTAGAAGGAAGCCTCTGCGCGAGCAGCAGTGGACGAAGCGGAAGCGAGAATGTCGGCTTGAGTAACGCAAACATTGGTGAGAATCCAATGCCCCGAAAACCTAAGGGTTCCTCCGCATGAATACACTGATGAAAAATGAATATCATTCCATACACGCGAAATCCTATCGAAAAATATTCCAATAACTCCAATTCGAGATTAATGAACATTAAGGAAGAAGAATTGAAGAAACAATCACATTAAGCAACAACAATTGATTAAAATTAGATGAAAATATATAAATTCATCATGTTTTACACCAATTGGGTTAACTACTCATCCGTCCTTTTCAACAAACGATGGTAAATACGACTTTTATAACGAAGAAAGACATAAAATTGAAGAGCTATTCAACTAACCCATTACAATTTGTTGGGATTCGAAGGATTTGTAGCTTGAATAAGAGGTGTCGCTAGAAGAAATGCAGAAGAAAGCGTTTCAGCGAGAGAGATGAGAGAGAGGAATGAGAAAATTTGTTTTCTTAACACAAAAAGTTTAAGATTATCAATTTGCCCTTTGTGTAGTTAAATTGTGAATAAAGGGCATCGAATTTTTTTAAGTGAACTATAGATCTGGACCTTTGGATCGCTCAATCAAACGGCTGTGATTGTTCTTAATTCCTACAACAAGAGACGTTCTCATTTGAACCTCTACTTATATATATATATATACACACGAGTTCACTAGTAAGAGAGCAAACTTGGACTGCAATTTATTAATTCAACTTAGGATTTGTGTTGCATGTGATGAAAAGAAAGCTTAGGAGCATGTCTTGGTTGTATAAGCATGCATTGAAATGATCATTCAATAGAAAAAGAATTGGATTTCTACACCTATTGTTTTAGTGTGTACCTTTATCATTCTATTTTTTGGATATAGTCTCTAAAAATAAAGCTTCCTAATACACGGTATGGGCGCACACTTTTTTCCTATATTTTCTTTTCCTTTTCCTTTCCTCTCTTCTTCTGTGCGTAAATGGACAACAACATTAGTAGAAACATATTTTGACCAGAAATCCGTCAAGGAACATTTCCTCCATTAATATATTTTGACTAGAAATATTAATCGCAGTCAAGTGAGCATCTTCTTATAAAAAAATTGTAAAAATAATGTTAATCGAAGTCAACTTTGGAGGAAACAATGTTGGTTTTCAATTCAGTAAGAAAAATGGAAGATAATCATTGTTGCAACACCTAGTAAGTAGAGTTAATTTTTAGACTTAATGAAACCAGCACAACTTTTAACGCCTCTACGCGGAAAGGTAATTTTGCCCTATTTGATGATTCTTTACGAGCATCCTTCAGTAAACCAAGTTAGTCTTCATTAGGATTTGGAAAGAGATAAACTTAGGATTCATTTAAATTATTTTCTGAAAGAAATCAGGAACAAATCACCCAAAATTTTGATTAAAGAAGATTATTAAGTAAAAACTACTGATTTCAAAGCGAGAAAAAACTATTTCTTGCCAATTGCTTGTATTATGTGCTCCCGTGGTTAAGAATAAACTGTACTTTTTTCCAGGTCTTCAAAGAATCATAGCAATACGACAAATATTTAGTTTTCCACAATATTAAATATTATAATAACCAAGTCCTCCCGTTTCCAGGAGTTTTGTGGTACTTTGTTTGAGATACAACTTTCCGAAAGAAGACAAGATTTTAGGATACTTGAAATTGAATCACATATTTATGGATTATATGACATGATAAATGCATAAATCAATGACAAGCACAACTTGAGATTTTGATATGACATTAAAGATGAATCAACTCAAAAAAATCTGTTCATCGCATTCCCTGTTACTTTAGTAGGTCTGGTATTTTACAACAGCAAAAAACAAGGGAAGGAAGGAACCCAGTACAGATGCCACATCTGGAACTTACCATCGTATAAGCCTCAAGTTTTTAACTGAATAATCAAATTGATATGAAATGATGGATTCAGATAGTATTAACTGGCTAAGTATACAATAAAGCTGAAGTTAAGATTCAGACAAACTACCTTAACAGAAAAGATTTAACTATTTGATATACCAGCAACCGAGTCTGCAAAGCCTTATTCTTGAATTTGATTGTCTCAGGAGGATATGGCTCTGCAGGGAATTCCCAGTTTTTACCTTCATCTCTGCAAACACTCCAGTGTAAGACCACATCTCCAGGTATGTCAGTTTCTACATACAACACTTTTGTGGTTTTCTCGGTGCAACGCCTCACCGATACACTCATTGAGTTATCAGTGCAAATTTCTTTGAAAACAGAATGCTCTTCATAAAACTCTTGAAGAGGTCTTTGTTTCAAGTTAGATTCTTTACTGCCATCTCCTGTAGGATCAGCAGCCTTAGTTTTAAGAAGCAAGTTGGATATCTGTCCCAAACGACCTGCTACAAGAGACAGATTAACAATTTTCAAACATTGAGAAGAATGAAAGGAACGTGAGAAGTGAAAGAAATTATGAAGAGCATTATATGATTAGCATGTCTTACAAAATCACTGAATGGATGGGGCGTAGTAGCTTTAGAGTTACTACTTTATACTATATAGAACAAAGAAAAAGAAAATCAATCCCAACCAACATATACCACCATGTTTTACTACGAAACCAACCACAAATAAAAGAATTAGAAGTAGCAGTGCAACCCAAATTAACAAGTTATTCACGTATCCCCTAAGAAATAAAATAAGTCTCTCACGTTAAGAATAATCTTAACTGGAGCAACCCAACTCAAGTACCGAAAATAGGAAAGGAAAAAGAAAAAACAAATTGGAGAAATGCAACAATTCGAACAACATTCCAAAGATAATGAAAGAACATACAATACAGAAAATCTAAAGCAACCTGGCCATACACCTGAGCTCGATCCGACAACATTGCCATCTTCTTGAAGGTAATCAACAGGAGGAACTTTAAAATCGATTCGAAAGCTCGATAAAATTAAGAAAATAATATTTTTTTAATTTTTTGATTCAGGATCGAAAGCTCGAATTCGGTACCGAAAGCTCGGATTCGGTACCGAAAGCTCGAATTCGGTACCCAAAATCTAAAGTAATTTAATTGAGCCGGGCTCGCGAGCTTTCGAACCGAATATTGCAATATTCAATTTCGGCTCGATTAATTATCGAATATCAATATGAGGCTCGAGCTCGAGCTCGATATTATCGAATTCGAGCCGAGCCTTATCGAGCTCGAGCCCGAGCTATTCGATAAAAGCTCGATTCGATAACAGCCCTAGGTACCAACAAGAGCAGGATCGATGCATACCCTTACAGTCCACATAACCAATTGAGAGGATGTGACAACGTTTGAAAAACTCTCCAACAGTGAAGGAGTCCTTTACAATAAGGATCAGTTCGGAAGTGAACTCCTTCGTCTAAGCTATAGATATAACGGTTGAGCTTAGGTTAGAGGGATAGGGAACAAGAAAGAGGCTTCTAGAGCGACGAACGGTTAAGTATAAGCTTTGGGTTCGTGTTCAGTCGCTTGGATACTAGAGGCTGTATGATTCTAATTCAGCTTGGTTCCCTATGAGCATAAATGTAGTCTTTCGCAGGAGATTGACTCTTCTAACTTCGTGCGGAAGACTTAAGTGCTTACGAGTTGCTCTTTGAATGCTCTGAGTTCGTTTGTGTTCTCGTGTATGTTCTAGGTTTTTTTCGTGAGCTTCAATTTGATTTTATCCCTCTATTTATAGAGCAGAGATTAGGATAGATCCGTTGGAGACGACGATCCTTTGTCTCTCTCTTTCGGGTAGCTAACGACTCTTTCGAAGTATGGTAGCAGTGTCATTTCCCTCCATTTCTGGAAAGTTGTTGACTTGCAGCTTTAACAGATATAGGACAGGTGGCTGCTTGTCATTGGTCGAGGTTCAGGAAAGTGGTTGAGACAGAACAGACTTCAAGGAGATCTGAAGCTGACTTTTCTCTTCCTCGTATTGACACTGTTGATTTAACTTTTAGAGAATCTGACAGTCAGAAGACTGTCCAGCTGTTGCTGAGTCTGATCCCTATTCAGTAGCATGCTCCTGCTGAGTCGGCTCTGTTGGGATTTTGTATACTGGAAGCACTTTTATGCTTGTATACAATGTGTTTTTGTCCTTACCACTGTTTTATTCTCCTATCTGATAAATATGTATATTTGCACATGTTATCCTTTATCTTGTATAAAAGTTAGATTTGTGTGGTGTGTCGGGTATCACAGAAGACAACACAAATTGGTTGAACTGACAAGATATAAACAAGTTAACACATCGAGACAACTTAAGGATGAAGTTGTCGGTTTAAGCCATGCAGTTTAGATAAGAAGTGGCTTGTCTTAGGCGCTTGTCTTTCTTGGTACACTTAAGGTGGTGTATTGAAGGATCACGGTGAGATGTGTTCTCCTAACGACCTTAGTGGAGAACCAAGATCTCGGTGACTTAGCCGATCTTAAGCTTGGTAAGACTTCATGAGTGCATTTGGCTATCTATCACTTTGACCTACTATGGTGAATGTCATCGCGGCCCGGATCTACGTATCTTGGTTGTTAGTAGTTATTTGTGGCTCGGGTGGTTGTCCGTATCTTGCATCCGTATCCTAGTAAAATAGGTTGATAATATCCCCCGAGGAACTCGAAAGGATTAGCACACTAAACCCGGCCGGTTGATTAAGTTCAAGTGTGTTAATAAGGTCGAGTGGTACTACTCAGAATATAAGATGTTAATTAATTTAAGCTATCGGTGAGCTTAATTAATTAACGGATATTTCTATCTTAAATACGGAGATTGATTAAGTCTAAAATACAAGCCTTTGCTCAAATTGGGATAAAAGAGGTAAGTCGGCATGGATTCTCTAGTGGAATGAATCCGTGTTAATTAATTAATTTTGCTCTGGGCCTGGCATGGATAATTAATTAATTGGAGGCCCTACCTTTTATTTCTTGTATTGGATCCCCGATCCGGCCCAATTAGTTGCCTAGTAATTAACTCGTCTCTCGAAATTCATTATTAATGGATTAATGTATTTTTACATTATTTAATAATGTTATTTATCTGGAATTAATTGGCTGGGCCAATTAATTGATAAATATTAGTAGCCCAGTGGATTAATTAATTATATTATGGGCTAATTATGTGGAAGCCCATTGGAATATAATTAAATTAATGGGCTACAAATATATTAATATTATATTGGCTTTTGAAGCCTATATATATTAGTATTCTGTTCAGAACAGAATAGACACACATTCATAAAAACACACGCCTATCGTGAGTTAGAGACAGTAAATTTTATTTGCTCCAGTTCTTTGACCACCCAGAGGGAGAAATAGGCCGGGACACAGATCAGAAGATCTGACACAGGAGCAACAATCGGAGCCGCGACAACATACGAAGGAGGAAGGTATCGTTCTAACCCTAATTATTCCTTCAGGCTCTACTGAAGATCAGCTCTGAGTTCAGTGAACTACTCCTGCTGAGTTCAGTTCTACTGACTTCTTTCAGTATACTGCTCCTGCTGTGTCCAGTATCACTGAGTCTTCTACATTTGGTACTGAGGCAGGTAAACTACTGAGTGCCTGAACCAGATGCAGAGTGTCTACTGAGTCTGAAACCTCAGAGACAAAACAAAACAGGTTACAACAGAATGATTCATCAGTCAAGATAGGGTTTTGGGATCTTCAAATCTTCAGTAGGTACTTAGTGCACAGGGCTACTGTTGGGTTATGAGTCAGTAGATCATTGGATTAAAATAATATTGGGGGAAATCGTAGTAAGTATACTATGGAATTGAAGATCCCAAAACCCAACTGATATCAGTAGTGTAGTGTCGATATGATTAGATGATGTAATAGGCTAGACTGTTTTGATTTTCTATCTTTTGTGTCTATGTCCTGTACGGGGTAAAATGTTGGACTGATCTTCTGTAGGAAGTTACTTTCTAGAACCCCACGTCATCATTGTAAGAGCTTGTGTTCTTAAGTCATCAGCCGATCTTCACCTTAGTAGAAGACACTGTATCAGCTGACAGACATCAGTAGAAGAACCTTACAAAGCTCAGTACCTTCGGAGTCAACAACTGATTACACTCAGTAGAATATCTTATCAGCTGACTCAGACGAAGAAGACAGAGACTGCATCAAGTCTACTGTATCCAACAGGAAAGGACCCAGCTATTAATGTCACTCGAAAGTCAGCAGAATATCATATGAGGATAAGTGAGAGTCAACTCCGATGTCTGACACATCTCACCTACCACAAACCTCGACCAATGAGAAGCCGTCAACGCATTATCTGCTCTGGCCAACTAAAGCTGCTCTCATGAATAGTGATCAACAACTCTGCTGCAACAATTCGAATATATGGCCATTTTTCTTAGAAGTTTGTGACACGTGGCATCGTCCTCTCCAACGGGCAAATGCCTGGGTCACGACTATAAATAGAGAAGAAAATCCGAGCTCCACGCACGGGAAATCAAAAGGGAAAAACGCTCAAGCACTAAAACACTCTAGCGCATTCAAGATAATCCAACGAAGAACTTGCTCAATAGAATATTACTAGTTCTTCTCTCTAGAGTTTTTTAGATCCCTCTTCTCTAGCTAAGCTCAACGTCATATCTATAGCTTAGAAATTCAAAGGAGTTCACTTTTAGTGATTGTTCTTATTGTAAGAACTCCTTCTAGTTGGAGAAATTCCCCTCCCCTTCAAACCTCGATTTGATTTGTAAAGTCGCTAAGGACTATAACTTAGAAGGGTATGTCCAGTGCACAGATTCCTTGCTGAGACTTGCTCAGATTAATCAACAAGACCTCCTGTTTAGCAGGACCGTGGACGTAGGATCTTGCGTATCCGAACCACGTTAAAAATTGCTTGTGTTGTTTACTGTTTTATTGTATTGCATACAAACTGCTTACAAAATCATATCTTGCATAAAATGTATTCATAAAGCGCACTAGCCAAAACTATTTGACTTGTGAAAATCACGTTTTCAAACTGAGACGAATCTCCGGACCCCTCACTATTCCGCACTAAAGTTTTCGACTGAGTTTCAAGTACTGACTAAAGTCAGTAGGAGAGCTCAGTAGTTGACTCACTCTCTGACCCGTGATCGAAGGTTTTTATCTGGCACTGTTCATCAGTTGCACCAAACAGCTCAGCTGTCCTTCGGTTTGAGAAAAAGAAACAGTACTCAGGTGTATTCACCCCCCTACACCTGACTCTCGTCTCCGGACCAACAGCTACTGAGTTAGTTCTCAACTGATTGTGAGAAGACTGAATCATCTCCCAACATGAAGGAATATCATCCTGTATTGTTGAAGAAGAAGAAAGGCTATTACCTTCGTTTCTTCTTTTATATTCTAAGAATTCTTGGAATTCTTTATTTCTTGACAAATCTTCAGCTATTAGCTTTTTGTTACCATATTGAGCCAGTATTTCTGGCTGAGTTCTTCCTCTACCTCTTCCTCTATAAGAGGAAAGTCCTCGACCACGTTGGTACATTCCTGCAAAATTATTCAATGAATATATTTTCTGGTTAAGAAATCAGGAAGACTATTAGCTTCTCCTTTTTTATAAACAATTTCAAAATCAAATGGAGCTAAATGAGCCTACCATCTTGCAAACATTTGTTTTGAAACATCATGTTTAAAGTCTTTATTAAACATAAATCTTGCCGATTTACAATCAGTTTTTATAATAAATTTCTTATTGTATAAATCATCTTTGACTTTTAAAACACATTTAACAATGGCGACAATTTCTCTTGCAACCGTAGAATAATTCTTTTGTGAATTATTCCATTTTTCTAAATAAAATCTAACAAGATATTCTTGTTTATTATGAGGATTAATTTGTTTAAGAATACCACCATATCCTATATCTGATGCACCTGTTTCAATAATTTTTTCCTAATTGGGATTACTTAGCATTAAACAAGGAAGAGATTTAACTCTTTCTTTTATTTTCTTGACAGATTTAGTATGCTTTTCAGTCTATTGCTTAGGATTTTTCTTAAGTCTATCGTATAAAATAGCTATATCTTTAGCTAAATCCTTAATATAAGGAGATATATAATTTAGACTACCCAAAAATCTTTGAAGTTGAGTTTAATCAAGAATTTTATTAGGAAATTTTTCTATAAAATCAATACTTCTATTAATAGGAATAATATTTCCTTTTTCAATATTAGGGCCTAAGAATCTAACATTTGTCTGAAATAAATTCATTTTAGCTTTAGATATAACTAACCCATTTTTGATAATAATATCCTTAAACATATTTAAATGCTTAAAATGCATTTCAATATTTTTTGAGAAAACTAAGATATCATCTATGTAAACAATAATAAACTCGCTATAAGGAGTAAAAATATCATTCATAATTTCTTGAAATTCAGAAGGAGCATTTTTCAGTCCAAATGGCATAACATTCCATTTGAACTGTCCTATGGGAACATTAAAGGCAATTTTATACCTGTCAGACTTATCAATCTGAATTTGCCAATATCCTGACTTTAAATCAAATTTTGAAAATATGATAGAATCATATAATCTGTCTAATAAATCTTTTTTATTAGGAATAAGATATTTAATCCATTTTAAAACGTTATTCAAAGGTTTATAATTTATAACTAATCTAGGTGCTCCTCTTTCTTGCTCACTATGTTATTAATATAGAAAGCAGTAAAGGACTAAGGTGATTTTCGAAGGATTTATTAATCCTTGTCAAATGAACTCTGGATATTTAGAGTCGTGTAAAAAAGAAATTGAAGCATTATTGCAAAAAGAATTAATAAATCCTTCAAAATTACCTTTGTCTTGTACTGCTTTCTATGTTAATAACATAGTTAGCAAGAAAGAGGAGCACCTAGATTAGTTATAAATTATAAACCTTTGAATAATGTTTTAAAATGGATTAGGAATTGTATTTTAGAACTAGTTGCTTATATTATTGCATTTTAAATGTTTGTGGTATACATTTTTGCGCATCCCGAAATACGCAATATTTCAACAAATCAAAATATTCTTAAAATTTGAAGGCTAACATAAATTCTTGGTAATTTTTCTCTGATTAACGACGCATTTTTTTCGACATCAGTCCGCCATGACGAAATCCGCGGAGGATTTTCTTTCGACTTATGCAAGTGAAATGAGATGCTTGTGCAAAAAGGTGGTTTGAAGCAGGCCTCGTTTCTGAAGACCGGAACTACTATTGTTGGGTTGGTTTTTCAGGTACATTGTGATTATATATCTACTTCATATTTTGGGATTAGGTTTACTATTTTATCTTACTTTTGATAAATTTTTTGTTGCGTTGTCTTTTCGTACTTGATTAATTGGATACTGTGATTATATATGGTTTTGTTTCCGGTCATTTTGTGATTGCCGTAGCGGGACTCTGTTCGAATGTTTTTTTTTTGGGAAAGATATGAATGATGTTCTTGGGAGTGTTTGGGTAGTCTGCATGATATCGCATTTGTGTTCCATTACTAGAGTTTATTGATTACTTTTTGGGTGAACTGAAATATGTTCTGAGGAGCATAAATTCCATAATTTTATTGTACTGGAAGAGAAGAAAATTAGCCTGAAAACATAATTATGGATGGCCTGCTTGACTTCGTTGTGTATGGACCCATTAGCCTGAAAACATAATTATCGCAGCACATAAGAATCACACTATTAGGAATCTCGGCGTAGCTATGGTATGTCAATTCATTATTAATAATCAAATTGGGGCAAACAATCCTCCTTTGACATGCTTTCGACCAATACTTTCCCTTTTATTTGTGGAGGTTTTCTGGGGAGTAGGGGTCCATGCTTCGGCGTTTGAGCACGGGCCTAGAACCAGGGGCTCTGGCAATGTCCGCCATCGGGTTGAAAGTCACTACGTTTGTAGACGTGTATTAGAACTGGGCCTGCATTTGAAGCTCATCTCTATTCTCTATCAATAGATATGTGATGCTACTAAGACTTGTGGAAAGTTGTCCTATACATTTTCAACCCAAGCCAAAGCACTTTTTTTTTTTTTTTTAATTTATAAATTTATCATTAGTCCAAAATCAATATAGTGAATTATATATGTTTGTCCTGTATGTAATTTGTTTAAATTTTCCCCAAGTGAAACTTGATATTTTGTTGGATGTGAAAACAAGTAGAGATCGATAATTAAAAAAGATGTCCATGTTGCAAGTTGATGAGTGAAGAGTAGGAACCCTGCCTAATTTGTAGAAGTTGAGAATGCGATCCTTTCTCCACAACCTTGCCATTGCTAATCACCGCGATGCAGTCTGCCTTTTGTATAGTTGATAAGCGATGGGCTACAATCACGCACGTCCTACCAACCATCAGCCTCTCCAATGACTCCTGGATAAGGCTTTCCGACACGGTGTCGAGGGCGCTTGTTGCCTCATCCAGGAGAAGGATTGATGGGCTCTTGAGAATTGCACGAGCAAGGGCAATCCGCTGCTTCTGTCCTCCTGAGAGCTGTGTTCCTCTTTCTCCACACCAAGTTTCGTATCCATTTTCTAATGCACTACATAACAAAAGTAACACATTTTTGTCAGCCCAGATATTGCCTAACTCATTTCAATGCTTAAGCAAACATACCTTATGAACTCATGAGCATTAGCAAGCATTGAAGCTTTCCTAATTTCAGATTCTGTTGCTTCCTTGTTTCCGTACATTATGTTGTCATGTACTGTTGCAGCAAAAATAGTTGGTTCCTGACTGACTAGTGCAATGTGAGATCTCAACCTCCTCAAGCTGTAGCTCTTGATATCTTTATCGTCTATAAGGACACTTCCTTTCACCGGATCATAAAACCTCTCTATCAAACCGATGATGGTAGATTTGCCCGAACCACTCTGCCCCACTAGAGCCATTGTTTTTCCAGCTTCAATCTTGAGACTTAGGCCTTGGAAAATCATTTGCTCTGGTCTAGATGGATAAGAAAAGTAGACACGGTTTAGTTCGATTCGCCCTTTTAAGCCATTCTTAGCCTTAACACCATTAGGGTTCTCTGGTTCTATCTCACTCTTTCTGTCCAAAATGGCAAAAACAGATTTGACAGCGTTACTACCTTTAGCCAAATCTGAAGACATGCTTCCAGCATCTGCAATGTTCTTTCCAGTACTCATCAAGATGAAGAAAGCTTGGAACAGATTCTTTGAGTTCACTAATCCCTGGTTCATCAACCGCCCTCCATACCAATATGTCAAAGCTATTGCAGCAGTTGTGAGAAATTGTGAAGTAAACAAGCCTATTGCGGAAAACCATGACTGCCTAATGCTCTCTTTCCGCGGTTTATTCAGTGTTGCTGCAAATCGGCCAAGGATTTTTGTCTGGGAAGAGAAGGCGGTGATAGTCCTGTGGTTCACCACTGCTTCACTTGCTAGTTGGCTACCTTCATTTTGAGCCTTTTGGGCCCTCCCAGACATCTGTTTCATTAGAATGCTTTTGGAGTAGAAGCTTGCTATGATGAAAGGCTGTATGGCTATAACAACTATTGAAACTCTCCACGTAAGAATGAGTCCCATAATGAAAGCAACAGCAGCACTTGTGAAGACCTGGATGAGTAACGAGGCACGATCTCCGACCAGACACCGGACCATCTTGGCTTCTGTCGATAGCCTTGCGCAAACTGCAGCACTCGTGTTATCGTCCAGATCAAACCAGCCTATCTCGAGTGTGAGTATGTTTTGAAGAACTTTCTCCCGTATCCTCTTTACGAGTCGCTCTCCCATGATGGCGAAATTGTAGTGTTGGAGGAGATTGGCGAAGAAGCTCACAACAGCTATGCTCACAAAGATGATGCAGTAGAATGCGGTTTCTGATTTTATTTTTGATTTGTCATTGCTGAAGTATACAGAGACAACTGATCCCAAGCAGTAGGCATTCAGAGGCTGCACTGCACCGAAGCAGCAAGCTCCGATACACCCCAACAAAGCTCTCTTCCACTCCGGTGCGTTCATTCGAATTAGCCGCCACTGCGAAAGATTTGAAGTAGAGGTAGCAGCAGTGACTGCCTCATCATCGCTGTTGTCGTAAGAAATCATGTTGATTGAGGGAAACACGCTGGGGCTGAAGGGCGAACCGGGGCTTGAAACCACACTGTATGGGTATGGCGATGTGCTCTTGTAGTATCTTCTGCCCTCCATGTGATAGGGACGAGATGAGGCTTCAATCTGTGGTGGTGTTGATTGTTGCATTTTCACCATCTTCGAGTAAACTCCGTTGGTTGCTTGCGTCAGTTTGTCGTGCGAACCCGATTCGATGACTCTCCCCGACTCCATAACCACGACAGTATCTGAATCGCGGACTGTGGTGAGGCGATGAGCTATGATGATGGTCGTTCTTCCTTGTGAAGCATTATCAATCGCGTCCTGCACAACCTTCTCCGATTGGGTATCGAGAGCACTAGTAGCTTCATCAAGCAACAGAATTCGTGGGTCCTTCACCAACGCCCTTGCTATGGCAATCCTCTGTTTCTGCCCTCCTGATAGTTGAAATCCAAACTGCCCCACCTGCATGTGTTATCATCCACACCCTTAAACATCATATATATATATATATATAGGAGGAGGTTCAAATGTGAACATGCTCTTATCGTGTGAACACTACCATTTCAAGACAAATGTACTGCACTTTCGTGAGTGATAAGAAAGATGATCTACTTACGTGAGCATCATATCCTCCCAGTAGTTTGATGATGAAGTCATGTGCATTGGCAGTCTTAGAAGCGCTTATGATCTGTTCCATGGAAGCGTCTTCCTTCCCGAACAAGATATTTTCTTTGATGGATGTGGCGAACAGAATGGGCTCCTGATTCACCAGCCCCATCTGTGATCTCAACCATTTCAGCTTCAGTTTCTTGATTTTGTATCCATCAAGGAGTATGTCTCCTCTGATGGGATCATAGAACCTTTCGAGCAACGAAATAACTGTGGATTTCCCAGAACCACTTCCTCCCACAAGGCCGACGGTCTTCCCAGGTTTCACTTTAAGATTGAAAGCCTGAAGAACTGGTGTATCCATTCTTGATGGATAACTGAAATCAACCTCCCTGAATTCGATTTCTCCGTGTACATAGGATAGCACCTTTCCCTTTCCATCTTCGGAGTCTATTGTGGGGATACAGTCGATCATCTCAAAGATTCGTGTTGCAGCAGCTGAAGCCTCCATGATGGATGAGAGGTTAGGAAGCGCGCTCATGCAAGACCTGCAGGCAGGGTGGATGATGAAGAGGAGGTAGCTAGTTAGATGATCAAGAATAGTAATTAGGAAGGGCTTACAATCCTCCAAGGACGACACAAACGGCTGCAATGAACACGCGGCCACCACTTTCGCCTCTTTCAACCACCAGAATGCTCCCAGCCCAAGATTCAAACGCCCAAGTTGCAAACACTATTCCCATGCTTCCTATCATCAGCCCCTTGGCAAGACCTTGCTTTATACCCAGCTTCGTGCTTTCTTCAAGAGCTTGGCCGAATCTCTCAAGTGTCTGCGTCTCCCCTACGAATGAGTAAACAGTTCGGATTGATGATATGCATTGTTCCACTATACCACCTGCAACGTCATATGCATCTTTACTCTTCCCTCCCAACTTCATCATTCGCTTCCCAAATCCTACACCGGGGGCGATGAAACATATTGCGCAAGGGAGAGAAGCCAATGCCAGACGCCATGACAGAAGGAAGGCCACCAGTAGGCCGAATATGAATGCTGACAGTTCAACCAGACAGTTGGGTATCTGAATCAAGATGAGCTACCCACAATTAACTCATTATGATCTAAAAATGTAAGGAAGAAGCAATTGAAGTATAGTTAAGAAAATTACCTTCTCAGCTATGACACCTTGAATTGAATGTGCATCTGTAGAGAGGTTTGAGACTACTTTGAAGGTGGCGGATGAAGCTCCATGGTTGTCGAAGAAACTGACTTCTTGTCTCAGCACTGATCTCAAGTACTCCATTCGTATGCGCGACGTTTGCCTCTCCGCGGTTCTTGTCCAACACAGTCCTTCTGCAGCAAGAGAAGCGTTAGAATATCTTCATGATCAAATTCCTTACTCAATTAGCACGTTTTGCATACCGAGAAATGCAGAGACTCCGACCCCAAGAGCAACGTAGAGCAGTCTGAGGGCGTACTGCACAAATAATCAAAGAAAAATGGTTACAAGCACATATATAGGGTTGATGATCAAGAATCCTTCCATGCACACCTTGTCAACCACATCGTCGGTGATCCTGTGGTTAGAAGTGGCGTACTCGTCTATGACGCCGCTCAGAACAAACATGTTGAGGGGAGACATTAGACCATCTCCAATGCTTCCCAAGGTTCCGATCAGCATCAGCAGCTTGTCAATGCCATCCGCGTACCTGAAAAGCCCACCTTTTCGTCCCATTTTCAGCTAAACCGAGATGCAAATAAAGCTATAGCACATAATGGCATATATATATGTTGTGTAAGCTATCATGGATTATTTGACATGTCCAAGAACAAGATTATTGGTGAGGGCTTGAATCAAGAGTAGTTGTCAATGCATTATTTATTGCTTAAAAAACGTGGACTAAATCACAGCCGGCTTCGAATCAGGCTTTTTCGACCACTTAAACGACTCCCTTGTTGCATATTTTGGTGCTTTTGTTATATGGTCAGCAAAATAACGACAGATATCCATTTGTTTATTAAATTAATTAATTAAGGTGGAATCTTTGAGACATAACAAGATCAAGATGTTTTGTATTGTAATCAAATTATCTGTTTGTCTGCAGCTAAGATATGGATGTGGAACTTCCAATAAAATCGAGTTGAGGAATGAATCAAATATGAGCAGTGACGTTGTTTGTTCTCTCTCTCTTGGTTACGGCATTATGTGTTTGCAGCATTGGATTTGTTGATCAAGATATATAAAGATGAGGGAATATTCTTCCATTTGTTTGGTTGGAAGTTTCCTATTTATTCATGTTGGAAACAGATATCGAATATTTCACGTATTCATGCAACTGCCGGCACCATGCGTCATCTAATTAGTAGCAACATTTTTTGACATTCTATCAAGCAAAAGCAATACTCTGTTTATCTACGGACACTTAACTAGAATATTATGTGTAGTCACTCATCTCTCATCAAATTGTAACTAGCTAGCTGGAGTTCAATTACCTAACTAAAATCATTTTGTACAGACCTACAAGATTTTTTTAATATATGTTGATACAACACATGGTTTATCATAAACCCCCTGAGTCACATAGAAGTATCTCCTTTTTTTTACAGCACAATTATTAATAAGAGTTGTTAGTTGTGGGGTCTGTAGAGGCATGTAAAATTATGGGGTTTTTCAAAGTTCAAATAAATTTTTTGTAATATTTGCCAAAATAGGAAAGATAATACTCCCCCCCGTCCCATTACACTTGTCCAGTATTCCATATCAGACTGTCCCATATCACTTGTCCACTTTCTAAATAAAGAAATGAGTCCCACGTATTTACCCCCTCAAATCAACTCAAAACAATTAAATAATAATATGGGTCTCACACCTTTATTACACATACCAATTCTACACAAGTAATTAATTATGTGGACAATATTGGTCCCACACATTTATTATATGAAACCAACCTACCTAAATAACTGCGCCGAAATCAAATTGGACAAGTGAGATGAGGCGGAGGGAGTAATTTTTCTAAGACAAGTTAAAATGGAATAAGGGATTTTCAATAGGATAAACTGAATATTTCTTTTATGACGAAATATCTGGACTGAATTGTTCTCGGTTACCTAAGACTATTTTTATCGCTGTATATTCTTCAAGGTTGGTCGAACTTAGTGGATTAAAAATAAATAATAATACGTTGCAATACATGGCATGTACACCAGCCTTGTTTCCCGACAAGGTTTGGCCAAACACTTGCCACAAATAAGATCACCCAATGAGGTAGCGCCAAGTGGCGCTTTCTCATTGGCTGGCTATATTTCTTTTCTCCAACGGATAAAATCGGGTGTATCTTTTATATACTTTCGTAAAAAGAAATATAAAATATACCAAAATTCGTATTTTTTTCCTCTATAAATAGAGAACAATTTTGCCAGATTTTTTCACACACTCAAATCCTACAATTTTCTCTCCTTTTGTTATCATTCTACAAAATTTATTCTTTCTAGCCATGGATCCAAACAATTACAATTCTCAAAACTTCCCTTACTCCCAAGGCTATTATCCTAGCTTTGAAAAATTTTAAAACTCCTAAGAATTCACACAAGATTTTGGTATGAATTCTCAATTCCAACCTAATCATATCCACTTTGAATATTACCAAACCTTTTAAAACACTCCCCCAATCTCATTTGAAAATGTCCAAAAATCTTGTAACAATCCACAAAGTTAGAATGTGCAAGAAGATATTAAACTAATGTCTGCTTCGGGTCGTATTAGTGGAAATATGATTGTTGGCACCAACTAAAATGCTAATACATTATGGAAAAAAATCATAAATATTATGAAAAAGCTCGAGTTCAAAACAAAATGGGCAAGCAAAGGTCCGTCGAGTCACTCAGGCAGCATTATAAACACTTGAATACAAATGTTATGAAGTGGATTGGTGCATATAAGAAAGCGTACAAGCATAGAAGAAGCGGAATATCCCCAAATGATATTAAAAAAGAAGCCGAAGTTATCTACGGTAAAGCCAAGTTTACTCACCACGAGGCCTTTGAAAAAGTGAAGAGTGGGAATCGCAAATGGGAGTTGAATTTGGATTCAACTGGCTTTAAACATAATTATCATCAAAGTGAAGACACTGTTGAAGAAAGTCGTGGTAGCTCGAAAAGAACCAGGACCGATGAAGATGCTGATCCTCCAACCGAGTCCACTCCAGAAACTCCTACGAGTGAAGGCTCAACATTACGTCGTCCTATGAGGAGAGAAAAGGCGAATTCTCTTGCGAAAAGGAAAGGAAAATCGATAGCATCATAATCTTTTGTTGTCTCTGATGATTTCATTGAGCTTGAGGTCTGACACCAGGATATTCAGACACGTCAACAGGAGATGCATATATGATGGACCGGAGGATAAAATAGTTGTCTGGAATGCATTAACAATGAAAGCAGTATTAACTCTAGAAGAAGAGTTGCTGAAAATGCGTCTGAAGGCAGAATCATTTTCCAATTGAAATCGAACCCTATCTGTGTGTTATTTTAATTGTCGTGTTGCTTAACTTTTAAGCCATTTTATTATACTTTGTATTGTTTATTTAACTTTCTGTCATTGTGGTTTATATAAAATGTTTCTAGTTGTTAAGTGGATTATGCAAGTGTGAATCAGTCTTGTTACCAAACTGCAATTTAAAGTCAATATTTCATAACTATGTTTGATTAATCAAATAAATTACAATGTCAACTTTCAAAAAATGCTTTTACATACAAAAAAAGAGGAAGAAACAAAATCAAGTTTTTACCTTATTGCAAATGAGCGGATTCCAAATCAAGTTTTTACCTTATTGCAAATGAGCAGATTCCAAATAAAGTGTTTACCTTATTGCAAATGAACAGATTTCATAACTAAACACTCGATGCTAAATGCAAATGTAGAGAGGGAACATGTGAATTGCACTATTTAAAGAAGCAAGAATTGCACTATTTAAATGCACTATTCAAATGTAGAGAGGGAACATGTGAATTGCACTATTTAAATGCAAATGTAGAGAGGGAACAGATTTCAGTCTTGTTACCAAACTGCAATTTAAAGTCAATATTTGATAACTATGTTTGATTAATCAAATAAATTACAATGTCAACTTTAAAAAAAAATGCTTTTACATAAAAAAAAGAATAAGAAACAAAATCAAGTTTTTACCTTATTGCAAATGAGCAGATTCCAAATCAAGTTTTTACCTTATTGCAAATGAGCAGATTCCAAATAAAGTGTTTACCTTATTGCAAATGAACAAATTTCATAACTAAACACTCGATGCTAAATGCAAATGTAGAGAGGGAACATGTGAATTACACTATTTAAAGTAGCAAGAATTGCAGAAATGTGGATTATATATTGAAAAGTGCGTTAGAGAGAGAGAGAGAGAGAGAGAGAGAGAGAGAGAGAGAAGGGAATGAGTTGGAGAGAGAGAGAGAGGATTGGCCAAAATGAAATGAAGCTTGGAAATATCAATAGGCTGACGAAAATTACATTGTTGACGACATGGTTGAAGATGTGGCCATTTGAGCACATTTTCTATCACTATAACCAACTGATCATACTATTACACGAAGGAGGCGATTTATTGAACTAGGACGTTAGATGGGTCATGCGAGTGTGTTTGAGCCGTATTTTCCAGAAAATCCAATATTTACTGAAGAATATTTTCGAACAAAGTATTGCATGCGAAAAGTCATTGTTCGAACGTATAAGGAATCAGTTGGTTGCCACCGATAAAAATTTTTCAACAAAAAAGGAATGCGATTAGCCGTCAAGGTATGTCTTCTATTCAGAAATGCACTGCAGCCACGTGGGTATCGGCGTACGATACAACAAACGACTTGCATGATGAATACTTACGAATAAACAGTCAACTAATAAAGAAATCGCTCATTAAATTCGTTGACGGTGTAATTTCCAACTTCGGTGATGAATACTTGAGAAAGCCCTGTAACGAAGACATGACATATCTTTTGTAGGTACGAGAACATTGCGGTTTATCAGGTATGTTAGGCAATATTGACTGCATGCACTAGGAGGAAAGATTGCCCAACTGGTTGGGCGGGGCAGTTTAGGGGAAGAAGTGGTAAGCCAACAATTATTTTAGAAACCGTTGTATCCTAAGATTTGTGGATTTGAAATTCATTTTTTGAACCATAGGTTCCAGAAATAATATCAATGTACTCGATCAATCTCCTGTCTTTAATGATATCATGGAAGGTCGCGCACATAAGGTCTTATATCGTAAATGTTAATATGCACGATATGAGATATTATCTCACATATGGCACATATCCTGAATGGGCAGTATTTGTCAAATCTTCTAGAGCTACTCTCCTTCAAAAGGAAAAATTATTTGCTCCACATCAAGAGGCTGCTCGCAAAGACGTTGAACGAGCATTTGACATTTTACAAGCTCGTTTTTCTTTTTATCAAGCAACCTGTATTATTTGAGATCATGATCTTATGGGGAAAATACTGAGAGCATGCATCATTATACACAATATGCTAGTGGAAGATGAAAGAAGCTCATATCTAAATTATTAAGATCCCATAGAATTTATACAATACCGTGGTAATCAAAACAATCAACAAAGTGGAGATGGAGAAACAAATAATCTGCTACACTTTACAGAGACGATTGGAAGATTAAGCAATTATATGAGAAACATGTCACAAGTTCGGAATAGAGAAGAGCACAAGACTCTTCAAGACAACTTGATCGTGCACATATGGCGAAAATCCGGCAATGATAACTGAACTTTTCTATTTCGTCATTTGTAATTTCAGTTCTTTATTGATTTAATTTCGCTTTCAATTGTTTTTGTGTGTTTCATTAATATTAATTTGTATGAGTTTTACATTTTTTCTATGATTTTAGATAATTTTAGTTATTATTATTATTATTATTATTATTATTATTATTATTATTATTATTATTATTATTATTATTATTATTATTATTATTATTATTATTATAAAATAATAATAGTACAATTAGGGAATATAAAATAATAAAAAATATATAATTTGATAATTGAGTGTTTGGGTGTTTGGGGTGGTTAGCGATAAAAGATAAAAATGGAGGTGACTGGATTGAGAGAAAGCTGATAGTATATAGAGGAATGAGAAAGTAATTAAATATTGAGATGATTGGGTGTTTGGGGGTGTTTGGAGTGTTTGGGATAAAAATAATCTAAAGAATAACCCATAATACTTTTAAGGTTTACTTAGAGGTTATTAAATTGTTTCGACTTTTGAACACAGAGACTTCAATGATCGCAAATTACATTCTTTCTTTTATTTTGTATTTCCAAATATGTAGTCCCTAGCTGTTCGAGTTGTGAGCATACATCTAATAGTATTATAGTAATAGGGAGTGACTACTCTAGGAATTTGTATTTGTTAGTCCCGAGTCAAACGTTCATGTGTAGAGGGAGGGGGGTTGAATACACCTGAAAACCTTTTTCAAACTCAAACGCGAACAGTTCGATAGACGGAAGATGCCTACTGAATGATCGCGTGGACAGAGTGACTGAAGATGATGAGCTCTGCTAGCTGACTTACTGTTAGAATTCAGTAGCGTTCAACAGGGTTCAGTAGCGCGCGGAAAGTGTAGGCCCGATTCAGTTTGTTTATTGAAAACGTTTGTTTATCAAAACAGTTTCAGTAGATTAGTGCGATGTTTTAAGCTTTGTACTGAAAATGCTGTTGAATGATTTGTAAATATATTTTCAGTATGAACAGTTAATCAATACAACAGTTAATGACACACATTTTTTAAAGTGATTCAGATACGGAAGATCCTACATCCACTAACCTGAACAAGACAGGAAACTATTTTATTATACTGAGTTAGTCTCAGTTAGTTTGTGCACTGGACAAACTTTAACTTGTGATTATACTGAGCAAGTCTCAGTTTACAGGGTCAAACAATGAAGTTTGAATGTATCTCCAACTATGAAGGATTTCTTAACACTAAGAACAGTTCAATAAATGAACTCATTCGATCTAAGCTATAGATTTTACAATGAGCTTAGGATAGAGGGTGAGAACAAGAAAGGCTTCTAGAGTGAAGAACAGTGAGGAATAATCTCTCTGGGTTCGTATTCTTCACTTGAATATTCGTTTAAGACTGCTAGAGCTTGAGTTCTTTGAAAGCTTGGGTTCCGTTGATAGATCGCTTGTATGTTTGTGTAGTGCAACTTCTGCATATTCGATCTTCCCTCTCTTTATAGATGTGAGTTGTGAATAGATCCGTTGGAGACGAACTATCCACAAGTTACTCTATGGGTAGCAAACAATTCTATTTTGAATCCTGTAGAGTCCCCTTTCTTTGCAGGAAAGTGGTTGACTTGCAGCTTTTGTCGGATACTTTGCCAGCTGGCTGCTTGTCATTGGTCGAGGTATAGATAGTGGTTGAGACTTTTTCAGACTTCAAGGTTGATATTGAAGCTGACTTTTATCAGATGTATGACCTCGGATAACTCTACTGAGATTGACTTTGAAGTCCACTATCAGTTAAAGCAACTGACATGCCATTGCTGAGTCTGACCGAAAGGTTCAATAGGCTACTCCTGCTGAGTCCAATACTAATGAGGGCCAAACTCTGAGTTCAGTAAACTGCTCCTGCTAAGTCCAGTTCTACTGACTTCTGAACACCTATCAGTATGCTGCTCCTGCTTAGTCCAGCCATGCTGAATCTTCACTCCATTGCATTGCGGCAGATGGTCTACTGAGAGACAGCAGACGGAACTTCTGAGCCGGAACCATGCTGAAGACAAGTCTACTGAGTCTGAAATATTCAAAAGACAAATGTGTTAACTTTTACAACGTAATGGTTCATCAATCAGAATAAGGTTTTGGGATCAGTCAAATCAACTACTGAATCATCTCCTAAAAATATTTATATATAAATTATGAACTAATTTGTAATATTAGAATTAGGCATTTAAAAAAAAAAAGAATTATGTATAAATTTGAAATTATTATATAAAAATATAGATTCTTACAAGATGGATACAATTAATATGAATGAAAAAGAAACATTTATATGCTAAAAGAGAAACATATCTATATTCTACCTCTATTTTTTTAAGAAGCGAAAGCGTAAATGAGTTTTGGATAGAAATAAAACGAGTTTCTCTCTTGGTAATTATTGTTTTGGGGCTGCGGTAATTGTTTTTCGAAAACTAAATTAACTAGTATTAAAATTGAATAGTATAGTTAATCCTCTCGATTAAATCAAATAATACTTTAAAACCTGCACATAATTGCATATTGTGTGACTATTCTAAAATATTATGACATTTTATTAGAGTGTCACAAATAAATTATCGTATTTTGATACATAAAAATGAGGGGTACATTTGTATCACTAAATAACGACACAATATTTTATAACCTCACAATTGATGTAAATAGACACAAGTGCAATACTATTCAAAATAATCGGTAAATTTATGACATCTTACGGAGGTGTCACAAATAAATTGTCATAATTTTTTAGACATAGAAATAAGCATTGCATTCAATGTCACTATACTACAACACAATATTTAGACTGTCATGACCGAGTCCTGACGGAAGGCGATCTGTTGGTACCGGTACGATTTCAGGTATATTGGGGGGGGGGGGGGGAGGGGAGAGAACTTTGCCGAATCTAGACCGGAGAACCTGACTGGTAGTGAGTAAGTCAGTATGCGGATATATGATGGACCCTTGTAAAAACGCCTTTCGTAAATGCAACAGTTAAGCTGATGTAATAAGCGATGAGCTGAATTCAATAAAATAGTAAGGAACACGATTTTTATAGTGGTTTGGATTCACAAGATCCTATGTATTGGGGAACTATCCGTTGAGAAAGATCGGTCTCCCATTGGCTCCATGTTGACAATGGTCGAATACATTAAATGCACGGACACTTGTCGAGCTCCGCTGGCTCCTGCAGATTCTGTACGAGGTACTGTTCTATCCCCTTTTACTAGGGATTACATGGCGGCCTGGTATTGGTCGAGGTTGATTTGATAATTGTCGTTACCTCCGTTGATCATCCTCTTAGAATCTTGCGCCTTGTACCTTGTACTTCATGTTAGAATTTTTCAGTTCGGACCAGTGAAGAATCTGATCCCCCTAATCAGTTCAGCCTGGAAGGGTCAGCTTATCAAAGCTAGATTCAGTGTGTTCCACTAACGCAACCTGAACTAACCTAATATGATCAGGACAGTCAGCCTGACTTTATAATTACTGGCTAAGTTCCTATAAATACAACAAACTGGTTCATCAATCAAATAGGGGTTTGAGATCATTCAAAACTTATATTATTTCCCAATAATTTCCGCCTTTTTGATGATTCTAAAACCCTATTCTACACCTGAAAACAGACCCAGGCTAAGTTCCTCCAACACAAGTTGGGATAGGAACTTAAAGGGTATTAGTTCAAATTATAAGTAAATAAAGTAAAGTAAATGGACCTAGACAAATAGTTATTGTCGTCAGGTCAAAAGAGAGGCAAAAGCTTCATTAAGATAAACGTTAAGTACAAAGCTATGCTATTACAAAAGTTACAGACTTTCTAAACTACATCGGCTCAGGCTTGATCCGATACTTCCTATCAAACTCCTCATGAGTTATGTGCGTCGGCTTCTAAATGTTGGCCTTATATCTCTCTTCATATACATCGTCAGGTTTCAGCTCATATGAATAGTATACTAGTCTCCTCAACTTAACTTTGTGATCATGATATTTAGGGACTTCAGTATACCTCTTCTCGATGCATGCTTGCCTGAACTCATCTTCAACCTTGGAATAATCAATATTGAATTCCAGATTTTGCCAAGCAATGGGTCGCTTCAGAAACCTGGGTTTAGGACATTTAAGTAGCTGTTTTGCCTTGTCATCCAGGTCGTTGATAAGAAGATAAAGCTTGTAAGTTCTGCACTTGACAAACTCGACAAATATCTCATTCTTGTTCTTGATTCTACTGGGACTTCCTCATATCTGCCAGTAATAGAACCTTTTGATGAAATCTACCTTGACTTGTTCCCAATCATCAGACAACTCTAGAGGAACCCATTTGTCGCACCAATGGTAAAGAAGTTCGTTTTCATAATCGACATTGGGCTTCCTCTTAGCAGATATAACTCTAAGCACATTGGATTTCCTTCTGCTCTTATCAACAATCTTTCTGGTTCTAGGCATTCTGTCAGCCATTCTTTCCAATCTCTCATCATACTTTTTCAGTTTGAGAGCATTTCTTTTCAGCTCTGCTCTGACTTGTTGCTCTCTTAACTTCATCTCATCAATTTCCTTCTGGGCTGGGAAGTCAATAAATTCCCAAATCTTCCAGATCTATTCTATCTTAGCTTTTTCTTGTCTTGGAGTGAGTTTAGAAAATCTAAGCCTCTGTCACTTCTCTTCTTCAACCTCGTCAATTTGTTTCTGAAGCATAGCAACCTTTAAACTATCATCTTGTATTTGCTTTTGACGAGCTTGCTCTGATCTCTTCTTCTATAACTCTTGCTCCTTCTAAAGTCTCTCAGCTTCAGCCCTGCTGAGATCTTCATTTATATGATCATTCAGCTCATCAACGATGTATTCCATATAAGTCCCGGTCTGATTCTGAGAATTAACTATGTCCTCTTTTTCTCTCTTGTCAGATTCAGCCTTAAGACGAGCTTCTTCTTCTTCATCTTGTATACGAGTCTTCTCGTAAGCCTTCCTCATCTATTCAACCACGTCCATGGTTTCTGTTTCTATCCTTGAAGGCTCGAGCTGTCCTCTTTCTCTTTATTAGACTGTTGTTCCCCCTCAACCTGTATGTCCATTTCGTCATCCGAGGGAACGGTCTGAGTTTGTTTCTCAATTCTAGATACTCGAACTTCTTCTCCCTTTGTGGAATCAATAGAAAAGGTTGGGAGGGAGAGAAGATGAGCAGACATCTTGTTGAACATCTCCAGCTGCAAGGAAATTAGAGTGTTCTGAGCATCAATATGAGCCCGTTTCTCATAGATCTGAACTTTCTGTGCTTTGAAAATCAACTCCATCTCAGATTGGAAAGATTCAAGCGTGGAGCTGATGGCAGTTTCAGAGTTAGTTAGAGTGTGCTCGAGAAGAGAGTTGCCCTCAGTTATGATGTTGTGGCATTGCTCCATCTGAGTACGCAGTCGCTTCTGAGTCGCCCTGACTGAGATGCTGATTACAGCATCTGGGAACTTTTTCATGGCGTCAATAAGCTTATGGAAGTTATGCTCAGTGACGTTTGTGTTCTCTTTGATCACATCCTTCAATTCTGTAAGGCCTTCGTAACAGTGGCTTATGCCAATGTGCATTTACTTCATAGTGGCGTTAACATTTGAGATGTGTTTGTGGAGCTGTAGCACCTCTAACCTCTTGACTCTCTTAATGTGTAGAGTCAATCTGATTGAGAGTAGGGTTAGGAATAGAAAAGACAGGTGCTGACGGAGCTGACTCCTTGACTGCCGGCGGCAGATGCTGCAGATTAGCATTGGCAGAGTCATCAGGAACTGAGTTATCCTGAGCCGCTGCAATTACAGACGAATTGCTAGTCTGCCTAGACATCAACAGCCTGATTGTCGTCTTGAAGTGCTCATCATTTTGGATATCATCATGAGAATTAAATAGAAGTAGAGACTGAAGAAGTCTTTCCTTGATGAATCCTTGAGCTGAGTAGGAGTGGAAAATGGCCTGCTGCTCTTCAGTCCAGAGCGACCGCATTTTTATCATCATCTGGGCGCGAGCGGCTATTTCTAACACCTCCTTATGTTCAGACAACTCTGGGAGCAGGGCTAGTATGGTGTCAAAGGCTCCACTCTGAAACTGGGTCAACAATTTCACCCCAAGATTCTGAGTCTCTTGTTCATTGTATGAAGGCATATCCTCAGTGTTGGATGGCTCTTCAAGCATTTGATCTACGGGCAAAATCACAGTATGCTGGAAGAACTATGGGACTGTAGCTTCTATAGTCAGGAAAGGAGATGTCTCCACCATCTCCAAATCCAATCCGTCATCAAATTCAGATTCGCCAATTGTAGTCTTCGGAAATTCTTCAGCGATAGTGCGTTTGCCAGCGACCTTCTCTTGTATAGGCTCAGATGAGTTGGGAATATCCACTACCTCAATTTCAACTTCGTGAGAGGGAGAAGCTGATGTAGTAACTGGTTCCTCTACTTCAGGCTGAGAGGTAGGAACGAGAGCAGTAGAGCTGAAAGTAGAAGATCCTCAGGCTGTAGAAATTATAAGCTGACAATCAGCTGCTCCACGTTTGAGATATCTACCTCTTTGGATTCAGAGGGTTCAGTTGCCTCCACATTTGGAATGACAACTGTTTCCTCGGTAGGAGAAATTATTGCTTAGTTTCAACCATCGGTTTGGTTACTTTAGGTAGCGTCGAAGTCCAGGGTCCTGACAATCGAAGTAAAAAGCTGAGGACGTGTCGGATCGACCATCCTTGGTTTCTTAACTAACTGAAGTGAGGGATCTTCTTCTTCATTAGAGCCCTCAGTTGGCTTCAAGAGTGGTTCGGTTTCAGACTCCTTAGTAGACTCATACTGAGTCCTCTTCCTCTTCTCACTAACACTTGCCTCTACGGGCTGAGTTTCCTTCTCAGCAGGCTATTGTCTTCCCTTCGAAGTCTCATCTAACTTAGCCACCTTACGCTTATCATACTTAGATTTTTCAGCCTTTGGCTTGTCAACCATAGGCACTGGAGTGGCTGTTGGCTTGGCAGAGCCTAACTTATGCCTATAGCCGGTAACATCTTATTACCATCGCTAAAATTCAGCATCTTGCCTCGCTCATATGCATGTACTGATCTCCACAGAATGTTGGTGAGGCCCATCTCTTTAGCCACTCTAAGCAGCTAATAGGAGATCTTCGGTCCCCATTTTAACAAAGTATTCTGAACTATAGAACCAATGAGGACATTGGGCTGACCGATCTTCTCAATTCTGCAGGCCGAGGCCATATGCAGAAACTCACGGAGGAAATGTGAGGCCCAATCCACCTTGACCTCGTCAACGATGGCCATCATCATCCTCAGACTAGCCTTAAAGAGCTGATCATGAGTCTCGAATTTGAAGACCAAGCAGCGGGTCATAATATACAGAATGACCCGATATCTAGTCTTCAGAGAACTCTTCTTGACTTAGAGTCTTGAAGAATACTTTCTTGTCTCCAGTGAATCATTGGAGATAAGCATCTTCTTCAGAAATCTAATACTTATAAGGAAGAATTACTTCATGGGGTAGGTGAAGATACTTTTGTAGGGCTTCCAACACGTCGAACTCAATGACAGTGCTTTCAGGATGTTGATCGCAAGTTACCAAGCACTTCGATAGAGTCCGGTTCCCTTCCTTCTTCAAGTAGAAATAAAGTTCCACAATATGTCCAGGGAGGAGCATATCTGGTTCCGCAATGATGAACCTCTTCAGTATTGAATAACAAAGGGTTATGAACACATAGCCACGACGGAGTTGAAGAAAAAAGGGCAAGTCATAAATGTCACTCGACAGAAGCGAGTTCTCGTTCTCTACGGAGAAAACGGTGGGTCTGACGACGACTTCCTTACTTTAAGATTTAGGGGCCATTTCTGTAGAAAACAAAAGTTAGAAACTTATTCAATAACAACATATGATAAGTAAACACTAAATGTACCTCTATGACAACGCAAGAGTGTGAGTGGAGTGCATTAAAAAGAAGCGCTTGCAAGAGATAATGTAGGGAGTGCTTTGCAAGAGAAGATATATTCTGAGAATAAGATAGAAACTGTAAAGTTTCGAAAATGGCGGATATCGAGTATTTGAAATTATTCATTTTAGATCAACGGATCAGATTTAATCATGCAATTCGAAATATGCAGACATGATTGAATATGATACAGTAAGATATGATAACAAAGTTGATTTATAAGATTTAATAGTATTATATCCTATATTTGTGTGACGCATTAATTGATATACGATGTGCATTAAATGTGTAGGAATATCAGGCCACATGTTTTCATTAAATGATAACTAGAAATAAATGAAGCATAATTAATGTAAACTGAGTCTGATACTCAAACCTCTCACTCAGATATTGTAACCGACTGATACCACATTTCTAGATACTAATTGTTGGTATGTAGACTCAGGTTGAGTCTGATTCAGCTTGTAAAAAAGTTTCCCCTTGCTTATAGTGTAGAGTTTTGTTCTGTGACGCCCCAAAACTTTTGAAGACATATATTATATAATTTCATATCACAAGCATATGTCTGTAAGTCGCGCCTATGAATTTAAAAATAAAGCATAACCATGACATTTTGCGTATTGTGCGTTATGTGACTTGGGTGCATCTTATTATCGTTGTGTAAAGTGCTTCTTGTACATTTTGCGATCAATGATTTTATTTTAATCATTGGAGAGATTCATTAATAAGTATTTTCATGACTACAGGTAGAAATTTGTAGAATTAGTATAAGAATATGATTTATTAAGACTATGTTTAGAACATCTAATATTATGTAATACAAACAATGACAATAATATACTTAATATGTTATTTCAATGATGTGCAGGTGTTGATATTCGGTAGTAAAGTGGCACTTGAATCTCCTAATTTCTTTCCACCTAAGTCTACTAAGCTAGTAACTAAATGTGTTGTCAAGTGTAGACAAAACCCATATCCTATTAAATATTCCATTTAGTTACATTTTCTTGTTTCTCTCGTCACTTTTTCATTTAAGAGAAAATAAGTGCCATATCAAAGAGAAATCCAAGGTACAACGCGAAGAAAGGCCTAATAGTGACCCTTCCCCAAAAGAACGACAAAACCAAACAGAAATACGAAAATGCATAAACAGATGGCTAACAAAGAACTAAACGTCTAACAAATCATATTAAACTCATAAGCTGCTATAGAAATAGAGTATCCCGATCTCAAGGAGGACGATATCGGAATCTGAAGTTAGGATAGCTAAGTTGATTCGTCCTAACCAAAGACTGAAGAAATGTCGGTACTGTCGAAGAATCAAACAAGGTGAGCTCTGCTACATGATGCCCCTGACGGGCCAAATAATCTGCCGGCTTGTTCCCCTCTATCTGGATATGAGAGAAACAAACCCGGGAACCACGGAGAAGAAGTCGTATCCTCACTAAAGTATGCCTTATAACCGTAGGGCCATGACATCCTGTAGTAAGCCAAGTGATAACTGCCTCAACACCCATATATATCCAAATGTTTGACGAGAACTGAACCACTAGCAGGATGCCCTGATGAAGAGCTAACAATTCAGGGTCGAAGCTAGAAGTATCAACAAACGGTAGATAAAATTTCGTAAGAAGGTGGCCGCTGTGATCCCTAACTAACCCACCGCCTGCCGCCAATCCTGTCGTCACCTTAAAGGAACCATTTGTGTCTTGCTTCACCTAAGGCGCCTCAGGGGATAACAACTGAACCATCGTAGAGTGTAAATCCCGAGGAATGGGAGGGTCCGGTGGCACAAAAGGAACCTTGGGCATAGCTCCCGCCCAGTGAGCTGGAAGGATACTCCAGGCCGCCACAAGTAACCTGAGCTCCCGCTCCACCTGCCAAATAACTGAGTCGGGCCGACAAGGAACACCACTGAAGATAACATCATTCCTCTCCTGCCAAACCACCAAGCACGGAATAATGAATGAGATGTGAGTGGTGGAGGCCCTCGGAAGGGCTGACTGCCAGTGCCCTAATCTAAGTGCAAAGTCAGTGCTCGTGTGTGAGAAAGTGTGTGCATAGGGGAGCCAACAAGAGAAATGAGGCCAAACGGTTCTTGCCAATGTACACCATAAAACCAAATGCTCAAACGACTGAATCGCACGCAAATCAGCAGGACAACACACACAGAGACGGAAGATGACTACCCTGCCTATGTCTATGAACATCCAGAGGCAACCTCCTACGCAACCACCTCCAAAGGAAGAAAAAACAAGACGGACTCAAGCAAGAGTTCCAAACAGACCCATAAATAGCCTGTAGTCCCCCTCCGCCTCACCTCATGCTATGCAGAAGTCAAAGTGAACTCACCATGTGGTGTAAGAGTCCATTGCCACGTCCCCAGTCGTCCCACATCACAAGAGTCTAGAGGATGCCAACTATCCAGTCGGAAGGCAAGCCACAAGTGTCATGCAAATGCAACAAGTAGCCATGCAACCATTTATGCAAAAGATCATGATAACAATCGCGTACCTAGAGATGAGGAATGACTGAATGAGGATGAACAAAGGATGACAAAGGAGCATCATCAACACATCTGTCATGCCAAAAATTGATCCTACCCTGCCCACAGACCACCGGATGAAATCGTGAGCCTAAATACCCCTCTGCACAAGCCGCCTCCAAATCCGACTTGGTCTATTTGGGAGACTTCTCCCGAGTTGTGGGTAGGCACGAGAGTAGTACTTAACCCACATAAACCGAGATAAAAGAGAATATTTAGCCCGGAACCGCCACCACAACTTATAGTTGAAAGCAGTCATAACATCTGACATCCAGCGAAGCTTAAGGCCCCCCTCATCCCGAGATAAATAAACATCCTCCCAAGTAACCCAATGCATGCCCATGAAGAAACTCTCGAGTAGGCTCCAAAACTTGGAGCACATGCAGCGGGATGGTTGACAACGTGCTTCTAATCAAGGCAAGACGACCGTCAAAGGAGAGATAGCGATGCGAACAACTATGCAAGCGAACTCTCATCTTCACCCTAAGGTCAGCAAAGGCGGTCTGCCTCAAGAAACCCCGATAAATGGGAACCCCCAAATAGGTGAAGGGAAAGCTCCCCCTCTGAAACCTCGTAGCCGGCTCAATCATAGTCTGCAACCTCAAAGCATGCGGCTCATGGATGAAGAAATCACTCTTTCCCTGATTGATCATCTGACCCGAAACCCCAACATAGTGAGCTAGACAACCCATTAGCCTCGTCAAACTAGAACGGCGTGCCCTCGTGAAGATGATAATATCATCCTCATAAGAGATATGTGAGATGTGGAAGGCCAGTCTCTTAACCCCATATCGCAGATCATGCCATCTCTCAAAGAGCCGGTCAAAGACCAGGAGAAGTAATCAACAACAAGGACAAACAATGAAGGGAACAAGGTGTCACCCTGCCGCAACCCGAAAGTAGACGGAAAGAAACCCATGGGAGCGCCATTCACCATCATGGAGAACTAGAAATTCCAAATGCAACATTCTATCATGCTAATCCATATCAGTGGAAACCCCATCAACTCCAAAACCCGCAGAAGAAAAGGTCACTGAACCCGATCGTACGCCTTAGTCAAATCTAGCTTTATGACTAGATTCAGGTTCCTCTGACACCTTGGAAGATCATGCACAGGCTCTTGAGCAAGCAGTGTATCATGACTAATAAGACGACCACCGACAAAGCCGTTCTGAGTAGACGCCACCACCAAAGGCAATAAGGGCGCTAATCGAGAACTGAGCAACTTAGTGATAATCTTATTAGTAACATTGCACAAACTAATGGGCCAAAAATCCATACAAGCCCATGCATTTGGCCTCTTCGACATATAAGCACCACCAAAGAAGTCTCGGACAATGTCAACCACATCCGCACTAACGATCTCCCAATAATGTTGAAAAAAGAGTGAAGAGAAACCATTCGGACCAGAAGTACTCTCCGGACAAATGCCCAAGACAGCAGCCCAATCCTCCTCCACCCCTAAAATCGCACACATGCCATCCAAATCAACATCCTATGGCAACTGAGTAAGAATCTCTAAGTCAGGCTCAAGTAGAGGCCCGACATTAGAGGTAAGCAACCGTTGAAAGAACTCTGCAGCCGACTCCCTAATCTCAGAGTCAGAAGTCAAAACACGATCGTGGTCATCGATAGAATGAATGCGAGACCGAACCCTTTTCTACTTTACCCATCCCTGGAAAAATCGAGTGCTCTGCTCCCCCTCTACAGCCCACCTGATGGCCGCCTTCTGTCTCCAAAAATCGACCTCCATAAGCGTAAGGAGGACGAACTCAGCGACACACCGATTAATCTCATCCTAGACGAAGCAGAAGGAGATGCCTCATAGGCAGCCTGGATAGAACCCATAGCCACCTCTGCATTCCTTACTGTAGTGAACACATCCCGAAAGATCTCCCTGTTCCAAGTCTTGAGAAAAGCCTTCACCCTCTTCAACTTCAACTGCAAGTTCATCATCCCCTGAAAACCATTAACCTCTTCCCAATCCCGCTGAATCTCTGGAAGGAAAGTACGATACCAAATCCACATGTTCTGTAAATGGAAAGAAGACCTCGACCTCTCAGCAGAAGAGTAATGATCCGAGACAGACCTTGAGAGATGCTCCACATGCGTCTTGGCTAAGACACTCTCCCAGACCTCTCCAAGAAGCACCCGATCATGTAACGCCCCAATTTTCATAACTTTACAAGGGGACGTTACTTCGTGCTTAACTTTATCTCAACACTTAATTTGAAAAATAAACTAAATAAATCTTTTTCATAAAAAAAAAAACTCATTATGAAATCTCATAAACAACGGAAGTCTTAAGATAATTACTAATGCAACTAATAGTTCTCGAAAATAAAATGTAATGGAAATGCATAATTCATGATAAAACTAGTTTAATGCAAATATGAGTGTAAAAAATCCTTCTTCTTGTGACCATCACCACCAACTTCTCAACACATCGGCCGATCCATTTCCTGGGAAATGTTAAAATGATTGGTATGAGTACTACTACTCAGTGGGGTGCACACATATATCCAAACTAGATAAACTGTCAATAAACACGGTTATGAAACATGCATAATAAATAACTTTGATCCTCTTGACCCTAAGGATCCATTTCATTTCACACGGTCTCCTCTTGACCGTAACTTTTCATAAGGCCTCCCCTTGACCCAGGTCACATGCCTCCTCTTGACCTTGGCCCATTTCATTTTTATTTTCATGCATGTCATAAACACATAAATACTGCAAACAATATATAATAAGGATAAAGGTAACTTCCCCACCTTAACCTTGACTTGAAGAAATGAATGGATATCAATGTTTAAGTCCTGCACGCCTGTCCTAAATATGGAAGTTTATCTTAATGACTCGTACATGGAATGTCATGCAAGCATCAACAATTCAAATAATTCATAAATAGACATAGATCAGAATAATTAAAAAAAATGTATAATATACATAAGCTACTTATTAACATGCAATTTTAATGGTTTCTCCTAGCAATAAACTTAAGTATATTAAACATAATCTTACTTCTATTGACAATTCATTCGTGCAATGAGTAATTCGGCAATTCATGAAATAAATTAATGAAATCATAAAAGTCTTGTCCTAAAAATTATAGATATCTAACATGAACAACATAATACATATTCCATCATAATAAAAATTATCATGATCAAGAATTCATTTAATAGTAACATAAAAACTTTTGTTTTTCAATCTACATGCATGGTGACAAAAGATCTAGCACGTGAAAGAACAAATTAACAAATCAATAATAAACGTAAACTAAAAATTCTGCATTTTTAAAATGAATGACCTAACATATAGTAAATCCAATTAAAATTTATCATGGTCGAAATACAACGTAAGAACACTACGAAAATAATTTCTCTAACAGGCTCATGTACATGCTAAAGGAAACTGGCAGGTTATGAAAAACAATTTTGAACAAATACTTATCATACTTGTAAAATTATAGGAAACTAGTATAGTATACTAGATATACCTATAAAGATTCTCCTAAATTTCACGACGATATGATTACGGAATAATTCTTGAAACAACTCCTAGATATGCTGGCAGATTTCTAAAAATTTTATGTGATGCTATATTATGATCGACTAAGGGGGTATTTATAGGCCTAAAATAAATTATCTAGAGATTCCTCATCATAAAATGTATCAAATATATTTTATCCATAATTATTTTCGTACTTATCTCATTTAGATAGAATTTAGTCTATCACTTACCACATAAGAGATTCAATCATAGATAAATTAGATTATGGATAAACACAATTAGATTTTATCCTACAATATCTATTTCAATCATAAAATATAATCTAAAATTATCTCCTTATAACTTGATACAAATTTATATTATATCCTTTCATGAATCCTAACAGATTTAGGAATTCAGAAATATATAAATATTATTATTGCCATAATTATAACATGATTTATATCACCAAAATAAACAATATAATCATAATATGATATAAATAAACACATTCAAAATCCAAAATAAATTTACATAACAAAAATGATTTAATAAAAATAACATAGATGCTTTAATTTTCATTTTAATTTATAAGGCGCGACTTACAGAAGTAAAACACTTGATAACATGCATGCGATGAAATGCGTTACATAATGAAAATTTAGGGGTGTAACAAATCAAGCCTCTCAAAGACTCCCTTCCCATGCCACGTACAAGGAGAGTCCTCGAAACCAGGGTCAATCAGTTGCAATCCGCCACAACATCCACCATGTCGTCCATCTCCAGGTGACGCCTAGTGGAACTCCCGTGTCTCTCATCATCAGACATGAAGTGTTGAAGTCACCCCTAACAAGCCACGCCAAATCCTCCATAGACTCAGAACACTACGAAGATGAGCCCACAAACCATGGTGCTACACCCTAGTACACTTTCCATAGACAATGAAAAGATAGATATGATCCAGAAGAAGCGGACCCGACACCCGAAGATGAAGCAACTGTGAAGATCTATCCAACACCTCCAACTCAAAATCTGAGTGTGCGAAAATCCAAGTCTGAGAGTCACTATTATGAGCCCGAAGAGGAACATTGAATATAGATCCATATGTAGCGGGATCCCGGTCAGTCGCAGGCACAATCCCAGCAACAAAAGATAATCTCTCTCTACCAATATATCCTCGGATAACGTCCTAAGTGGCGAGATTTACAATTCCGCGGACGTTCCAAATCATGAAGTTCACTGACATTGGGAAACATCAGTGACACGGGCAGAAGCCTCAGCCTCCATCCCAGGATCATCAGGAATCTCGACAGTGTGACCACCAACCCTCACACCATCAACAATCATCGGAGTGGCTTCTCTAGATAAAGAAGGATCTGAAGATCTACTCTCGAAACTTCTCTCCACCTGCATATCACCATGAGTCGAACCAGGCTGCGGGTCGCAATCAAAGCAGGCTTATCCTCATCAACTAACTGCAAGACCTTATACTTGTTACCGGTGGAGACCTGCAAACCCTTAACATTGGTCTGTTGTTTCGTCCCAAAAACATGAAAAAAGTTTTCAAGAACAGGCTGCGACGACCCATGAGTGGTCACGGAGTCTCGCCTAGGAGAAGGTGGCCGACGTGGCTTCTCTCCACTCTGAGGCTGTTTGTCTCACTGAGTCACTCTATGGGGTAAAATCCTACCCTTTGAAGTAGAGTCTGCCCCCCTCTTTTAACCCCCGAGGCCGAAGGCTGTGAAGGATGAGAGGACATAGGAGGCTTTCTAGAACCAGCTGAAGTAGCAGGGCGATTGCCCGCATTGACCTAAGGTGCGGACTTCTTCTGAGGCCTCGAGAACTTACCATCAGCGTAGCAGGACTCGGCAGAGTCGCCAATGTGCTTGCACTCTGAACAATACTGCGGAACTCTATCCCAAACCACCTTTTGTATCACTTGCTTACCATAAATCTCCAAAACAAATTCATCCAAAACAGGTTTGGAAACCTCAACTAAACACAAATCTAGGCAAACAAAATCTTCTCCAAATGGGCAGTGGCGTGATCAATCTGTATAGGTGTACCCAACAAAGAACTGATGTGATGCAATGCATGATGATCATACAAATGCACAGGTAAAGCAGACAAACTGCACCAAACAACAACTATGGGGGTCTCAATCGAAGGGGAAAAATCGGGGGCCCACTTAAACACAGGCACATGACAACCCTCTATGTACCACATAGGCATATTATGAACACCAGCAGGTAATCGCGCATAATCATCAGCATGCAAAACCCTAATGAATATATGTCTAGCATTGAAAAACTTCCACGAAATCTCACCTTGGAGTTTCAAGTTGGCAAACACCACCGTGATAAGATGTGAGCGGGGAACGAGATGGGAGAACTTCCCTACCTGGGTGTATCCAATCTGACCTGCAAGATGATCACAGAAATACTTAAACAAAGCTTACCATCTTGGGAGCTGATAGATCCCAGCTGCTTAACGTCACGAGGAAATGCAGAACCCCATCAAGTCTCCTTAAGTGTCTCGGCACCATTCCCATTCACCTTGTGCCACACGTTATGGAGTGGAGGAGTTGAGCTGCCCGTCCTGTTCCCTCCGGCCATGCCGTCCATTTTATCACTAGGTGCTGATTTGGCAACTTCACCAATTGCCGCATTCTGCCTAACATCATGTTTAGTGGAGGCAGCTGAATCATGATGTGATGTTGTCGTTTGTGCGTAGGAAGTTAGATGTGTTGTCACCCAAAGACAAGTTTTATATTATATTTCTAAATATGTTAAGCTTTTTTCCACCCTTTCACCTTTCCTTTTCATTTTTCTTTTTCCCAACCCATTGCCATTTTTCTCTCCCTCTCACTAAAAATCGAGAATTTCTGCTGCTCCAGTCACACATCCAGCCACACCCCAGCAATATGTTTATCAAGGTATCATCTAGGCCTCCGTCTTGTTTGAAGGATACTCTCCTTCTTGGTTTTTAAGATGTGAAATGGTTTGGTGAGTGGAAGAGTAGTATGAAAATGTTGCATGTTGTTGGTACTTGGTAAATTAGAAGTCTAAATGTGCATTAGTTGCGGAAAATGGATATTTGGGTGGATCTTTTGCATGTATGTAAATCTACAATCTTCTTTTTCTTTCTTGTTCTAATTGTGTTCGGATTAAACGATTTTCTGTAAATCTCATGAACTCATTTGCAAAATAGGTACTGGAGTAGGTTCTTTCTTGATTTAATTAATGGCCAAGAGAGTTGGATGGGATTGGTATAGAAATGATTTCATGCATGTAATAGACTTAGTGTTGTGGTGACGTGAGGCAGCAAGGCTACATTTTCCCCTTTGTTTCATTATTTCCTTTTGTCTTTTTCCTACTTGGCATTTTACAGATAGAGTTTAAGTGGGAAGGGGTATATCACATTGTTTGTGTTGTCATGAAATGGGTTTCCTTTAAAGATTAACATATATATGTTTTGTTATGACAAGTGAAGTCAGACTGCAAATACTTATAAGAATTGGAATTGGGAAATTTATAATAAGAGGATTCCCTTGTCCTGACTTCAATAATAGCAGTTGATAGTATATTTAAATTACGGATTATTTAAGGAATACATGCCGGTATCGAAAATGCTTATTGACGAGTAATTTGCTGAAACTTATGTGTATGTAAGGTGTTTGACAAAATGTCAAAGCCTTGTTTTATTATGTATACTTGTATTAATTGTTTTTAGTTTTGATTTGCATTTTTGTTGAACATGATAAACAATCATACACGACATTAAGTTGGGTTTCTCATGATTAGGACAAGCGCGCAGGACCTAATTGCATAACATTGTATTTTGAGTTTCAAACAAGGTTAAGGTTGGGATGTACTCTAACTCTTCGTTAATTACCTTTATTATGCTTTATATCCAACGTGACTTTATCGTTATTAGAATTGTATGAAAGAGCTCAAAGGTTAGCTCAGGGTCAAAGATTATCCAATGTTTTGAAGGACTCAAAGGTTAGTCCAGAGCTCAAAGGTTAGCTTAGGGTCAAAGGTTACCCAATGATTTGAAGGACTCAGGGGTTAGTCCAGGACTCAAGGGTTAGTCCAGAGATCAAAGATTAACTCAGAGTTTAAAAGTTAACCCGAGGGTCAAAGGTTACCCAATTGTTTTAAAGTAAGGGTTTATGGTCAAAGGTTACCCTGGTTCCTTTACATAATCTAGTTGTATATTGTTTTAAATTGATATATTGTATAATTTTGATAAGAGATAACGCACCCCACTGAAAGATTTACTCACTCCGTCGCTTTAAGATATTTTCAGGTGGCCGACTAGGCAATGCGTAAGTGGTGTGTTGGTGATGGTCTTGGGCGGAAAAATAATTTTGAATTATACTCGAAAACATTGCCATCTCTTTTGTTAATCTATGAATAGCTAGACTTTATTAAAAACTATGGTCAAATATATCTTTAGACTTTTGTTGAGATTGGAGTATGCTTATGAACTATGTATTATTTTTGCAACGTTTTAAGCTGAAGTTTATGAAATTATAATTCCAAAGTTATTGACCTTTTGAAAAATATGTATTAAGTGACGCGCTCTCTTCGGGTTTAAGATTTGGGGTGTTACATGTTCGCTTGGATCAAATAGACCCAGTTCCATGGATAGTTGAAGGAACCTTGTCTCAGGTAGAGGCTTGGTGAAAGTATCAGCTCGTTGTCTTTCAGTCTCGATTTTCTCCAGTCTGATATTACCCTTTTCAACATGATCTCTTATGAAATGGTGTCTAATGTCAACATGTTTGCGTCGTGTCTGAAGCACTAGATTTTGTGTGATTGATATGGACTGAAGCTGTCACAAAAGATAGGAACATCATTTGTAGTAACTTGATAATCTCGTAATTATTGTTTTTAACCATAATATATGTGCATAGGTACTTCCAGCGACCATATGTTCAGCTTCAGTTGTTGATGTTGCGATTGAGTTTTATTTCTATAAAAACCATGAGATCAGCTTTTATCACATAAACTGACAGGGTACTAAGGTAGACTTTCAATCAATCTTACATCCTGCAAGATCTGCATTAGAATACCTAGTTCATTCTAAATTATCATCTTAAGGATACCAAAGACCTAAATTGATGGTTCCCTTGATATAACGTATAATCTGTTTGGCAGCTTCCATGTGACTCAGCTTGGGGTTAACTTGATACTAGCACAGACCCCAACTTCAAACATAATATCAGGTTGGTTTGCCGTAAGATAGAGGTAAGATCTAATAATTCCTCTATATTCAGTCTGATTAACTGAAGTACCATTGATATTAGGTTTCATCTTCCAATTAGTGTTCATAGGTATCTGGTGATCGCTGAATTGCACCAAATAATCTTTCAAATTCTAAGAATTAATTCAATATTCAGCAGGGTATCGAACACAGGGAACGAAGACTAGAAAATCATTTTTTTTCTACCTATCTTAGGGGTTTTGGTTAGAAACCATGGAAGTTAGATTTTACTAAACCAGAAGTTGTAAAAATTGAACTGAATTAAAAAGCGTATTAACTGTGCAATTAAGAGACAGGTCCAACAAAATATTCACACACATATTTCCAATCATCGACACTTAATATTAATTAACTTTAAGAATAAACTAGTTATAGACCGCCGTAATTAAGCTGACACGAACCTTCTTCCCACTTACTTAATCGGTAGGCGCCATGTGGGGCTCGAAATGACACTTCCCTAATCTAGTTATAACCTACGTTGTTGGACAATCAATATATTTGATAACTAGACATCTATATCGATTTAAGAGAATCTAGTTTTGGAGCCTACTTGTATGTTAGGCATATGATAGTCTCCTACTAGTTTAAACCAATTACTCTTATGAATAAACTTGCTATTTATCTAGCTTTATTCCACGAGAAACGATGGAAGTACTAAGTTAGCTACAGACTGGGCAACCTAGAGTAATCAATCCTAAATTACTAGTCAGATTGATTAAATCAGAATTAATCCAAAACTCTTTGATTAATTATAAGCATCTAAGCCTCTTGTGTTGTTTCGTGTGTGATTCACATCCTGCTGAATGCTAAAAACTTAGCTACTCATGTAGACGTACTGATTGTGCAGGTAAGACACTTCGCAGAATAGAAACTAAAACATACGCAACCCTAAAACTAAAATGCTCGAAATAAAGGTACAAAATAGTAAATAACAAGATATTAAACTGAACGAAAGCATAAATTGAAATAACTAAAACGAGACTATCGATTACACGTCCCTATCTCTCTTTGAACGGAAATTAAAAAACGAACGGAATTAAAGTATTCTTCAAACTTTGAAAGCATTAAAACTGAAATTAAAGTGTTCCTTTTTTTCCCTTCAACTACGAACGACATTGGTGATCGCTGTATTGCACCAAATAATCCTGCAAAAATAGAGAATTATATCAGTATAGTTTACAGCGTATCGAACACAGGGAACGGAGGACTAAACATATTATTTTCCTACTTATCTTGGGTTTGGTTAGCAACCACGCAAGTTTTGGGTTTTTAACTAAACTAAGAACTTATTAAAACTGAAATAAATTGCAAAAAAAAAACTGAAACTGAAATAAAACTGTTTTAACTAGGCAGATAAGAGATGGGTCCAACAGAATATTTACACACACGTAATTCCAATCCTTGGCACATAAAATGAGTTAATCTCATGGATCAACTAGTTATAGATTACCGTAACTTAAACTGCGTAATCCTCACTCCCACTTACTTAGTCGGTAACCGCCATGTTGGGCATAGAAACGGCTACTTCCCTAATTTAGCTACAACCTACGTTGTTGGGCAATCAATAGATTTAATAGCTAAACAGCTTTATCAAACTAAGGGAGCCTAGTATAGGAGCCTACTCATATATTGGACATCTAATAGTCTCCTACCGGTTTAATCCAACTACTCTTTCGAATAATTTTGCTACTTACCTAGCCTTGTTCCACGAGAAACGATGGAAGTACTAAGTTAGCTACAGACTGGGCAACCTAGGGTGATCAAGCCTAAATTACTAACCAGATTAAATAAATCATAATTAACCCGAAACCCTTTGATTAATTATCAGCACCTAAGCCTCATGTACTGTTCACGTGTGCGTTTTACATTCTGTCGGACCACTAAAAGTTTAGCTACTCATGAAACTGTCCTGACTGCACAGATAAGACACCCTGCGAAACAGAACATGCATCATTTGTAACCCTAACCCTAGCATGCACGAAAACTAAATTAAAGTAAATTTAACTAACTAAAAACTGAAAACGAACACAAACCAATTTTAAACTAAACACAAACTGAATTTAAACACAACTTGAAACTAGATTAAGAGTCCCGATAGTCCTCGGTCTCTCGAAACAAACGAAAAGCAAGAAACGAAATTAACTAATGTTCGAACATAAGAAAAACTGAAATAGAAGTGTTTGTTTCATCATCTTAAACTACTGCTGCATGAAGTGGATCGGTAAGTTTGATTGTTGAGTTCTTCTCGTCGATGGTGCGGTGGTTTGTCTTCGGCAATGGCTCGGCGGCGGCGGTAACTTGTCGGAATGAAAAGGATGAGTCTTCGAGGTTGAGGAAAGGTAGGCACGGTGTGTAGAGTTGTCCAAAATCCTTTAAATTTCGTGCTTCCTCTTCTTTATATAACCCTCTAGATCATATCTAGGGTTTCTTGTAGGATAAGGAAAGGATCTTGATAGATATGGAAATATCTAATCCTTCCTTATCTTTCTTCTTTCCTTCCTCTCTCTTTCCTTTCTTTTCCTTCTTCTTTTCTCCTTCCTTTCTCGGCCAAAAACCGCTCAAAATATCGCCATTCCAGCTGTAATTCGCATCGCCACCTCATCTCCAAATGTCACGCCAAATCAGCCCATTTCCTTTATAACTGCCAACAAATATGTCTCACCTGCACAGTTAAGAGACCTTTTCGGACAGAAATAATTAGGTACGAAATCGACTCATCAAATCTCCTTATACTTGAGCTATACTCGCCCTCGAGTATAAGAAGAACAAAAAATAAGTACCTAATTATTTTTGGTCTTCCCCAAGACCCAAGACACAAAAGAAAAGACTCAAGACTCGAACAAGACAAAAACAAGACTAGACACGAACGGAAGAAAATGACAACGGACTCACAAAACGAAGACAAGAAGCCATACCAATCAATTCGAAAGTCTCCACACCAATTCACTAGCCAAGCAATGTCAAACCCATGCAATCATAATCTCATCCAACAAGTAGACAATGCAAATTTTGAAACTAAGCACACATATATCAACTTGGTCAAAATCTAAACAATGTGGATCTCCTCAAGTTTCACTCAACACTCAACTAATCTAGGTCCGGTTTAAGCCACTCAAAGAAAAACAATCCACGCAATCACGATAAGAGATCATCACAATAGCAATATCAAGGAGGTCTTTCTCATTCGGTTGTAATGGGGCTTAGGACTTAGACAAATTGATGTTGGTAAGGGTCCTAGGGGTACTAAGCTCCATTAAAATTCAGATTCAATGTTATGCATATAATACTCTCTCACCTGCGCAGTAAAGTCAGTAAAACTCCCGCCACTTAGAAAATGTATTTCAATGCTGCAACTACGTACCCATGCTCTTTCTTTTCTACCACTTTTCAAATTCAGATTTTTTTTTTTTTTGAGAATATTTTCGTGGCATATACTTCTTTTTTTTAGCAGCTGGGCACAAACTGTCTTAACTGTACAGATAGGACACTATGAATTCTGCTTATGTAGAGCAGTTTTTGTACTTAGTCTTTTTATCCAATCGGTTTTCTGCAGCAGTCTATACTGGGCAGGTAGAAGACATATGTAATACACTTCAGATTTTAACTATCATGCACAAGGAGTTAGTAAAACATGCAATAACATGGGTCAAGAGAAAGTTTAAAAAGGCCTTGGCTAAAATTTTTACTAACTCAAATCAAAGAAACGGTCAAGGCTCAAATTAGTTCACTAAGGGATAATGTAGGGTCGGAAATATTTTTGTCGCGGCCGTGTGGCTAAAAATCCCTAGTGCCTCCTATCACTTATCACAAGGGACTCAAACATATTGCGATTTTGTGGATAAACACTCTCAAAGGAATAGTAGGAAGTGTCCTACTTTAAGGCTCAAATCTTATTTAAGTGAGTGGTTATATAATTTCGATCCAACAATGTTTATTTTTCGTCATCCCAAATTACATGCATACACGTGCCTAGATCTACTCTTCACAAAGTCCACAAGCAAGCTTATTGAAAATAAAAGCACAAATAAGACAAGCTTGATCATAGAAAAACGGCGCTTCAAAAATCAAAAATTTTGGCATGCTTCGACACAAAATACCCCCCTCCTTACACTTAAAACTTGCTCGCCCTCGAGCAAGAGAGAAAAGACAAAACAAGGAAGAAGGCATGACAAAATAAACACACTAACACCCTCCTTACACTTGGTCCCTACCAAGTGTAAGAAATAACGAAAACTAAAGACAAAAGACAAAATAAACAAGAAAAAGAAACACCCCCCTCCTTACACTTTGTAATAACCCGTATTTCCATATCTTGACCCTAGAACGATTTACGAGTATTAATATTATTATTAAGGTGATTTTAGTAATATTATTATTACTATTATTATTAAGTACTTAGTCCGTATTTACGCAATTATTTTTTTTATTATTCGAAAATCCTTTGCATCTGTATTTCACCACTTAACAAATCGAAAGTATAGAATAAGCTAGTGTATACTTAGATTCTCAACTCTTGACGGAAATATAGGACAAATCTCCGTTTGCATCCGACAAAGATCATAATCATGGAAATTTAATTTCATTGGATAAATTATGAGGAGTTAGTGGTATCCAAGCTTTCAACTACTCCCTCCTTGGCCACGTGAAGGATTAATGAGCATAATCATCAACCCTCCTTGGAAATGAAAGAGACGACCACCTGGAGCTTCAAATCTTACACGCTTGGAGGTAACTTCTCTACTTAAACAACGAAGGAAGCTCAATTGACTCGAGCATGCAAATCAGAAACTCCCCATCACCTATAGATATATATGTATATACTTTTTCCCTTCGCCACCATCTTCTCGGAGTAAAGCCTTTCAAACTCTACGCATGCCGGTATCTTTAAACCATAGAACTCCAGATATAGCTCCAAAATTTTTGCCTAACCTCCGAAAGATATAAGGTAAGGAAGTTCCTTTTCTGTTGATTAAAAGCGAGAGCATCTATCATGCTTCCTGCCTCGAGACTCTAACGATTCTCGCGTTCTTCATCTCGCTCTCGTAACCCTGCTTCCACCCCGTGTTTTGTAACAGCCGACTAGTGGAATCCTGCCGGAGTACTCGCCGCATAGCTGTCGCAAGGAAGAACCACGAACACCTCCGTCTTCTGGCCACTAAAGCAGGGCGAAGATCTGAAACCATACTCTTAAGGCTTCGTGCGCGTCTTGGGTAAGAACTTGGAACTGTGGAGGTTTCTCTTCTTACCTTATCGCAGATCCGAATCGGACATTATTTTAGATTAGAGAGTTCCGCTTGCATGTCTCGGCGGCTCTATCTAATCGACCTTATTTCTCGTAAAGGTTCAAGTCGAGGGGTATTCGGATGCATAAGGGCATGTTATTATGATTGCATGTCACATGCAAAGACTTAAATCAATATTATGCTATCCTTAGAATAGGAATTGCTTCAAATTAGAAATCTGAGATGTCCTGGATTGACTGCATGCACGATTTGGCAAGTTTGTATTAGGATAGTAACTGTCTTGATGTCCCCTGCTACGCTGTGAGTTTGCTTGACCAAAACTGCACCCTTTTGACACTTGAAAATTCCACAAAAATATTAGAGACAAACTTTAGGACGTTGGTAAGATCTTTGTAAAATTTGGTAATTTTTGGACATGTTTTCATATTTTAAATAAATTTATTATTTCTCACGGCCGAAGGATTTTGCATGCAGGATAAGGTTTAGTAAAACATTTTTAGCTCACTCCACAAAAATGATTTTAATTTGATTCCTTTTTCTAAATGTCTTATACACGTATAGCCTTTTGAAAATAATTAATTTGTATTTTTCAACCATGTATATAAAATCAGTTTATTATTAAACATTCACTTGTCGTTTGGAAACATGTTTTTGACACCGAGGATTTAGTGGAAATTTCTCAATCTTTTCTGAATCCGTCACTTATCAAGCTTGAGTGAAATTTTGATATGACATTTTCATGCATGTCCCCTAAACTATGTTGAATCTCATAATTTTTAGAGTACGGTTGGCCCCACAATTGTTAGCTAAACTATAGTAGGGCAGAAGCTGCCCCTGTTCGAACAGTGAGTACTGTTTAGGTGATAACTTCTAGGATATTGATTATTTTGTTACGAAACAAATTCCAGTATAAACTAGACTCATTAAGGATGATATACATGGAATATTAGAATTTATGGAGTGAAACCGTGGTCTGTGGAATTATTACAAAATAGGCTTTCTGAACGAGTTTAACGGATTAAAGCTACGATATTGTTTTAACCTAATAACTATTAGGTATCGCTTATATATCATGAATTGTACACTCGTTGCTTGATCAAGACGCTAAAGTTTAGGATATCATTATAGGACCTATCGTGGAAGAGCTATAGCCTTGGTGACAAGATTTCGCATAATCAATTCGGTGAAAATTCGAGGTGGGTAATATTTTCCTAAAATTATCTTTGAGTTATTGAGCTCTATGAACTATGTTTATCCATGAAAGTTTTTGTGCATTTACCTGTTTAATGCTTCTACGTGATAGATCGATCGAGGCTCTCATCTGGCCTAACACGCTAGATGAGGGTTAATAAGAAAATGTGTACACGTATGATGTTAGTAGCACAAAGATTGATCATCTTTGTGTACCAAGTGCTAACATGTTATGAGGGACCCCTCGAGTTTCGACTCGAGGGCCAAGGCCCAAGATATGAGAATGAAATGGTAGAAGTAACAGGAAATGTGACACAGATGTGCGCACCCAATGATAAATGTTTTGTATGTTTGGAGCAGTTTCCTTTTTAAAACCCTCCAAGTCATACCTCATGCATGGATAAACTGTTTTAAACGTTTTTTTTTCATGCTGCTTTACCCACTGAGTACACTAGTACTCAGCCCCAAATTGTTTTCAAAATATTTTCAGGTTGAGTGGCAGGGGCGACGGAGAAAGGGCTGAGGAGGGGTTGACGTATGGTCTTTTGCGACTCTTGAAAGATTGTAAATAGATATTTATGCTTTAGATAAATTTTGAGACTCAGTATGCTTCCGTATATACATATATGAAATGCTTAAAAACCAATCCGATCTTCTGCTTGTAAGTTGCATTAATTGACGTATTCTTTAAAAATAGAAAATATTCTGGATTTTTGATAAAAGGCATGAAAATATATTTTTAATTTATTTTTCCGTAGCGACTCGACCTCGGTGATCCTTCGTGGGGGTCGGGGCGTTACACACTTGATCCCAATCAAGTGTAAGAACATGAAAAACACATAAAAACAGACTCAAAACACAGAACAAAAAGACACAAAACGAAAAACTAAAATGGGGAAGAAAAGTCACCGGTCGCCTCGCCTGGGCAGGCGAGGCAGTCTGTTCATAACTGTACGGCGGAGGCAGTCTACTCGGCGTCCAAGGGAATCCAGATCCGTCCTTAGCGTCTGCACTATATCCTGTCCTGTAGAAGTAAAGGCACTCGAGACACGAGGTCCCGGTGGATAAAACTGGATCTCCCGGTTAGCCAATTGGTACAGTAGGCGAGTGTGCCTCAACAAATTCCAATCAAACAAAGATGGTGGATCTACCCTAGTCAAATAACCCGCATCATATACGACAAAGTTACGTTCAATGAACGTAGCAAGAATATGGCAAAGAGTCATATGACGCACGGTGTGACTAGCAATTATGAACATGTTATGAGCAATCCACCAACCTAAGTTAATGAGGCGCCTAGTAGCCATGCACCATAGAAAATACAATTCATTGACACTTACCTTTTCAAAAGAAGTACTTTTTCCAGTCAAGTTGTGGACTATGTATTGGTGGCAAATGCGAAGGGCGGGATCCTCTATAAAACTTACATAGGAACCGAAAGTGACAAACTCATCCGGGTCGCTTGGGGCGAGAAGCCTCCATGCGGCCCTTGAACCAATATAGCTAGGATCCTTACTCGGTATACCATGAAATCCTATCTCAAAATGCCCTAGCATATAGTCATCAAACGAACAAATCCCTAATCGAGCATTCCACTCGGCCACAGACAAATGATAAGTACCCCCAAACAATCTAAACTCAATACAAGGTGTCACCAAATATTTATCACCCTCAAAATGAAAAGTATTGAAAAACTCACTTGCAACCTCTTTGTAGCATGGATAATGATGTGACTCAAGCAACCAAGACCAACCAACATTTCGAAAATATTGAAAGAAGGGTTCGATTATACCTGCCGCGCGAAGGAACGTGCGGTCGAGGAGGCGGCCACTGCGGAAGTCTTTGCCCCGCATTTTTGTAGACGCATATTCATGTACTCAATCTCAAATTGAGAGAGAGCATGGACGGCTACTGGAGAATCGATACGGACAACCACCCGGTTGCCATACTCCGTCGTGCTGGGAAGGGCCGAAGATGATTCGGAATCGGCAAGGGATAAGTAGTTCATGTTGAAATCGTCTTCGAAATTCCCATCATGATCATCGGACTTATAGTCCGAGTCACCTTCGTTTTGGCTCGGCAACTCCTCTCTTAAGCTTTCACTCCAATTAACACCTTCATAATAGTTGAGTGGTGGTGGTGGATGTTGAAACTTAAGAAACGGCAACCACTCGTAGAGATCTCTAGGAGATTGAGGCGGCGGATTGGAGGAAGAGGCACCATCTGTACGGCCTGCCTTCGGCTTTCGGGCTCTCGAACGACGCGGTGGAGATGGTGGAGGCGTCGGCTCGGGAGTCGGTTGAGGCGTTGGTTCGGGAGTGAGTTGAGGAGTCGGCTCGGGAGTCGGTTGCGGGGTCGTCTCAGGAGTCGGTTCACGCGGTAGTTTCTGTAAGGTAGCCGGGCCCGTGTGCCTTCGTAACCGTCGGCGAGGCGGTTTTGGCGGTGAAGTCGACTCCGTTGCATAATTGGATCCGGCTTCAACTTCCATGGTTAGCGGATTTAGTTCCTCATATGCGAATTCCTCCGGTGGTTGCGGTTCAATTTCAAGTTGCGAAACTTCCGGAGTTGGCGCGGCCTCCCGGTGGGCAGCGGCGGCATCGCGGCGTCTTTGAGTCTCGGGATCAGACTGGACGGCAACCAACCAGCGGGCAGCAATGGACAAGCCGAACTTCTTCTTCTTTGGAGGCATGGCGGTTATCTCTCGACTGTGCAGGGAGGAGGAGTCTTGGAGAAGAAGGTAGTTGTAGAGAGAGAAGTAGTGGGCGACAGATTTTTGGGAGGGAAGGGATTTGAATAGTAACAAGTGGTAGGGTTCGGTTCCCTCCTTTTATACATATGAATTTTGCAATCGGGTCCTCTCAGTTATACAGTTAAGAGATCTGATCCCTCTTGCTTTTCAATTTCGCCCCCAACTTCTTCTCAATTTCAATTGACTCCAAATGTTCATCCTTTATGCAATTGAGTCCCTGAAATTCGTTCCCCTACTACAATTTGGATCCTTTGATATTTCTGAAAATAGCGATTCAGACCCCAAATTCTTCTTCTCATCATCTTTGCTCCTCCAACTCCTTTTCTTAAACTTTTAAACACCAACTCCATACTTAGCAGAAATCTGAAAAATAAAAGAAACAACACCAAGCACAAAATCAAACTAAAAATACGAAATCAAAGAAAAAAACGGAAAAGATATACGAGTTGCCTCCTGGAAGCGCCTCTCTTTAGAATCTTCGGCTAGACCTGCTCTTCAAAGAGTCAAATATAGGACGGAATGGACAAGCTCTGCTCGTCCACATCTTCTATCATTGCGGCAGCATGATAAACCTTCAGGCGATGACCGTTTACAGTGAAAGTCTCGTCTGAGTCCATTTTTTGTATCACCTCTACCCCACCTGGCCAGACAGAACACACCCGGAATGGACCTATCCATCTTGAGCGGAGCTTTCCGGGCATAATGCGTAAGCGTGATTGGTAGAGCAATACAAGCTGGCCCACTTCAAAAGTTTTCATACGGATCATTTTATCATGCAACGCCTTTGTGTGGTCTTTGTATCTCATAGCTGCATCATAGGATTCTAACCGGATTTCTTCAAGCTCTTGAAGCTGATATTTCCTCTCCTTCGCACTTTTGGTCAGATCCAAATTAACTTTCTGTACCGCCCCCAGGCTTTGTGTTCCAACTGTACAGGCAAGTGACATAATTTCCCGAAAATTAATCTATATGGAGACATACCTAGTGGAGTTTTATAGGCTGTTCGATAAACCCATAAGGCATCATCCAGCTTCATACTCCAATCTTTCCTTGACGGATTGATTGTCTTCTCCAAAATAGACTTCACTTCCCGATTTGACACTTCAGCTTGCCCATTCGTTTGTGGATGGTAAGCGATAGAAACTCGATGGGCTACTCCATATTTCTTCATCAATGACTTGATGGTACGGTTGCAGAAATGTGTTCCTCGATCACTTATGATGGCCTTTGGTACGCCAAATCTGCAAAAGATGTTAGTTCGAAGAAACCCTGCAACCACTTTAGAGTCATTAGTTTTTGTAGCCTTTGCCTCAACCCATTTAGAAACATAATCAAAGGCAAGTAAAATGTACACGTTACCCCTTGAACTAGGAAACGGACCCATGAAGTCCATACCCCATACGTCAAATATCTCACAAAATCTCAAAGGCTTTTGGGGCATTTCATCCTTCATAGATATATTCCTGGTCATTTGGCAACGTGTACATGACTTACAGTACTTATATGCGTCAAGGTGTAGGCTCGGCCAAAAGAAACCCGCATCTAACACTTTCCTTGCGGTTCGTTTTGGTCCGAAGTGTCCTCCATAAGCGGATGAGTGACAATGGAATAGGATGTCGCCTTGCTCTTCTTCCGGAATGCATCTACGGATCACTTGATCAACTCCCATTTTCCAAAGGATTGGAGAGTCCCAGAAATACTGCTTACACTCGCTCTTCAATTTTGCTTTTTGGGCATGAGTGAACTCGGGTGGAAGCTGCTCAGAGGTCAAGAAATTCACAATATTAGCATACCAAGGTAATTTAGAACTGTTACCTACGGTTTTCAGCAGTTCTGCTTCAGAGTTGTCTTGACTGGGCAGCTGAGACACCTTGTGGACTCCAATCGTAAAATACTGAGCGGGTAGGAGCTTGGCAAGACTGGAAACCGTCTCAGGTATAGCATATAAATGCTCTTCGGGAAAAGTCTCCTTAATTAGCTTTCCATCATCGTTTTGAATCAATCGGCTCAAGTGATCTGCCACATGATTTTCAGCTCCTTTCTTGTCCTTAACTTCCCAATCAAATTCTTGTAAGAGAAGAATCCATCGGATAAGTCTCGCCTTTGATTCCTTCTTGGCAAGGAGATGCTTGACGGTGGCATGATCGGTATACACAATGATCTTCGAGCCAAGTAAATATGATCGAAACTTGTCGAAGGCAAAGACGATAGCTAACAGCTCCTTCTCTGTGGTGGAATAGTTGCATTGTGCTGGATTTAATGTCTTGGACGCATAATAAATCACATGGCTTTCTTTTCCAGATTTCTGTTCCAGCATTGCCCCGACTGCACAGTCAGAAGCGTCGCACATAGTCTCGAATGGCTTGTTCCAGTCCGGGGCTTGCATCACAGGAGCTGTTGTAAGCTTGTGTTTAAGGATAGTGAAGGCCTCCTTACATTTAGTGTCGAAATCAAACTCGACATCTTTGTGAAATAGATTTGTTAGGGGTTGAGCGATTTTTGCGAAATCCTTTATGAAACGCCGATAGAAGCCGGCGTGTCCTAAGAAACCACGAACTTCCTTTGGACTAGTCGGATATGGCAACTTCGCGATGGCCTCCACTTTTGCCTTGTCGACTTCTATTCCTCTTTTAGAAACAACATGACCGAGCACTATTCCTTCGGTCACCATGAAATGGCATTTCTCGTAGTTCAATACCAAATTCTTCTCAACGCATCGAGTTAGGACTTTGTCGAGGTTCTTCAAGCACGAAGTGTAAGAGTCACCATAGAGGGTGAAGTCGTCCATGAAGACCTCTATGCACGGCTCGATGAGGTCCGAGAATATGCTCATCATACACCTTTGAAAGGTGTCCGGCGCATTGCATAATCCAAATGGCATTCTTCGGTAAGCAAATGTTCCATAGGGACATCTAAACGTCGTCTTATCTTGATCTTTCTCTTGCACTTGGATTTGAAAATAGCCGCTATAGCCGTCCAAGAAGCTAAAATAGACTTGCCCCGCAAGTCTCTCGAGCATCTGATCGATAAATGGAAGCGGGAAATGGTCCTTTCGAGTTGCCGCATTGAGCTTCCTATAATCGATACACATGTGCCATCCCGTCACTAAGCGTACCGGAACCAATTCGTTCTTTTCATTCTCGACAACTTGGAATCCGGACTTCTTGGGCACAACGTGTACGGGACTTACCCATTTGCTATCCGATATGGGATAGATAATCCCCATGGATAAGAGCTTCAATACTTCCTTCAGCACGACCTCCCTCATGTTCGGATTTAGTTTTCTTTGATGGTCTCGGAAAGGTTTGCTATCCGGCTCCATGAGGATAGAGTGCTGGCAAATGTTTGGACTTATGCCGGTGATGTCGGCTAGAGTCCATCCTATTGCTTTCTTGTGCTTCTTCAGAATCTCCAACAACGCCTTCTCTTGATTTTCATCAAGTTCTTTATTAATGATGACGGGCAGCGTCTCATTGTCTCCGAGATAGGCATACTTTAGGTTTGTTGGAAGTGGCTTAAGTTCCAGCTTTGGTGCCTTGATGATCGACGGCAGCAGCTTTTCAGAAGCGTCCTGGCTGGGCAGCTGAGACATGCTGCCGACAGTTTGTAATTCTAGAGTTGCATATAAAGCCGAGATGCTCTCTCTGATCTCTTCGTCCCTCATACCTTCGAGGTCTGATTCGATCAGTCCTTGAGTCAAGGTGACTTCCATTTTGTCGTACACCATATACGTCTCAAGATATTCTTGGACAATTGCATCAATAGAGTCAGTAGAAAAAACATTCTCATTTTCATGATCGTAGGGCTTCTTAAGTGCTTCAGATATCCTATGAACATAAGTTTCATTATGGTATGCTACACTTATCGAACCCTCATCCACATTAATTATTACCTTTACAGTCTTTAAAAACGGCCTACCTAATAACACTCCCGCAGTTCCTTCAACTTGCCTATCATTTCTGTCAATTACATAGAAATCAGCCGGATAGACAAAGTTGTTGATTCTGACCAAAATGTTTTCAAGTAAACCAATTGGAGCAATGCATGACCTATCCGCTAATTGAATAATCACCTTAGTGGATACTAACTCAGCTCCTACCAATTGATTATATACAGATAAAGGCATAACATTTATAGATGCACCTAGATCACACATGGCTTGCTTAATCATGACATCACCCATCAGACAGGGAAGTGTGAACATACTTGGGTCGGCACATTTAGCAGGAATCATTTTTTGTATAATTGCCGATACTGTGTGATCGAATAAAACCTTACCAGACTTGGGAACTTTTCCAGCGATGAAATCCTTCACAAATTTGCCGAACTTGGGGATCTTTACGGCTTCAAAGAAAGGGATATTAATCTCCAACTTCTCGAACAACTTCATGTAATCCATACTTTCCTTGTTTGGCGTTCTCTTCCTTTCCAAAGCTTCGGGAAAGGGTGGCGGAATCAGATTTTCATGCTCTGACTGGCCAGTCTGGACATCCTCCTCATCTCTTTCTTGTTCTGGATCTTCATCATACTGCTCCTTCGAACTTTCTGATGATAGAGGCTGTTCTGCAGCCTTCTTCTTCTCTGCTGACTTTTCTGCTGACTTCTCTGGTTGTCTCACCTGTATAGTTGGGCCAGGTAGTTCTTTCCCTCAACGCAGCATAATCTGATTGCAGTTATGGGCATTCAGGTTTTGCTGAGTTTGAGCTGGAAGCTGTCCTTGAGAAGTCTTTATTTCCTGAATGGCAGAATTTAGCTTATTCATCTGCTTAGTCAAATTCTCCATTGAAGCTTGCTGATCATTCTTTGTCTGGTTGATCTCCCACTGCATTTGTTGTTGAAATGCGGTGGTGTCCTTCTGCGAAGAAACCATTTCGGCTAAAAGTTTTTCTAAAGGGCTCTGCTGCTCCGACTGGGCAGGTGGGACATTCTGCTGCTGAAACTGCCTTTGATGCGGGGGTCTGTACGTCTGCTGATAATTATTCTGATTAGGAGGTTGATACGGCTGCTGATATCCTTGTTGCTGCTGGTATGGTTGCTGAAATTGGGTTTGAGGCGGATTTCTCGGTTGAAAATGCTCTTCTGGTTGCTTCCAACGGAGGTTCGGATGAACCCCTTGTTGCCCGCTCCAATTTCCAGCAGCGTGTACTTCTTCTCCCGATCATTGCAGCGACGTATGCCCTTTCTCTCCATATGCTCCACATGCATGATCGGCATTTGACCGACTTGGGGCAGGAGCGTTCTGCTTGAGTATCAGGTCGAGCTTATCTTGCAACAGGCTGAATTTTGCCTCCACTTTATTATCGATCTCATCCATGTAGTCGGAATGAGACCAATTTACAGCTCTCCTTGTTGGTCTCGGCCCTTTATATTGTGAGGTAGACTCCGCAAGCCCTTCGATTATATTTCTTGCATCTTCGTAGAGGCTTGTATGGAAATTTCCTCTTAGACCGATGTCAACCATGGCCTTTGCTTCGTCTGTCATCCCTTGATAAAAAATCTGTAGAAGCTCCACATCCGAGTAGCCATGGTTCGGACAACTATCAACAAGTCGTCTGAATCTCTCCCAATATGCGCCGAAGGTCTCGTCCACTTCTTGAGCGATCCCAGAAATCTGCTTCTTAAGTGCATTTATCTTCAACTGCGAGAAGTATTTCTTCAAGAAAACTGTACGCATCTGGGCCCACGTTGTTATCATGTTCGGCTTTAGACTTGAGAACCATGCTTGTGCTCCATCTTGAAGAGTGAATGGAAAGGCCTTGAGCTTGAAAGCGTCCAGATTGCCTTGCCTGTGCAGATTCCAGACTTGGTTGAACGAGGCCAAAAAGGAATTTGGGTTCTCGTTCGTTCTCCCATAGAACTTTGGCATGGCAGCGACCATGTTCAGCTTGACATCGATTTGTTCAGTAGTTGTGATTTGGATTGGACCGGGAAGGTCCGCTCCCATGTCAAGCGATCCGGTATTCATCCTCAAGGGTTGTGGATTGTGCACTTCGTCCTCCATCTCTTCCTCCTCTAATTCTGAGCTAGTTACTGGAGTATTGTGCAGTGTTTGTCGAACCTAACAGTTTCTGGTTCAGAGTCGCTGGTCTGATCACCGGCGTCTGTTTTGTCTCTCCGTGCAGGGCGGTTAAGACGTTTTACGCCTCGGACGAGAATGCATTTGCTTTTGCGGCTTTGTCCTCTTCCTATTCCTCTTTGATGTTTTCTCAACCTCTGGATCAAATATGAGGTTAGGCTTGGAAGACCTGCTCATGCAACGCTTAAAAGATCAAAAAGATTAGTAGAAAACAATAAAACTAGATAACACCGATCCCCGGCAACGGTGCCAATTTGGTGATCGCTGTATTGCACCAAATAATCATGCAAAAATAGAGAATTATATCAGTATAGTTTACAGGGTATCGAACACAGGGAACGGAGGACTAGACATATTATTTTCCTACTTATCTTGGGTTTGGTTAGCAACCACACAAGTTTTGGGTTTTTAACTAAACTAAGAACTTATTAAAACTGAAATAAATTGCAAAAAAAAAACTGAAACCGAAATAAAACTGTTTTAACTAGGCAGATAAGAGATGGGTCTAGCCGAATATTCACACACACGTAATTCCAATCCTTGGCACATAAAATGAATTAATCTCATGGATCAACTAGTTATAGATTACCGTAACTTAAACTGCGTAATCCTCACTCCCACTTACTTAGTCGGTAACCGCCATGTTGGGCATAGAAACTGTTACTTCCCTAATTTAGCTACAACCTACGTTGTTGGGCAATCAATAGATTTAATAGCTAAACAGCTTTATCAAACTAAGGGAGCCTAGTATAGGAGCCTACTCGTATGTTGGGCTTCTAATAGTCTCCTACCGGTTTAATCCAACAACTCTTTCGAATAATTTTGCTACTTACCTAGCCTTGTTCCACGAGAAACGATGGAAGTACTAAGTTAGCTACAGACTGGGCAACCTAGGGTGATCAAGCCTAAATTACTAGCCAGATTAAATAAATCATAATTAACCCGAAACCCTTTGATTAATTATCAGCACCTAAGCCTCATGTACTGTTCACGTGTGCGTTTTACATTCTGCCGGACCACTAAAAGTTTAGCTACTCATGAAACTCGTCCCGACGCACGTATAAGACACCCCGCAAAAGCAACATGCATCATTTGTAACCCTAACCCTAGCATGCACGAAAACTAAATTAAAGTAAATTTAACTAACTAAAAACTGAAAACGAACACGAACCAATTTTAAACTAAACACAAACTGAATTTAAACACAACTTGAAACTAGATTAAGAGTCCCGATAGTCCTCGGTCTCTCGAAACAAATGAAAAGCAAGAAACGAAATTAACTAATGTTCGAACATAAGAAAAACTGAAATAGAAGTGTTTGTTTCATCATCTTAAACTACTGCTGCATGAAGTGGATCGGTAAGTTTGATTGTTGAGTTCTTCTCGTCGATGGTGCGGTGGTTTGTCTTTGGCAATGGCTCGGCGGCGGCGGTAACTTGTCGGAATGAAAAGGATGAGTCTTCGAGGTTGAGGAAAGGTAGGAACGGTGTGTAGAGTTGTCCAAAATCCTTTAAATTTCGTGCTTCCTCTTCTTTATATAACCCTCTAGATTATATCTAGGGTTTCTTGTAGGATAAGGAAAGGATCTTGATAGATATGGAAATATCTAATCCTTCCTTATCCTTCTTCTTTCTTTCCTCTCTCTTTCCTTTCTTTTCCTTCTTCTTTTCTCCTTCCTTTCTCGGCTAAAAACCGCTCAAAATATCGCCATTCCAGCTGTAATTCGCATCGCCACCTCATCTCCAAGTGTCACGCCAAATCAGCCCATTTCCTGCATAACTACCAACAAATATGTCTCACCTGCACAGTTAAGAGACCTTTTCGGACAGAAATAATTAGGTACGAAATCGACTCATCAGACATCAACACAATGGTATAGAACTCAGAATAGATCTTCTTTGGTGGAAACCTTAACTATGACGCAGAATTGACGAGCGAAAAATGGAACAGGAAACGAGAGCATGTATTAAAGCGTGTGGGATTGATTTACAACGCCCCTTCTCCTTTTATATAGGGCTGCTATCTCTTGATCTTCAAGCTAAGTTAAATCCACAAGATAAGAAAGAGATTTGGATATAATTGGTAACAAATCTTTCCTTATCTATCTTCATATTTGATCAAGAAACTTCCGTCTTCATAATTCACGTCCACATAAGCAATTTCCACGTCTTTTTCATCATCAAACACGTGTCACCTTGCATCATAGTCACAAATAACTTTTCGGCCCTGCAAGTGCTGTGATTGGCCAATTAGATGACTTTTCGGCCAGGAATAACTAGGTACAAAAACAACTCATCAAATCTCCTTACACTTTATTTATACATTTTCCTAGTTTTAGTTTAGATGGATTCCTCACCACGTTCTGGTAAACTGGATGAAGAACTACTAGCACGGAAGCTGTGAGGTCCATTGGGAATCCTAAAAGAAATACGAATATGCTAAAGAGCTTTCTTAAAAGGCGATTATCTTGCTCACATACCCATCTCCGCTCTACCTAGTCACTTGGACTGATCCCCATGACTCAAAACACAAAATAAAAGACTCAAGGCAAAAATAAAGACACGACATAACAAGGATAGAAGACACGAACAAAACTAAGACACAAGGAAAACACACGGACTCAAAGAAAAGAAGACATGAAGCAACACCAATCAATCGGGAAATCTCAACACAATTAACTAGTCAAGAAATGTCAAACCATGAAATCATGATTTCATCAAGCAAGTCGATGATGCAAATTTTGAAACTAAGCACACATACATCAACTTGGTCAAAATCTAAACATTGTGGATCTCCTCAAGATTCGCTCAACACTCAACTAATCTAGGTCCAGTTCAAACCACTCAAAGAAAAACAATCCACATAATCACGATAAGAGATTGCTACAATAGCAATATCAAAGAGGTCTTTCTCATTTGGTTGTAATGGGGCTTAGATGTTGGTAAGGGTCCTAGGGGTACTAAGCTCCATCAAGATTTAAACAATGTTATGCATGTCAGACTCACTTACTTGTGCAATCAGTACATAATTTCAGAATACCCTAAGCTAATTTATTCTAATGTTATAAGGTCGGAAGTATTTTGTCGCGGCCGTGTGGCTAAAATCTCTAGTATCTCTTATAATTTATTACAAGTGACTCAAACATATTGGGACTTTGCGGGTAACGCTCTCAAGGAAATAGTAAGAAGTATCTTGCTTTACAACTCAAATCTAATTTAAGTGAGTGGTATTAAAATTGTGACCAAACAAAGTTTATTTTTCCTCATCCCAAATTACATACTCACATGTGCCTAGATCTACTCATCACAAATACTAACAAGCAAGCATATTGAAAGATTAAAGACACTATTTGTCCAGAGACTAGCTTCAGGTGTAGAAGAGGGGGGGCTGAATACACCTGAATGCAAATTTCAAACTCAGAACGCGAAACTCAGCTACGCTGAATAATGCTACTGAACCAGTCATTTAGGCAAATATGCTTTCTCGATCGCGTGGGCAGAGATTCTTCTACTAAATACAGTCTTACTGACTTATGTCAGTGAACAATAGTTCAGTTACAGAAGTTATCTGCGGAAGTGTAGGCCCTAATATAATCGTCTCAGTTGAAAAGTCGTTTTATGTTGTTTGATTAAAACTCAGTTTTATGCAAAATGAACAGTTAACAATGCAAAAGTTAAAAACAACACAAGTAGTTTTTAAAGTGGTTTGGACACACTGGGTCCTGCGTCCACTGTCCTGAACTAAGCAGGAGTTCTTGTATTAATTATACTGAGCAAGTCTTAGTCAATCTGTTCACAGGACATATTCTTACTTGTATGCTTATACTGAGCAAGGCTCAGTTAATCTTTACACAGGACAAATATCTACTTATAGTCGTAGTGACTTTACAATTCTCAACCTTTAAATGTTAGAGTTTTTCCAACAGTGAAGTATGTTGGTCCCGAGTGTACGGTCAGGTGTAGGGGGGGGGGGTGAATACACCTGATTCGATTTCTCAACTTCGAACACGAACAGTCCTATTCAGGATGGTGTCGGATCAAAGCAGTTCAGCGACGGACAAACATACTGTTCTCGAATCGTGTGCGGCAAAGAGTCTGACTCTACTGAGATCTGCTAGCTGACTGAGTCAGAAATTCAGTATCTACAGTAAGAGTTCAGCGTGCGGAAATGTGTGTAGGCCTAAATCAGTTGAGTGGTGAAAACGTTTTATGAAAGTCTCAGTTCAGTAGATATAAAGTTCAGTATGCTGAGACAGTTGATTGATTTTAAATAAGATGTTCAGTATGAATAGTAAAATCAATGCAACAGTCAAGAAAGCAATAGAGACACATGATTTTTAAAGTGGTTCGGATATCGCTCAAATCCTACGTTCACTGTCCCGAAAGATCAGGAGGCTATTATTTATCCTGAGTTAGTCTCAGTCAGCTTGCGCACTGGGCAAAGCCGCGTCTTGGTTTTTATACTGATCCAAGTCTCAGTTTACAAACATCAAACTTAGAAGTGTTTGACAAACTTTCTCCAACAGTGAAGGAGTCCTTATACAATAAGGATCGGGTTCAAAGGTGAACTCCTTCGTCTAAGCTATAGATAAGAACGGTTGAGCTTAGGGTTAGAGGGATAGGGAATATGAGTGAGTAGCTTCTAGATCGACGAACAGCTGAAGGTAAGCTATAAGATCGTGTAACGTCGATTGGTTACTAGAGGCTTTGTATGTCGGTTCAGCTTGATTCCCTATGAGCTAGAATGTAGTCTTTCGCTGGAAGATTATTCTTCGAGTTCTTGCTAAGACGTAGTTCTTTGAGTTCTTTGCTCGTTGAATGCTTTCTTGATTTTTGCTCTAGATACGTGCATTCGGTGCATTCTTCTTGAATAATCCCTCTATTTATAGAGCAGAGATTGAAATAGATCCGTTGGAGACGATCTTCTTCTCTCTCTCTCTTTTGGTAGCAAACGGCTCTTTTTGACGTAGGTAACAGTGCCTTTTCCTTCTTTTCTGGAAAGTGTTGACTTGCAGCTTTAGTAGGTAGGATGACACGTGTATGCTTGTCATTTGTCGAGGTGAATAAAGTGGTTGAGACAGAACATAATTCAAGGCTAATTGAAGCTGACTTCTCTCTTCCTCGTATATGACTATGCTGATTGCATTTCAAAAAGATCTGACAGTTCAGGAGACTGTCTGCCGTGCTGAGTCTGATCATGTAGTCAGTAGGTATAATGCTGATGTACACTACTGAAGGTCAGCTCTGAGTTCAGTGAACTACTCCTGCTGAGTTCAGTTCAACTGACTCTCTCGATATCTTGCTCTCGCTCGAGTCCAAGATCACCGAGTCTTCTACACCGGTGCCGAGGCGGATAAGCTGCCGAACGCCTTAACCAGAGCAGAGCGTCTACTGAGTCTGAAACCTCAGAGACAGAACAAATACAAGGGAATGGTTCATCAATCAGATAGGGTTTTGGGATCTTCAAATCTTCAGATAAGTACAGAGCACAAGGCTACTGAGCTTAAGATCAGTGTCTAAGACCCCGAATCATTTCCCACTAAGAGTAACCGTGCTGAGTATGGAATCATCACCCAACAATTTCCCCCTATTTGATGATGCCAAAACGTATCATCTATGCTAAACACTAACTTACTCAAAAACAGAGCTCCTTACACAATTACACGTAGGATCAGTGGAGTTGTCTGGTAAGTGCTAGACTACTGAGGGAGCAGGGCAGAGACAATTTCCCCCTTTACAACAATTTCCCCATGGGCAATAATTACCCTCTATGAGAAATAACTCTATGAAAGTCTAGTCTATCAGAAATCTAACCGAGCAAAAACTGACAGGTAAATAAACAAAGTGTGTGTGTGTCAGTAATCACTTCAGTGATTCTGAGTGTTAAAACATAAAGCAAACACGGCTATTTAGACAACAAGTAGTTGTCAAAGCCAAAAAGCAGATTGTATATATATAATAGTCAGTTAAGTACAATACAAATCTTGCTAAGCTAAGAAGAGAACTAAGGAGGAGAACCCTTAAACTGCTGAATCCTATCCATGAACCCTTGAGATTGATCTTCGGCAAATGGGACTCCATACATTCCGAACGTGTTCTTCCTCGGCTTCAAGTATTCAACGAAGTCTCGCTGGATCATCTTGTTCTAGACCTACGTTCGTCGCAAAGATTCTTCACTTCTCGTTCAATTACTCCGAGATGGACTGAGTCGTCTTGTCTTCTGGGTGGAGGAATGATTCTTGCTTCAGGAACGCTGACTACTACCCCTTTAGTTACGGCTCTGTGCAAATATGGGTAAAGATCAGGTTCAGTAACAGCCATCCACTCGACGTAGGCATCAGCCTTAGACATTTCAGGCCAGAATCTCCAGAAATAATTTCTCTTGATAAACTCAATCTTGGCCGATTCCCATCTCTGATTGAACTGAATAGGCATCCATTCGTCTGATCTCGGCCATCTATGTGTTTTCAGATCAGTTGGCTTCCTGAACCTTCTGTATCGGTAAGGAATGTCAGCTTTCGAAGGAACTCTCAGCCTGGCCTCTTGCTCAATACGAATTCTGAGTGCCTCGAGGTCTGCCAAATGTATCCTCTGCCTGGCAGCCTCTAACTGTCTAGCTTCCTCTCCTCGGTAGTGATATCTCTCCATCTGAGCGAATATTGCTTCAATTTCTGCATCTTGCTCTTGAGGCTTCTGAGGAGCTTGTTCAGAATCAGCAGAGGTACTGGATTTGTTTTTGGACGTACCTTGCTGCTGAGTGCCTTTTTGCTGTTGTTGTTGCCTCTCCCTATCTTCATCATCCTCGATTCTGAGTTTTCTGGGAGGCAACCTAGCAGGCGCTTTCTTCTTTCCACCGCGTGCTGGTGCCTTTGTCTTTCCTTTAGCAGGCTTAGACTTTGGCTTGTTGGCAGCTTCAGCATCGGCAATCTCCCTAGCGAGCTTCTCATCGGCCGCTATCCGAGCCTCCTCCTCGGCAGAATATATCTCTCTGGGTTTTCTTCTTTCTTTGGAGGGGTCGGGAGATCCATTACTTTCTTACCTTTTCCCCTGAACAGGTGGAGGTAGAGGAACCTCTTCTTCATCATCCGAGTCCTCTTTACGTTCGAAGATACTCGCAACCTCCTTGATGATATCGGTAGGAGTCGGGGTTGCATGAGTAGCACTGGGATCTCGAGCCACTTGGGCCGGTCTCAACTGTGCTCGCAGTTGGGACACCCTGGGCCTCACCCGTCTGAGTCTGAGTCTGAGTCTGAGATGACTTCAGTATAGCTTCCCCCTTAGGAATAGGCTTCTCAGTACTCTGTTTCTTGCCTTTTGCTGGCTTGGTACTCTTTTCCTTCCCTCTTTCACTTTCCCCCTTTTTGGCATCATCAATAGCAGCCGGGGTAGGGATAAGTACCTTTTTCTGAAAGCTGTTGAAGGAGGTTGACAGCGACTGAATTTGATCCTTAAAGTCTGTCAGTGCCTCATGTAGCTCGTTCCTCTCAGAAGTCAGAGCTTCATAGTATTGCTTGTAGTATTGCTTGTAGGAGAGTTCAGCTGCAGCCTTAAAATCATTCAGCTTCTCAGAGATCTTATCCTCCAGGACCAGTTGAATATTATCAAGTCTTATGCTCGTGGCCCGGGATTGTTCAAGAATAGCTTCGGTATGAGCCAATTTGGAAGCCTGAAATTCCTCAAGTAGTTTGGCTTGGCTCTCCTGAAAGATCCTGAGATGAGATTCAAATTGGACATGCTGTTGAGCCAATGCGTCTGAAATAAGCGCAGAAACATCAGGGGCGGCTGATTGAGAAACAGAAGACTTCAGCCCCTGAAGTTCATTAGTCGTGGCTTGAGCAGTTTGCTTCCATGTACGATGGATAGCCTTCGTAAGATCTCGATTCTTGATCCCTTGAGCATTTAAGGCCTTAGCCACCGATCGAGATCTCTTTGCGGTCCGGGCCGGGCGCCGCTTCGAAAGTCGATTGCGCAAGAAGAGCCGAGCGGGCTCTGCGAGGATGAAGCACCAGCCGTGGACTTCTTAGGTCCAAGGATACCGAGTGGAATATCGGGAATGTCGGCATGTGTATCCTTGTCCTCGGGTGATCCCTCATCGGGTTGTCCAGGGCCCGAATCCTTGGGTGGGTCCTCGGTTGTCATGATCTCGACCCATCCCGAGGGTGTTGAGCCTTCGCTTGTTTGTCATGTATCATCGCAAGCATAGCGGCCCTCAGATTCTCCATGGTGCTGAGGTCGGCGGGCTCGAGTAGCCTATTTGCTGCCTCAACTTCATCTCCTCCTCATGGAGTTGCCGACGGGAGTAGTGGAGAACAAGGCGAAGTAGATGCGGCCACTCCCGAAAGCGTAGAAGCATGTGGAGCCTTGCTGATTTGGCAATGATCATCAAGTACCGAATGATCAGGCAAGCTCCAGTATTCGTTGAAGGATCTCGCGGGTTGCTTGAGATAAGATCATTGAGTCTTCCATCCCGGTCGATTCACCTTCGGATGCGGTCTCGGACTCCAAGTCAATGTGAGACTTTAGTTCTTCGGCTAGGGACCGAGCCGAGTGGAGGAACGTAAAGGGGGGCCGTCTAGGCGCCGAATATCTGCGCTCCGAGCTTCGAAGCATCCCCTTGGTCCCTTTCGGTGGAGACGATCTTCTCCACCGACCGAGTCTTCTCGAAGACTCGGACTCATCAACCAGTCGCAGGGCCGAGTAGTCCTCTCGGGAGCCCGTTCGGCGAGCACTTCCGGAACCTCCTCGGAGGCCGGCACCTCACCGGCTTTCTTCAGTTTCTTCGTCGGTGCCTTAGGAGTTTTTGCGGGAGGGGTTCTTTTCTTTGTAGGCGTAGCCTGCTGAGGCTTAGATTGCTGAATGACTGCTGAGGGTCCTGACCCTATTTGCTGAAGCGCTGCTGTCCTGTTGTGAAATCTGACCTTCTTCATATTGAAGTACTCCTTGTCACTGTAGGTGATAGGCTCAGATCCACATAAATCTTCAATCATGATGGACAGCTTGAGTCCATACAGCAACTTGCCCTTGGCGCTCAGCATATTCGATGCTTTGTCGAACTTAGTAGCCTGAGCCATGAATTCACGGAGAAAGAACTCCGTCCAATTAATCTGGGCTCGATCGTATATGGCCATCATCATCTGAATCTTTGGCCTTGACACTTGGTTAAACGACCCTGCTTGACTTGTCAGTAGCTGTGTGACAATGTAAGCAAGTGCCCTGAACTGAGGCAACATGTTGTTCTTCGGAAAAGCAGCTCTGAAAGTAGTGGGCTTTCCACAGAAGACGGTAAGATATTCATCAACTCGTCGTCTCTCGTACCCAACTCGTACTCAATTCCTTCGGAGGGCGAGATCAAAGCTCCGCTTCGGGGCTTCCTTGATGGACATCCGCTTCAGCCTCCGTAGTGGCGTCTTTAATGGAATGAGCAACGAACTTCACCATTATATCTTCGAGCACGCGCGTCCGAATTCAAGTACAGATTGTACAACCTGTCTCTGGGAGGAAGAAAGTAGGCCTCCTAGACGAAATTTCTCCAGCCACGACTCGCGCAGAGCTGAGAAGATCTCATCCATATACTCCAGATCGCACGAGTAGAAATCCATGGTGGGTTCAAACCACACGCGATCCTTCCCCAAAATATTCTGCAAATCTGTTGGAGAGATCACAGAGATATTGGTTTCCGCCATTGTACCTGTTACACGAAGTCGTTATCGCATCGATTTTTAAATAAAACATTTTTATATATGATACCAATCAATAATGATCAACACATAAGTAACTTCATGTAGGCATACCGAGAATTTGATCGAAGTGAAAGTAAGCAAATGAGGGTTTTTGCAGAAAGGTATTCTCGGATTTTTCGGAGGTAAGATATGTTAAGTGCGAATATGGCGGTTCTTAAGATTTGATCGAAATATATGCATATCTAGAAGATGAACAGTTATCGATCTAAGGCTGAGTTTAAACCTACTTTATGAGATGGATGGTTAAAATTCAATATTATAAAAGGTAATGATCACATATGCCGCGTAATTCAAAGCCAGTTGTAAAATAGCCTAAGTAGTAACTGTGAAAAGACATGCATTAAATGCGCGCAGAGTTCAGCAAGCTTATTTATGGAATGTCGTGCATTAAATGAAATCCGTTAATAATAAAGACAAACCAAGAGATATTAATATCATGCTGAATCTTTGTCATAAATGCAAGGTTCTGTAATATAAATTACTACTGAGTAGAGATACGCAAACCTCGTCACCGAACATAGTAGTCAGCTGATACCTCGTGTAGATGGTTTCTGAATCTCTACGTACCGAATACATTCAATACGAGAGTGATCATTCCCCCTCACTGGAATGTTCCTCTCCTGAAACCTTATTACTGACTGGGGTCAGTAGGGTCCAGCAGACCTAGCTCTACTGAAAGTTCTCTGAATCTGGATTCAGCTAGAGGCTTGGTCGAGATATCAGGCCCTTTGTTTGTCAGTATGGATCTTTTCCATCCTGATATCCTTCTTTTCGACATGGTCACGAATGAAGTGATGTTTGATGTCCACGTGCTTGCATCTCGTGTGTAGTATAGGATTCTGAGTGATTGCAATGGCACTGGTACTATCGCAGAAGATCGGCACTTCATTCTGAATGACGTCATAGTCTTTCAGCTGCTGTCTCAGCCAAAGGATTTGGGCGCAACAACTTCCGGCAGCCATGTATTCAGCTTCAGTAGTCGACATAGCTACTGAGTGCTGTTTCTTTGAAAACCATGAGATCAGCTTGCTGCCAAGGAACTGACATGTTCCTGAAGTTGATTTTCGGTCAATTCTACATCCTGGATAGTCAGCATCAGAATAGCCAGTTAGTTCAATATTATCATCAGCTGGATACCATAAACCTATGTCAGGTGTTCCTCGGAGATAGCGGAGAATCTTCTTTGCTGAGTCCATATGGCTCTACTTGGGATTCGCCTGAAATCGAGCACAGACACCTACAGCATAAGTTATGTCAGGACGAGTAGCTGTTAAATATAATAATGAACCAATTATAGCACGATATTCAGTTTGGTCTACTGATACTCCCTCCTTATCAAGATCGATTTTCATATTCGTGTTCATCGGGATCTTGATAGGTTTGCCGGATGTGCCGCCGAATCTTTTGATAAGGTCTCGAGTGTATTTGCTTTGATTGATGAACATTCCTTTGTCAGATTGCTTGACTTGAAAACCAAGGAAGTAGTTCATTTCTCCCATCATTGACATCTCGAATTTATCCTTCATCATCTTTTCAAATTGTTGACACATAATGACATTCTTCGAATCGAAGATAATATCATCTACATAGATCTGCACGAGTAATAGGTCGTCTTCCAGTCGAATGCTGAACAACGTGCGATCTACTGTGCCCTTCTTAAAACCTTTCTGAAGAAGAAACTCTGACAGGGTATCGTACCAAGCCCTGGGTGCCTGTTTTAACCCGTAAAGAGCCTTTCTGAGTCTATATACTTGATGTCCCTGCTGAAAGCCGGGCGGTTGTTCCAAATAGACTTCTTCTTTCAGTACGCCGTTCAGGAACGCAGACTTCACATCCATTTGATAGACTCTGAATCTTTGATGTGTTGCGTAGGCAAGGAATAGTCTTATGGCCTCCAATCTTGCAACCGCAACAGAAATGTTTCATCGAAATCTATTCCCTCGGCTTGACAAGTAGCCTTTTGCCACGAGCCTTGCTTTTTGTTCCTTACTATAACGTTGTTTTCATCTCGCTTGTTCTTGAAGACCCATTTGGTTCCAATGACATGTTGATGTCGGGTCTGCGTCTACAAGCTCCCATACTTCGTTTCTCGTGAACCGATTCGGCTCCTCCTCGCATAGCAATAATCCGGTCAAGATCGTTAAGTGCATCCTCAATATTCTCGAGGCTCTTCGGTAGACAAGAAGCGGGAAAATAATGCGCTTTCTCCTTGACGAGAATCCGGATCTTGTCTTGACATGTCTTTGAAGGATCTCCAATTATAAGATCGGCGGTGTGAGCATCTAGCCACGATCTACGATGTTTTAACTCTTCATCCGAAATTTGTTCAACATAGATAGTAGGTGAGTTAGGCATTTCGGTTGTACTATTATCGAGATTGAAGAATTTCGGTGATAAGAGTATGATCTACTCGAGTCACCGAGTTCGGGGGCATTCGGCTCGGGAACATTACTAGATGTTCCCCCCCCGAGTTGTTATTCTCGGTAGTGGTCTCGGTTACCTCTACGGTTTCCTCATCGACCTGAGTTACACCGGGATTGATTCCGTTCGGGAGAATCAATATGCTCGGCTACTTGCTCTGCTGGTTGAGATTCAGTAGATTTGTCTTCAGTTTCTTCGTCTGAATCATCATCCCAACATAGCTGGATCTTTTCAGGTTTGTTCTTTAAGCTTAGATCCTGTAGCTGTCTACTGATGTCCTCAGATTCAGAATTTGAGTTATTGCTCCTGTCTTCAGTAGCAAACTCGTTAAAAACAACATGAGGGCTTTCCTCCACGCAAAGAGTCCGATAGTTGAATACTCTGAAAGCTTTGCTGACCCGAGAGTATCCTAAGAATACTCCCTGATCTGACTTGCTATCAAAAGTCTTCAGCTGATCTTTCCCATCATTATGGATAAAGCAAGAACAACCAAAGATATGGAAATAAGATAAAGAAGGCTTCCTGCCATTCCATAGTTCATATGGTGTCCTCTTATGCTGCTTTGTCAGTAAAGATCGGTTCTGAGTGTAACATGCAGTGTCAGTAGCTTCTGCCCAGAATTTGGATGGGAGTCCTGAATCTGCGAGTAGAGTTCTAGCTGCTTCTTTGAGAGTTCTGTTCTTTCGTTCAGCAACTCCATTTTGCTGAGGTGTGCGGGCAGCCGATGTCTCATGCCTTATTCCTTCTGCTTCGCAGAACTCCTCTACCATGGAATTAAGGAATTCAGTTCCTCTGTCTGAACGTATTTTTCTGATCTTGGTTTTCTTCTCGACACTGAGCCTTTTCAGAAGCTTTGGTAACTCTGTTTTGACGTCAGACTTGTTGTCAATAAATATGACCCATGTGTAGCGCGAGTAGTCATCTATGACCACTAAAGCATACTTCTTGCCTCTGATCGTCACTGGAGAGACTGGACCGAACAAATCCATATGTAGCAGCTGAAGGATTCCATCAGTGGAAGGAGATGGAACTGTTGGATTTTGATTCTTCGTTTGCTTTCCCTTCGACATGCTTCACACCGAGTGTCTTTGCTTTGAACACCTCATTCGGCGGTCCTCTTGCTAGAGTGTTCCTAGCTAGTTTGCTTTGAGCGTCTTGAAGTTGAGATGACCGAGCCTTCTATGCCATAGCCATCCCGTTCGTTTTCATTCTTCGCCAAAAACAAGCTTCAGGTTCAGCTGAGTTCTAGTCAGCCAGTATATATTCTTTTTGCGCGAACCTGATAACACTGTTTTCCTTGTAGATTTATCAATGACATCACAGAAACCAGCGTAAAAAATCACTCTATTCGAGTTATCACAAAATTGACTAACAGAGAGAAGATTATCCGAAGTCCTTCAACATAGGATACTTTAGGAACGTTGGCGGTTCCTATCTTTGAGTGTGTCGTATCCTCTCGTGTAGCCTTTGGCATTATCTCCAAACTCGATTCTGGGTCCATCTTCAGTAATATAATTCTTCAGTAGACTCCTTTGGTATGTCATGTGTCTTGAGCATCCGCTGTCCACATACCATGGGTCTTTATGCACCTGCAAAACAGAATTATATTCAGGTACCCTTTATTTTTGATTTTGGGTCCTTAGATGTTAGCTTTTGCAACCCAAATTTGTCTAACAACCCTGGTGGTTTCAGACAACTTCTTTCCGTTTGAGTCAACAAACTTGACCACTGGACTGGTCGAGGCTGACTTCTTAGGCTTCTCAGATTCAGGAGTCCGGATCTTCTGAGCTGGTGGACTGCTGACCTTTGCCTTTTGTGCGTTCTTCTTTTTCTGACTCTTGGAACCTCCTCTGACTATAGGATCATAGTAATATGACCCATACTGAGCTGGATGTGTCAACTGAGGTGGTCCATACTGATCAACCCACTTAACTCTGCTAGTTCCCCCCTTGGCCGAATTGGGGTGTCCGGGTACCGATCTTACGGTCGGTGTGCGATACTTAGGATGAGGTGCTTTCATCTTCTCGTTTGTTCTTTGCTTGAGGGGTTCGGTAGATTTGCATTGATTGTTTCCCCTCGAACAAACCTATCGGTAAGACGCATCGAGTGAACGGGGGCGAGATGAGGAAGCTTCCTGGTTGAAGCCAAGTCCTTCCTTGCAATGCTTGGGCTTGTTGCTTGCGAGCATAGCCTCCAGCTTCTTTTCAGCGCCCATGTAACGCTCAGTCATCAGGCTCCTCCAGACATCATCACTTTTCTTCAGTGTGTCGTGCTCGGTCTGAAGTCCTGACATTTCTTGCTTCGATGAGACTCGGTTCGATATCTTTACGAGTCAAGTCATTGGTCAAAACGAAATCCGATCTTCTTGATGCTTGAGACTTGGCCATCGGAGAGTTTATCTCCTCCCCCGAGTCTCAACACAAGTCCTTCGGCCTCAGTAACAACCTGACTCTCCTGAGAAAGTCTCTGATTCTCCACTTTCAGGGTATCCAATTCCTGAAGAGTCTTACTGAGCTGCAGACTCATCTGAATTTGTTCGTCGAGCAGTTCTTCGTATGCGGTCGCGATGTCCAAATTCTCATCTGCACCTGAAATAGTGTCGTGTGTGCAATGTGAAGAGGAATTGACTGGTTCAAGAGAGTTTACCTCATCCTCTTCGCCTGCCATTAGGCACTTTTCAGTTGTTTCTTCAGCTTCAAGCTCTAGGGCCATGAAAGTTGCATCATCATCCGATGAATCCATAAAGGAGTCGACCTCTTCTGAGTCGTCTGAGATTTCACCAGCTATGTAGGATTGTCTTTTCTGGGTGAATTTCTCTCTCCTTGCCTTACGTGCTGCGCGTTCAGCACTACTGAGCTCAGGACAGTCGTATTGATAGTGTCCTGGCTTCTTGCAGTTGTAGCAAGCGATGACTCTTTCTTCTTTGCTTTCGCTATTCTTTGATGGTTCTGAGTCATCCTTCTTTCTGCATTCAGAAGATTGAGAATCAGGAGTGTGTTTTGACATATAATTTGACTTACCTTTTGTTTCCCGATAGGCTTTAGTCACTTTTCTGCGTCGCTCCTTCTCCTTCTGATATTTCACAGCGAGCAGCGCGTACTTCTGAGCCAGACTCCCTTCTTGTAGGTCGTTGAGTGAAGGTTCAGTCTTACTCGTCGTCTTGCTCGTCGCGGGAGATGCTGTGCTGACTGGCACTTTGAAAGCATGGTCAATCTTTGTATCAGCTTCAGCTCTCAGCTTTCGTTGAGGTCTGTCAAACTCAAACTCCTCTGCCTGTAATTCTGAAAAGATATGGTCAGGAGACACAGCATCTAAGTCAGAATGTCGCAATAAAGTGGCAAAAGGTGTCCAGTGTCCGTCCGGCAGTGCCCTCAGTATCTTCAGATTCATTTCTCGATTGCTGAATGTCTTTCCCAGCCCGTTGAAGGAGTTCATCAGATTCGTGAATCTGACATTTAGATCTTCAATTTTGTCACCAGGCATGAGAGAGAGGCTTTCCAGCTTTTGGAGTTCCAACGCTAACTTGTTAGCTTTAATCTTCTGAGTCCCCCGACTCAGTAGCGCTAGGGCGTCCCAGAGTTCTTTTGCAGTCTTGCATTCCTGAACCCTACCAAGATAAGAATCACTAAGGGTGGTCAGTATAGCGTTTCTGGCAACACGGTCTAAGTTGTGAAGCTTCTTCTCCTCAGGAGTGAAGAGACTTCTGTCTTTGGGAATCTTCTTCCCGGTCACCATTCCTCCTCCTCCGGCTTGGTCTTGTGTTACAACACTATCGATCATGGGAACGATAGGTCCTTCCTCAAGCACTTCAGTCATGCTATCGTGGAGAGAAGTCAGATGAGCCTCATTCTGACTCGCCATACTCCATAGTTCTCTACTGAGAACATGGGTACCATCCTTATACCTGACATATCAGCCATAGAAGATAAAGATATGAATGTAGAGTGATATGCAGTGAAAACGTTTTCTCCGGATCCGTTCAGTAGACCAGTTTCAGAATGACAAGAGTCTTAAGAACTAAAACTCTAATACCAATTGTTGGTCCCGAGTGTACGGTCAGGTGTAGAGGGGGGGGGTGAATACACCTGATTAGATTTCTCAACTTCGAACACGAACATTCCTATTCAGGATGGTGTCTGACTGAAATAGTTCAGCAGACCAAACAACTGTTCTGAATCGTGTGCGGCAAAGAGTCTGACTCTACTGAGATCTGCTAGCTGACTGAGTCAGAAATTCAGTATCTACAGTAAGAGTTCAGCGTGCGGAAATGTGTGTAGGCCCAAATCAGTTGAGTGGTGAAAACGTTTTATGAAAGTCTCAGTTCAGTAGATATAAAGTTCAGTATGTTGAGACAGTTGATTGATTTTAAATAAGATGTTCAGTATGAATAGTAAAATCAATGCAACAGTCAAGAAAGCAATAGAGACACAGGATTTTTAAAGTGGTTCGAATATCGCTCAAATCCTACGTCCACTGTCCCGAAAGATCAGGAGGCTATTATTTATCCTGAGTTAGTCTCAGTCAGCTTGCGCACTGGGCAAAGCCGCGTCTTGGTTTTTATACTGATCCAAGTCTCAGTTTACAAACATCAAACTTAGAAGTGTTTGACAAACTAACTCCAACAGTGAAGGAGTCCTTATACAATAAGGATCGGGTTCAAAGGTGAACTCCTTCGTCTAAGCTATAGATAAGAACGGTTGAGCTTAGGGTTAGAGGGATAGGGAATATGAGTGAGTAGCTTCTAGATCGACGAACAGCTGAAGGTAAGCTATAAGATCGTGTAACGTCGATTGGATACTAGAGGCTTTGTATGTCGGTTTAGCTTGATTCCCTATGAGCTAGAATGTAGTCTTTCGCCGGAAGATTGTTCTTCGAGTTCTTGCTAAGACGTAGTTCTTTGAGTTCTTTGCTCGTTGAATGCTTTCTTGATTTTTGCTCTAGATACGTGCATTCGGTGCATTCTTCTTGAATAATCCCTCTATTTATAGAGCAGAGATTGAAATAGATCCGTTGGAGACGATCTTCTTCTCTCTCTCTCTTTTGGTAGCAAACGGCTCTTTTTGACGTAGGTAACAGTGCCTTTTCCTCCTTTTCCGGAAAGTGTTGACTTGCAGCTTTAGTAGGTAGGATGACACGTGTATGCTTGTCATTTGTCGAGGTGAATAAAGTGGTTGAGACAGAACAGACTTCGAGGCTAATTGAAGCTGACGTCTCTCTTCCTCGTATATGACTATGCTGATTGCATTTCAAAAAGATCTGACAGTTCAGGAGACTGTCTGCCGTGCTGAGTCTGATCCTGTAGTCAGTAGGTATAATGCTGAGGTACACTACTGAAGGTCAGCTACGAGTTCGATGAACTACTCTCGCCGAGTTCGGTTCAATCGACTCTCTCGGATATCTTGCTCCTGCTGAGTCCAGTATCACTGAGTCTTCTACACTGGTGCTGAGGCAGATAAGCTACTGAACGCCTTAACCAGAGCAGAGCGTCTACTGAGTCTGAAACCTCAGAGACAGAACAAATACAAGGGAATGGTTCATCAAATCTTCAAATCTTCAGACAAGTACAGAGCACAAGGCTACTGAGCTTAAGATCAGTGTCTAAGACCGAATCATTTCCCACGAAGAGTAACAGTGCTGAGGATGGAATCATCACCCAACAAAGTAGTTCTTACAATAAGAACAGTTGAATAGATGAACTCCTTCGATGTTCTAAGCTATTGATATTACAATGAGCACGCTTAGATAGAGAAGGGGAAGTAAACGATCTCCAGAGAGAAGAACTAAGATGATCTTCAAATGAGCAAGTTCTTCGTTGTGTTTGGCGAGTTCGCTAGAGTATGTTCACTTGAAAGCTTGTGTTCCCAGTGTCTTTCTTCATGGAGACTCTTCTCTATTTATAGTCTTCAATTTGTGAATAGATTCGTTGGAGGGAGTCTAGACACGTGTTGAATAAGACAAGGATAACGACCATATTAAATTGAACGTTGTTGTAGAGATACTGTAGAGATTTCCTCTTTTTTTTTGTCTTGGAGCAGCTTTATGGCAGAGCGGGTAGAATGCTGTCGGCTCCTTATTAGTCGAGTTATGAGAGTAGGTGAGGTTTGTTCAAACTCCAAGGGTACGATGAGTTTGCTTCTACTGAATCCTCGGACCTTCAACTGATGTATCCTCGATGTATCCTCTACTAACATTCGTCTGATCAATTCAGTATGCATGCTCGAATTCCTTTGCAGATGTAGTTGGTCGATAGCTATCCAACTGACTTCATCGATACTGAGTTCTCCGGCTGAGTGCAAAATCTTCTACTGAATGCACAACTACTGAACTCTAGTCTACTGAGTTCCTAACAAGCTGAACTCAACTAAGCTATTACAATATCGAAGGTTCATCATTCAACTAGGGGTTTTGGGATCTTCAAATCTTATCATACTGAATCTCATCCCAACATACACAAATAAGACATGCTTGAACATAAAAAACGACGCTTCAAAAATTGAAAATTTTGGCATGCTTTGACACAAAATGCCCTCCCCTCCTTACACTTAAATCTTGCTCGCCCTCGAGAAAGAAAGAAAATACAAAACAAAGAGAGAAGGCATGACAAAATAAACAAAAATTCCTCATAAACGCCCTCCTTACACTTGATCTCTATCAAGTGTAGCAAAAACTAAGACAAAAGGCAAAAGAAAATAAACACCCCCTCCTTACACTTGATCTCTATCAAGAGTAAGAACACAAAAGACATAACAAAACATACTAAAAAATACTAAACAAAAAAAAAACGAAAATAAAAAGTGGGGGAAAGAAGTCACCTATCGCCTCACTTGGGCAAGCGAAGCAGTCGACTCATAAGACTTCAGCAAAGGCGGTCAACTCGGCAGCCCAAGGTGTTCAGATCTGTGCACAACAGCTCTACGGAATCTCCACTTGCACTGGTAGATGCACTCAAGACACGAAGTCCAGGTGGATAAATCTGAATGTCCCTGTTAGGCAGTTCATACAATAGGCGAGAGTGCCTCAACAAAGATAGATCAAATGCAGTGGGTGGGGGCAGACGAGTTAAATGTTGATCATCATATATTACAAAATTACGTTCAATGAACGTAGTAAGCAAATGACACAAAGTGAGGTGGCGTGCGGTGTGACTAGCAATGATAAACATGTTCTTCATAATCCAAAAACCCAAATTAACCTTTCGGCCGACATGCATACACCATAAGAAATAAAGCTCATTAGTCGTCACCTTATCAAAGGTTGTGCTCTTACTGGTTAGGTTATTGATCAAGTATTAATGGCAAATACGAAGGGCCAGATCCTCAATATCACTACTAAATGAACCCAAAGTGCGAAGTCCTTCGGGTCACTCGGGGCTAAAAGCCTCCATGCATTTATCGGACCTATATATTGGAGATCCTTGTTCGACAAAAAATGGGTACCTATCTCTGACCTCAACTCAAGAAAATTTTTAATAGACGTAATACCAAGCCTAGCACTCCACTCGGCCTACGACAAATGATAATAGTTACCAAACAAGAAAAATTGAATGCATGACACATACTTGTCTCTAGCCACTTCCTTATAGCATGCATAGTGGTGCAACTCTAACAACCACAACCAACCAATACGACAAAAATACTCATAAAATGGAATGATAGTATCTGCCCGTCGAAGGAAGTCGCGGTCGAGTTATCTCCCATTTCGGAACTCCTTGCCTTCTCGCTCAAAGAGGCGGTCATTCATGAACACGATCTCAAATCGGGCTAGGGCGGCGAGAAATCTGGATTGTCTAAGTGGATCATTGTACGGTTGTCATACACATTCTCTTGAGGAAAGGCAGATGACGAATCAGAGTCGGCTAGAGAAAGTCCGCTTAAGTTAAAATCACAATCGCACATGCCGTCGTGGTCATCGGACATGTAGTCGAATCCTCATCTTGGCTCGGTAAGTCGCTGCGGGAACTATCTCCCCAATTCACTACACCGTAGTAGTTCAGTGGCGGTTGTGATTGTTGCTCTACAACGAATGGCAGCCACTCGTAGATGAGTTGAGGAAACTGTGGCGGATTTGAGGAAGAAGCCTCATGAATGGATCGTGCGGTTGGCTTCCGTACCCTAGATCGTTGGCTCTAAGGTGATGAAGGTTGCGACATTGGGTTCGGAGATGGCTCGGGATTTTTTAAAGTAACCGCTTTCGGTGGTTGAGTCGGTTCTACAATTTGAATTCCCGAACTACTTCTTAACCGTCCCTTTAGCGGTTTGGGTGGAGAGGAAGATTCTGAAAAAAACCGATGCCCTTGGCCGTAATACTCAACTTCCGGCGGTGAATTCATCTCATCTTCATCATAAGTAAATGCTGGCAGTAACTGAACTTCGGCGTCGGTGAACGGGACTTGACGGTAGCACGACCTTTGCCTCAATCCATTTAGAAACATAATGGCGGCATGTAAAATGTACAAGCTACTCTTTGAGTTAGAAAACGGATCCATGAAATCCATACCCCATACATCGAATATCTCACAAAATCTCAAAGGCTTTTGGGGCATTTCATCTCTTATTGATATATTCCCGGTCATTTAGCATTGTGCACATGACTTACATTAATTGGAGGAGTCGAGGTGAAGGTTCGGCCAAAAGAATCCCTCATCCAACACCTTTCTTAGGGTTCGTTTTGGACCGAAGTGTCCACCATAAGTGGACGAGTAGCAATTAATGGTATGAGATATCTCTTTGTTCATCTTCGGGAATGCACCTACAAATCACATGATTGACTCTCATTTTCCACAAGATGGAGGAGTCCCAAAAGTACTGCTTACATTCGCTTTTCAACTTTGCATTTTGAGCATGGGTAACTTGGGTGGGAGCTACTTAGATATCAAGTAATTCACAATATTATCAAACCAAGGTAAATTAGGAACCTTACCCACAACTTTTAACCATTCTGCTGCAATATTGTTTTGGTTGGCCAACTGAGACACCCCTTTGACTCCAACTGCAAAACACTTCTCGGACAATAGCTTGGCAAGGCTGAAAAAAGTTTATGGAACAACATATAAGTGTTTTTCAAGAAAAGTCTCCTTGATTGACTCTCCATCGTCTTCTTGATTTAATCGACAAAAGTGATCCTCTACATGGTTTTCAACACCTTTCTTGTCCTTCACCTCCCAATCAAATTCTTGTAGAAGTAGAATCCATCGAATTAGTCTTGGCTTTAATTATTTCTTCACAAGAAGGTGCTTTACGACGGCCTGGTCGGTATACACGATGATCTTCGAGCCGAGTAAATAAGAGCAATACTTATCAAAGGTAAATACTATCACCAACAGCTTCTTCTGGTGGAATAAGAGCAACACTTATGGAATAGTTCCATAAGGACATGTGAACGTTATCTTGTCTTGATCCTCATTGCGCACATAGATTTGGAAATAACAACTATATCCATCCAAAAAACTAAAATCGACTTGCCCCATAAGTCTCTCGAGCATTTGATCGATAAATGGAAGCGGAAAGTGATCCTTGTGTGTCGCCTCATTGAGCTTCCTATAATCGATGCACATACGCCATACCGTCACTAAGCGTACATAAATCAATTAATTCTTCTAGGTCTCGACCACTTGGAATCCGGATTTCTTTAGCACGACGTGAACAAGACTACCTATTTATTATCCGATATAGATAGATAATTCTCGTAGAAAAGAGTTTCAACACTTCTTTTAGCATGACCTCCCGTATGTTCAGATTGAGCTTTCTTTGAAGATCGCAGAAGGGCTTGCTATCAGGCTCCATTGGGATAGAATACTGACAAATGTCGGGACTTATGCCCGTGATGTCGGCTAAAGTCCATCATATGGCCTTCTTATGCTTCCTCATAATCTCCAATAACGTTGTTTCCTGATTTTCATCAAACTCTTTGTTGATGATGACGAATAGTGTCTCATTTTCTCTGAGATAGGCATATGTCAGATACGTTGGAAGTTGTTTAAGTTCCAGCTTCAGAGCCTTGATGATTGACGACTGCAGCTTTTTAGAAACGTCTTGCTTGGGCAACTAAGACACATTGCTGACAGTCAGCTATTCTAGAGAGGCGTATAAAGCCATGATGCTTTCTCTAATCTCCTCATCCTCATATTCTCGACATCTGATTTGGTTAGCCCTTGAGTCAAAGTGACCTCCATTTTATCCTGCATCATCGGGCTTCTTAAGTGCTTCGGCAATGTGATGAACATAGATTTCATTATGATATGCAACACTTATAGAACTCTCATCCACAATAATCATAGCTTTCATGGTTTTTAAGAATGTCCTTCCTAATAAAACACCCGCAGTATCAACCTGCCTATCATTAGTATCTATAATATAGAAATCTGTCGGATAGACAAAATTGTTAATTTTGACCAAAATGTTCTCCAGCAGCCAACTGGAGCAATGCATGACCTATCCGCTGATTGAATGATCACCTTAGTGGATACTAACTCAGCTCCAATTACTTGATTATAAACGGATAATGGCATAACAATAATGGATGCACCCAAATCACACATAGCTTGCTTCATCATAACATTACCCATCATGGAACTGTAAACATACCTAGGTCAGCACACTTGGAGGGCAACATCCTTTGTATGATTGCCGATACAGAGTGGTCCATAACAACTTTTTCGTACTTCGAGAATTTTCCAACGATAAAGTCCTTCACGAACTTCCCAAACTTAGGGATTTTTTGTGCTTCAAGGAAAGGAATGTTGATCTCCAATTTCTTAAACAACTTAAGGTAGTCCATGTACTCCTTGTTCATCATTCTTTTCCTTTCCAAAGATTCTGGAAATGGTGGAGCTAGTAGAGTTTCAGACTCTGATTGGCCAGTCTGAACGACGTCCTCATCCTGTTCTGGTTCAAGATTTTCAGCATACTATTTTTCTTGGCATCCTGGATGCACAGGTTGTTTTGCAACCTTCCTTGTCTGGGCTGGCTTTGCTGGGTGTCTCACTTACATAATCGGGCCAGAAAGTTCTTTTCCTCCACGCAGTGTAATCTAATTGCAGTTCTGGACATTCGAATTTTGCTGAGTTTGAGCTGGAAGCTGCCCTTGAGAATTTCTCATATCTTTCATGGTAGATGTTGGTCCAGAGATGAGTCTTCATTTGTAGAGAGGAGGGGATGAATACACTTGAGTCCAAGTTTTAACTCCTACGCGAAAGTCAGTCTTTGACTAATTATGCTACTGAACGAATCAATTGGCCAAATCAACTTTCTGATCGCTTGGGTAGAGTGATTCGAAATACCATACTCTGTCTACCTACTTCAGTCAGTCTAAAGTAAATTCAGTAGATGAATAGCTGTGAAATGTGTAGGCTCGATTTTATATCGTCTCTAGTTGAAAAACGTTATTATTGATAACGGCATAATTTATGCTTGTGCGAGGATTCAACTTTACTGAAAGTCTGACTTGTGAATTTTAGCAAATCAGTTTTATGCCAGCATGAACAGTAAATTAATGAAACATTAAATGCACATGCAGTTTTTATAGTGGTTCGAATACGCAAGATCATACGTCCACTGTCTTGAACAAAGCAGGATTTCTTGAATTTATTATATTGAGCAAGTCATAGTCGAACTGTTCACAGGACAGATTCTCTGGTTATAGTCGTAGTGACTTTACAAGGTTTCAAACACTGAGTTTGAGTTTTTTCCAACTGAGAAGGAGTTTTAACAATAAGAACAGTTCAATGAATATGAACTCCTTTAGTTTCTAAGCTTACGATCTAACAATGGTGGTTTAGAATAGAGATTGCGAACAATGTATCTCTAGAGAGAAGAACTAAATAAGATGTTCTATCTAAGTGGCAAGTTCTTCGCTGAATAAGCTTTGAGTATGCTAGAGGTTGTATGCTTGTATTCTTGGTGTTTTCGGTCGTGTCTTCATCATTTGAAGCTCGATCTCTACTTAGTCTTGACTTGTGAATAGATCCGTTGGAGGGGGCTTAGTTACGTGTCAAAAACGACAAGGAAAACCGCCAACATCATTTTAAACGTTACTATAGAGATTCTCTCTTATACAGTCTTGATGGCTTCTTTTGTCAGTGCAAGTATAGTGCTGATAGCTCCTCATTGGTCGAGGTAGAATGGTAGGTGAGTCTTGTTCAAACTCTAAAGCGGATGTTGAGTTGACTTCCTCTAATTCTTCAGACTGATAAATCTTCCACTAACATTCTTTTGAAAAGCTCAGCTTCATGTCTTTTCCTATCCAGGGATTCAGTAGGTTCTGACCAACTATACTGACTCTTCAATGCTGAGTCCGTTCGGCTGAAAAAGATCTACTCTACTGAATCTATCAGCTACTGAACTCTAGCAAGCCTATTATGTTCTTAACATGCTGAACTCAACTAAGTTATTACATTATAAGGCTCATCATTCAGCTAGGGGTTTTGGGATCTTCAGATCTTATCATACTGAATCACATACCCAAAAATTTCCCCTGTTTGATGATGTCAAAACCTTTACAACACAATTTCCCCCAAATACGAAAAATTATCTAAGAACCATGAGAGATAACACACATAAGGATAAGAAACGGTGAGATTGTGTTGATCACTTAGGTGATTAGTAGTGTTGAAAGGTAAAAACGACTATTGTGACAATGAGTAGCTGTCTCTACCAAAATAATGATATATTTCATTAATGAGTAAGTGATTACATGTACATTAAAATAGCTATCACTATAATGAACACTAATCAACTCCTCTTCTTGAAATTCTGAATCTTCGATTTGAAGGTAGTTGACTTAGCTTCTGGAAGTTCAAGACCATAAGATATAAACACATTCTCTCTGAGGATTTTGATGGCTTCTTGATCTTCAGGATCCTTCAGACTTAGTGAATTCCCGTTGATAGCAAAGGTGATTTCATCCTCTATCTCCTTCATGCAGATGTTCCCATATTTAGTTCTGGGAGGAGGGAGAACTTTGAATTCAGGTGCTTTCAGTATACTCTTACTGTCCATGATGGTCTGAACTTCAGCATATAGATCTGATTCATAAATTTTAAGAAATTCTCTGAAGAGTGAGTTGGGATCTGCTGACTTTTTCATTGATTGCCATACATAATAGTGATCTTGATAAAGTCTATCTTTATCTCTTCCCATCTTTGGTTCAGCTTCCATTGTATCCAACTATTAGTACAAGGATGAATAATATGGTGGAGGTGATCTTTCTGTCCTCTTCGTCTATAAAATTTGGATGTTGTAGTCACTTCTCTGTCCTTGATTGGAATTTATTCTCTGGACTCTTTCTCTGTTCTTTCTCTTAGAGCTTTAACTTCAGCTTGATGAATTTTCTCTCTTGCTTTACTGATCTGTCTAGCTTCAGCAATTACATCCAATCCTCGTTCACATACAGTCCATAATTCCTTGTTTACAACAAGTTTTTTCTTAGTTAGCGTAGAAGAGGGTGCATATTGTTCAGACGTTGACTCTGTTTCAGCATCAGAATCTTTCGATTAAGAAGATTTGTTCTTCTGAACTTCTTTTGGTTTTTCTACATGTTTGGCTTTAGCAGCCCTAGATCTTGTCTGCCTCCGCATGATGGATCTTGTCTTCCTAGGTACAGCTGCAGGCACTTTCACATTCTTCTTTCAAATTTTCTTCTTCTCAGCTAAAGCTTCTTCTTTACCAGCTAGACGTTCAACATATTTCTTGTTATATGCTTCTTGTTCTGCTCTTGTCTAGAACTTTGGAATTTTGGGAGGAGGAGTAGGGGATCGTGGAGCTTCCTTCTTTCTTTTAGCTTCATCTTGAATGAGCTCTTCTTCTTCAATCGGCTCTTAGCAAACTGAGGTACTTCTTCTATGGCAGCCTCTGCTGAGGATCGGTCTCCCGATCCTCCAACAGCTCCTGAGGTAAGGGGAACAACTTGCTCTTGATGATAATTAACTCCTTCCCCTTTATCCTTCTATCTATCCTTTTCATTCTTAGCTCTCTTCTCTTTAGCTTTAATATCTATATGTTGGGTGATGATTCAATCCTCAACATGATCATAGTTGTGGGAAATGACTCTTATCTTCTATACTGAATCATGCTCAGTAGCCTCGTGCTCTGAACTGTTGAGAAGATTTGAAGATCCCAAAACCCTATCTGATTGGTGAACCATTCCTTTGTATTCGTATTTGTCTCGAGGTTTCGGACTCGGTAGACACTCTGCTCCGGTCAAGGCGCTCGGTAGCTCATCGGCCTCGGCACCGGTGTAGAAGACTCGCATATCTTGGACTCGGCGGGAGCAAGATATGCGAGAGAGTCGGTTGAACCGAACTCGGCGGGAGTAGTTCACTGGACTCGGAGCCGATCTTCGATAGACTTATCTCGGCGAGCCTATCTACCGAATACAAGGTCGACTCGAAACGGCGGATAGTCTTCGGGACTGTCGAGAATCTTTTGAAAGACAATCGGCATTGTCATGTACGAGGAAGAGAGAAGTCGGCTTCGTGCCCGTCTCGAAGTTTGTCTTGTCTCAACCACTTCATCCACCTCGACGAATGACAAGCATACACGTGTCTTCTCACCTGCTAAAGCTGCAGTCAACCTTTTACCTAAAAAGGTGGGAAAGTACACTGTTACCTACACCAAAAGAGCCGTTTGCTACCAAAAAGAGAGAGAGAGAGAAGAAGATCGTCTTCAACGGATCTATTTCAATCTCTGCTCTATAAATAGAGGGATCATTCAAGATTTGAGAGAGAATACGCGCACCTAGAACACGAGAGAGCATTCAAACGAGCGAAATTAACGACTAAGTCTTCCGCAAGAATCAACCGATTTATCTCCGGCGAAAGACTACATCCAGCTCAAAAGGAACCAAGCTGAACCGACATAAGCTTCTAGTATCCAAGCGACTGACACGAACCTAAAGCTAAACCCTCAGCTGTTCGTCGCTCTAGATAGCTACATTCTCGTTCCTTATCCCTCTAACCCTAAGCTCACTTGTTATATCCATAGCTTAGACGAAGGAATTCACATTTGAACTCAATCCTTATTGTATAAGGACTCCTTCACTGTTGGAGAAGTTTGTCAAACACTTTAAGTTTGATAGTGTTGTAAACGAGACTTGGATCGCATAAAAACCAAGACGCGGCTTTGCCCAAGGTGTAGCCGACCGAGACTAACTCAGGATAATAAATAGCCTCCCGATCATTCGGGACAGGTGGACGTATGATTTGAGCGATATCCGAACCACTTTAAAAATCCTCGTGTCTCTTCTTGCTTTCTTAATCGTTGCATTGATTTTACTATTCATACTGAACATCATATTTAAATCAATCAACTATCTCAAGATATCGAACTTTTAAATCTACCGAACCGAGACTTAAAACGTTTTCTCACAAAAATTGATTTGGGCCTACACAATTCCGCACACTGAACTCTCACTGAACGATACTGAATTCTGACCTAGTCAGTTAGCAGATCTCAGCTGAGTCAGTACTCTTTTAGCCTTTAACTCGATTCGTAACGGTTGTGCGGGTCTGCCGAACAGTTTTGCATGCACACCATCCTGAATAGGACTGTTCAAGTTCGAAATTGAGAAATCGAATCAGGTGTATTCACCCCCCCCTCTACACCTGACCGTACACTCGGGACCAACACTATACTCACTCCTTCCCCCATTTTTGGCATCGTCAAGGTTGGATATAAGGGTCGACAGGGCAGTGACTTTGTTATGAAGAGACTCAATAGCAATCTAGATTGTTCTAACTCTAGCATCCATATCAGATACTACATCAGTATATTTTTTCCATTCATGGTCATGAGCAGTTCTGATAGTATTCAGTAGATCAGAGTTGGCAGTGTCGATTTTGTTCAGATAGTCCTCCACTAGACTAATTGAATCCTTTTGAATTTCATGACATGCATTGTGTTGTTCAGTCAGTGCTTTAGAAACACTATCTTATATGAATTTGTTGCGTTCTTCATTGGCTTTCTTGAGCTCAGTCATAGCAGAAGTCAACTTCTTAGTAAATGACTTTGCTTGAGCTTTTAGGAGTTGCTGAAATTTACTGATAAGTCAGTCTTTTGTGCCTTTAGTTCCTTGGAGAGGATTATGTTAGTATCTGGTATAATCGGAGTACTGACTCTTTGTACTTCGGTGGTTAAGGCATTTAGCTTCTCAGTTTGAGCTTTAGTGTACTGGGACCACTTGATATGGACATCTTTGGCCCAAAGCCTGTTCTTGTGACCAATCTTTTCAGTCCTTCGTTGAACGACTTACGTGAGGCATCAGGTATGTCTTCAGCTTGATAGCTCGATTCATTGAGTCTCTCCTCAATTGTTGTGATCTGCTGCCACGAGGAAGAAGAAGGGTCAGCAACGATGACACCAGATGAAGGAGGTGGAGGTGGTACATCATTGTGATCACTGGGAGATTTTCCCTCAGCAGATCCTCCATGTTCTGCATCCTTGGGTGTTGAGTCCTTGTCAGCTTCATCATTATCCTTGTGAGTTGGTGGCTGAGTTTGAACATTAGTACCACTCTTCTCTCTTAGAACCAATATCTGTATGGTCTCGATAGCCTATTTCTTCTTGCAGTTTCTGCTCTTCGGACATGAGAGTATGTTCCTAATCTGCATTATTTCGTCAAGAAGATCCAGCGAAGAATCTCAGATGCATTTGTACTCTTCACCAAATAGCTATACCAACTAGATAAGGATGATCTAGGATTTTCGGAATCTTTTCGGCGATCTCATCGACTGCTTTGTTTTTCGCCCTGAGAATAGTTTCAGGTAGTGTTTCTTCAGTCTGTGAGACTACAGTCTGTCGAATGTCTGATCTGATAGGTTGTTTAGACTGAGTCTCTTTGGAATCTATTTTTTTTACCAATTTCCATTTTTCTTTTATTATCATGGGACCCAGTTTTTGACTTTGGCACATGGCTCTTAAAGTGTTAGGATTGGTCGTGATGTTAGATGAGGAATACTGTCACGAAGAGATTTGGGGGGGGGGGGGGGTTTGAGATTGACACTTTGAGATAAATAACACTTTTGTTTGTTGCAAGTGACACATTTATTCATGTCAAAATAACATTCTATAAGAATGTAACACTCTCCTCCGAGACAATTGACACTTTGAGTGCCATTTCTAGTAATTATGATGTTGATATTGATTGATTAAATCATTGAACGGTGGTTTCGTATGATTACTAGATTAAAGTGACACATTCCTTAATTATGGTTGACACTTTACTTCAATGTGAATGACACTCGAGATAAATAACACATTTATTCATTGCAATTGACACATTTGTTCATTGCAATTGACACTCTATGAGAATGTGACACTCTCCTCTAACACAATTGACACATTTATTCATTACAAATGACACGCCTTCCCTTATAAAAAAATTGAAAAAAAAAATTTATTTACAACAAATGACACGCCCGTCTTTACAATAAGTAGAGAAAAATAAAAAAATAACAAATTAAAAAAATGAAAATAAGTTAAAAATAATAGAATAATGATGTCAATATAACGTCGGCATGATGTCACCGGACGCGGATCCGAGTAGGAGCGGAAAATTGAGTTGTAATTGGGATCAAAATGGATTCAAGCTTGAACACACAAATCTTTGTGGATATGAAATTATCAAATATAATTGCGAGTGTTGATGGGATCTTTTCGGTTATTTAATATAAAGTTTGAATTTTTCAATGGATTTGACTAAAGATTCTTTTGAAATATTTTGTAATGTAATCTTTCATTTCAAAAAAACTTTGCAGTATATATGTACAAAAAAAGAGAAACTTGGCAACCGAAAATATTTGTTTATTAGTCTTTAGTTAGACTTTTAAACAAGGTTGAAATGGTATTATCTATCTCGGCTAAACAATGGCGATATTTGATGTACTAATTAACAAAATTATCTGACATATACAAACATTCTGTATGTTGGTGTTTTACATCTTAATGTTTAAAACTAAACAACACGAAGTATTAATTTTGATTATTATATTGAACTTAAATAATTTATGTAGTGTTTCGATCTCGATATGAAGGTTTAATCTATCACCCTTGCAGAAAACGAGAATTTTATTGTTTTTTTCATGTGATTCGACCTTAATCTTGAATCCAACAATTACAGTTAAACTTCGATGAAGTAATGTTCGTCTCGCTTAGATAATAATTTTTTTTTGATTCTAATATTTTTTCTAAATGCATTAAGTAATAAAAGAAATTAAATTCAAATATAAAGTAATAATTACATATTTTAAAGATATATAGACCAATACAATAGTACAATACTACGGTAATCATTTCTTTATACATCTATAGTTGATTTTTTTTCTTCTCACCTAAACAAAAATTAGCATAATCCTTAGCTTTCTGTTGAACATAGACGACTTCTAAAATATTTTGCTCTTGTTGTATCAAGTAATTATTTAAGGTGACTATTGCTTGAAATGTCTTTAATATTTTAGACTTTTGGTAGGATTTAGGGGTGTTTCCACTACTGATCATATGTGTTTCTTATTGACTATTGTTTAATACGAGCAATCCAACTCATAGGATTTCCTTTTCCTCTTCCCATTCTGACTTCTATAGGTTTTCCGATAATAGGGATAGCCGCAAAACACTTACCCATATCTTACCATTTCTTCGGAATTATCTGCTCATAGCACGATGAAAGTGTTCGATTATTGCCCGACATGCTGTTTCAGTGGCTCAATATGAAAGACGACTTGCTCTACAACTTTAGTGCCATATCTTCCAAAACCAAGTTGTGTACCGTCCCCTTTGCAACCCCTACTACGCATATATGCCTTTACGATATTTAGTATATTTCGTACGTTTTGGATATAGCACGCCCTTTTATTTTTTGACTAGGAAAAAATTATTGTTAAGAAAAATCAAAAATTTCTTTATATCAACAAAAACTTATTGCGCAAACAATTCAATTAACAATCGCACATAGTTACATACATAAACAAATTTATATCTACATATTACATATACCCCACGGCCAACAAAACGCCAATTTGAGGGGGAAAAAAAAGAGGTAAACTATATACATCTTAGATTTTCACATCACTGAGAATCTAATGAATTAATCAAATTGCAAAAATCAGCTACAACTCTAGCTCGAATGAAATCTGACAAATAATTAACTTTTATATATATATATATGAGGTGGATCTGGTGAGAAACTCATTTAACGTCAGAACTGCAAACCATGCATAATCTTTATATGTTTTATGCATAATCCTTATATATTTTATGCAAAAAAAAAAGAGATTTTTTACTTTTTGTCTTCTGCATAAAACATATAAGGATTATGCATAATGTAAAATTACATGTTTTTTGCATTAAAAACATCAGGATTATGCATAAAACATATAATGAATATGCATTGTTCTTATTTCTCACGTTAAATATAGGTTCTCACATAATCCACTCCCTATATATATATATATATATATATATATATATATATATATATATATATATAGATATAAATATCAATAGTCGTTGGATCGATCCAATTGGGTCGATCAAACGTTTATAGATCATTTTCCACTCCAAAAGATCCAAATCCGCGACAATACACTTTCTTTGCAAAACTGATACACTAAAGGGCAAATCTGACTTTGTACATCAATAAATTTCCACATTATCGAAACTAAGAAGAAATTGACCCATTTACCCTTAAGTATATTACATTACTAGCGAAAGTGTATTCTTGCGGAAATGAATATTTTTACACTCAAATTACACTACAAGCGTTGGATTGATCCAATTGATCCAATTGGATCAATACACGACTCTTATTATGGTTTGAATAGGAACCCTACTTCCCACTATATCCCATGTTTGAATAGAACCCAACCCTAATATGTTTTGTCTCATTATATATATAGTTTGTAAAGTTTTTTATACAAAGGACACACATACTCAACTTAAAAATCGGCTTCAGATTTATTCTTTCAGATTTACTATAATGTAAATGAATTTATTTGACGACAGAAAAAACCAAAACGAAACTTTTGTATAAAGCAACATCACCAATATACACTCGAATCATAGATATTGGATGTTCTATATAATAGGAGGCGATGACGAATAGTAACCAATATAACAAGAAAGTCACATCTTCTGATCAAAACAAGTAAGCAATTGAAGAAACTTTCTTTCTCATGGTGGTCATAATATCCGACAGAGAAGGGCGATGGGACGGCGAATCACTCAGGCACAAAGCTGCCACCGCGGCCATGGCCTTAGCCTCGTCTAAGTCGTATTCTCTCAGCTGCGGATCAACTATTTCAGCCACCTTCTCCACGACCACCGCCCTCCTTGTTAGCCTCTCCCCGCTCAACGGGTCGAGGGCTTCCATTCCGGATATGAGCTCCAATAGAACCACTCCGTAGCTATATACATCGCTCTTCTTCGAGGCAAGCCCCGTCCTCATGTAGTAAGGATCGGTATAGCCCGGAGAGCCCATCATCGACTTAGAGGGAACTACTAGTGAAGTAAATCCCATTTTTGATGAGCCAAAATCACAGAGCTTGCAATTAAGCTGCTCATCAAGCAAGATGTTGGAGGCTTTGATGTCGCAGTGGACGATGCAATTCTGGTGGAGATGATCTATAGCGTCAGCCAGCTGGAAGGCTATGGCCATCCGTCTCCTCCATGAAAGGAGGCTCGAGCTCGGCTTCGACTTCGAGCTATGCAGGTTTTCGTGCAGATTGCCGTTTGCTACGTGCTCCAGTATAAGTGCGCCTTCTTCTGTAAATTTAACAATATTAATCAATACAAGAATACAAAAACATAAATCAAAATTAATTTACTAATGTCATCAAATTACAAAATACACAATACTAGACAATGATATTTTGAAATTTTGAAGGAAAATTGTATATAGGATTTCCTTTAATTGGAAAAAAAAAGATATGGACGCGACTTTATCTTCTTTTTTCTTAAAAAAAAATTGAATTCATATGCTTTATTTGTAAAATTGATTTATTACATTTTATTTTTTTTTATTAAAAGCTAACTAGGTTCTTTGTAATCGACTTCATTTACTGTAGTCCATGCATGTCCTAGTTTTAATACAAAATATAATTCACGAACTTGATTTGTTTTGGAAAAAAAATAAAATCAAGTACCTATTTAAACGTGAATGTTCAAGAAGTCGAACATAAATTAAGTTAGGTGCGGATTCAACATACCTCGATCGTCACCACAATATCCAAGCAACTTGATAATATTAGGGTGATTGATTTGGAGCAAAATCTCCAATTCGTTCCTGTACGCTTCATCCAAACGCTGGCTGCAGCGAAATTGTATCTTCACCGCCGCCGTGGATGAATCGGGCAGTTTAGCAAGATACACTGTGCTAAACCCTCCATATCCAATCACTAAAGATAATTTCATGCTAAATTTCTGAATCTCTTCCCATGAATATATCACCCTTCTCCGGCCGCAAGCATCTTCATCTCCATTAAAATCAACGGCAGCAACCCTCTCTGCCGCTCTCCTCCGCCGTAGCTTCAGCCGAAGAAATTTCAGAAACTTCAACAACCCCATTACGATATTGTTCGACTAATGGCTAACTAATATACTCTACCTATCTGAACGAGTGCAATTACAAGGAAAGAGTGTGTCTGGTGAAAAAATTCGGGAGCAGAGGCCCCAGGCACTAATGTTTCCACAGACAAGAAATTGTGCAAATCATGGGAATTGACTCTGTGCTGGAAGGTGAGGCCCTCATCAAACCCACATCTATATATTTTCTTTCTTGTATTTGATCTGTTGAGCATGTCCTCTCAGATTTAATTAGTTGGTTAAATATATATTATTTAATGTTGAGGACTAAATTAATTTAATGAACGTCGTTGTGTTCAAAGAATTAGAGCTGAAAACTAATAATTGTGAGAATAGGATAGTATTTTATGGAATTAATTATTGTAATTAAAAATGAGGTGTTCAATTTTAAGATTATAGTTTATGACAGCCGGCTAAGCTACCCAATCAACAGTGGGACCAGTTGCTGTTGGAATGTCCCTAACCAAATCCATGGTACCAAAACGCCTTCTTGAGTTAATTTAATTAATGACCTACGTTTTCTTAGAATAATTAATTCCGTTTTATTATAATTGCTCAAATTCTTTAATTAAGAGTTTGGAATTCTTTGACAAATGATAAATAAAAAATAGGATTCCTATCCACCGGTAGAATGAATTATTTTTTAACAAAAATATAATTTATTTAGTACCACACTTTTAATTTATTTTTATTTTTATGATGAGATATCTCCTAGCTCCTATCGAATTGTGTATTGAGTAAACTCTATTATTATGCAATAATCTGAAAACTACTCATGAGATGTAAACCAATCTATCTAGGATAAACATAGTATAGACTCACATATAGCGGCATTGTTGGACTTTAAACTAGTGACCTTTCCACCACAAGTTAATAATCACCTCAATCTCTATACCGAAAATGGTCACATATCATCGATTCAAATCTTACAAATGGTTAACCAACACCTTGTATGTATTTTTCCAACTTTTAACGCTATGCATAATGTAGACATCGGATAAAACTATCTAAAGTGAATGTCTCAAATTTTTCTCGATATATAGTTAGTGCCGGTCTACTTAAAGTTAAACCTCAAATTATTGAGAACTGCGAATAATGACCGCAAAGGAATTTGATTGTTTTATTACAATTATTAAATTACAACGTACACGTACGTGTATATTCCAAAAGGAGTTAGAAGGAATTAGAATATTTTTATACCATATTTGACTCATTAATAAAACTACGCCGGAAGCTTTTAATTATATATTACGAGAAAATATAGAAGAAACACAAAAACTTGTATTAGTAAATTAAGATCTAATATTCATATGATAAAAAATAATCAACATTAGAAACGAAAAATAACAGTTAACATTCGTATGATCAAAAATAATATATTATTAAGAAGTGAACGTTAATATTAATTATTTTAATGAATATTCATCTACTATGGATCTTAAGATCTTTTGACTTAAAAGATTTAACATTAAAAAAAATATGCATCCGAATGCACTTGTATCCAGGTTGTTTAGGATCCGCGGATTCGGTGCAATTTAAAAAACAAAAAAATTGTCATCCTGCTGACGTTATTGACGGATGTGTCATTTGTTCGAACAAAAGTGTTATTTTATTTTGAAAGCTTGCTACCATCACTAACGGAAATGTCATTTGTTTTGAATAGAAGTGTTGTTTGTTAAATATCATTTGTTTATGATGCAAACAGATATTCAATTTTGTCTTCGGTGATGATTATGTTAACAACTCGATGAATTGCGATCAATATATAAACCAAACGAAAATACTTCGAATTAGATAACTGATCGAATCCGGAAATAAACTCAAAGACGAAAGGAAACCAAACCCTAGCACAATACGAAAAGGAAACAACCCTAGCAACAATTGGAAATATTCCAACCCTACGAAATCTCACGATTCCGTCCCAATCAAGACATAGTCTTGTTCAAGTCCGACTCCAAAATCCCCCCTAAAACTAGAGCCCTCACCTCCTTTTATAAGGCGGAAGCCCACAATTTATTGACACGACACAATAAGCCCAAAACCGCAAAACACGTAAATTATAAAACCTAATATAGAATAGTTACTAGCCACGTCCATGCAAACCGTTACTAGCCACGTCCATGCAAATCATCCCCACGACCTCGAAGCACATAGAACCGCTTGAACCTTCCGTCCGATGTCGTTGCATTACTGTTGTCCGTCTCTCCCGCCATTTCCACCGATCGCTCCCTATCAACTCCCTCCCCCTCAAAATCGGCCTTGTCCTCAAGGCGGAAATTCGAAAATTGACGTCGGAAATCCTCCAATTCCACCCATGAGGAATCCTCCTCACTACGATTCTTCCAACGCACTCAAGAGTTTGCGAACATTTCCCTCGGTCGACGCGCGGATCCGAGTGCGCAAAATATCGGATGGATCAAATATATCACCCGACTCAAACTCCAAGGAACTCGATAATATGGGTTCGATCGGATGATCACCCACCACCTTTTTCAACTGACTTACATGAAACACCGGATGGATACGACTCCCCATGGGTAACTTCAACTCATAAGCGACGGCGCCCACCCGCTTACTTACTTCAAACGGTCCGTAAAATTTAGCTGCTAACTTCGAATAAGATTGAGATTGTACCAATTGTTGTCAATACGGCCGTAACTTAAGAAACACTTGGTAGCCTACCTCAAACTCCACCTCTCTCCGATGCTTATTAGCTTGAAATCGCATGCGCTCTTGTGCTCGCTCCAGATTTTCTCGTAATTGTTTCAAGACCTCATCTCGCGACAATAGGACATCCGAGACCGCAGCGAACCTATACTCTTCCGGCAAGTGTCGTATCAAAGTAGGCGGAGGTCGCCCATAAACTACCTCAAAAGGAGTCGATCGAGCTGCTGCCTGAAACGACGTATTATACCAATACTCCGCCCAAGACAACCAACCGGCCCACTTATGCGGATGATCCGACGTGAAACATCGTAAATAAGTCTCCAAAACTCGGTTCAAAACTTCCGTTTGTCCATCCGTTTCCGGATGATAAGCAGTACTAAATTTCAGCTTAGTACCCTGAGCCTTAAACAACTCCCCCAAAAACGTACTCACAAAGAGGGGATCGCGATCGCTTACTGTAGAACCAGGTACCCCATGCAAGTTCACTACATAATCCACAAACTGTGAAGCGACTCGTTTAGCCGTGACCGGAGATCGAAGTGGAATAAAATGTTCATATTTCGAAAGCCTATCCACCACAACTAGAATACACGAATACCCCATAGATAACGGAAGACCTGTAATAAAGTCCATAGAAATATCCTCCCATATACGAGTAAGGATTGGCAACGGCTGCAGTAATCCGGCCGACGACTGTGCTTCATATTTAGCGCGTTGGCACGTCATGCAACTTGCAACATAAGCACGGATCGTACCAAACATACCCTTCCAATAGACACTGGAAGCAATTCTCCTATACATCCTTAAAACCCCCGCATGGCCTCCCGACGGAGTATTATGAAACTCATGAAGTAAAATCGGTATCCAATGCGACGTAGGAGTTAAAACCAACCATCCCTTGTAAAACAATCGACCACCGACAATGGAGTAATGTGGTTGGGCAGACGGCTGCATCTCCACCGCCGACACAATTTTCTTTAAAGCCGGATCGGCTTGCTGCTCCCGAAAGATATCCGACAAGTTCTCCCAAATCGGCCTACTTAGGGCTAAGAATGAGCCTTCCCGAAACTCAGTTTCCTCATAACAGCGCGATAGAGCATCAATAGCTCTATTCGAAATACCCGACTTAAATTCTATAGTAAAGTCGTAGCCAAGTAATTTTGCTACCCAAACTTGCTGGGTCGGCGTGGCCACCCTTTGACTGAGCAAATGCTTGAGGCTGTGATGGTCAGTCCTAACCACAAATTTTTGGCCAATTAGGTGGGGTCTCCAATGCTGAATTGCGAGAACTAAACTCATCAACTCTTTTTCATATGCAGATGTAAATGTCCAGCACGGAATCCCTTGTTGTAAAACGCCACTGGATGCCGGTCTTGCATCAATACCACACCCACTCCAGAATTTGTAGCATCACATTCAATGACAAACGGCTTAGAAAAATCTGGTAACACTAAAACCGGCGCGGAAGTAACCGCTTTCTTCAAAGTTATAAAAGCCTCCTCGGCGTCTTCAATCCATCGAAACTTCCCCGCTGTAGCTTCCTTTTGTAACAAAGTTGTCAAGGGTTTAGCCATTAACCCGTAACCTTTAATGAAACGCCTATAATAGCCTGTCAAACCCAAAAATCCCCGCACCGCTTTCAACGATGATGGTGTAGGCCAATCCATAATCGCCTGTACCTTCGCCGGATCCATTGCTACCCTGTTCGCCAATATTAAATGCCTTAGATAGTCCACCTGCGTCGCGCCAAAAATACACTTCTTTCGATTTGCAAAAAATGTGTGTTGCCTTAATATGCCCATCACGATGCGCAGATGCTCTATATGATCTTCCCACGACGGACTATAAATTAAAATGTCGTCGAAGAACACCAACATCCCTTTGCAAAGATAAGGTCAAAACAGATCGGTCGTGGCTGACTGAAAAGTTGCCGGCGCGTTTGTAAGCCCAAACGACATGACCAAAAATTCGTAATGCCCGTTATGCGTCCTGAAGGCTGTCTTTGGAATATCTGCTTCCGTCATCAGTATTTGATGATACCCTGCACGCAAATCAATCTTAGAAAAAACCTGTGACCCGGCCAACTCGTCCAACAGCTCCTATATTACCGGAATAGGGTACTTATCGGGAATCGTCGCCTTATTCAATTCCCGGTAATCCACACAAAACCTCCAACTCCCATCTTTTTTCTTAACTAACAATACCGGACTCGAGAACGGACTATAACTCGGCCGTACTATCCCCACGGCCAACATGTCGGTAACTAATCGTTCCATCTCGTCCTTTTATAAGTGATTATATCGGTATGGTCTGACTGTAATCACCCCCACCTCTGGCTTCAACGGAATATTGTGCTCGATGCCCCGAGCTGGAGGTAGGCCACTAGGCTCGTCAAACACATCCGAAAACTGTTGCAGAACCAAATCAATTGCCTCCCGCGCCGGAATGGATTCAAGCTGCCCCGCAAAAACCCAACTAGTCGACGTATCACAAACCCAAGCCACCATCTCTACCTCGTCCCACTTTTGCAAAGCTTTTAAGGTTGTTTGAGCCCGCAACCGCGAACCATCACCCCGTAAACTCACAAGTCTGCCATCAAGCTCAAACGTAATATACAAGCGCTCATAGTTGACGCGCAACTCGCCCAAGGTTATGAGCCAAGCTATTCCCAGTATTACGTCCACACCACTAAGAGGAAAAACATGACAATCCACGGTAATTGTTCCCGGTACGAATTCGATATTTACCCCTTTACACGAGCTTTCCGAGGAAACCCTATGTCCATCGCCCAAATGGACCGAAAAGATTTTATTTGTATCCACATTTAACCCTAATTCCCGCACCAACGTGTTTGATAAAAAGTTATGTGATGCTCCACTATCCACGAGTATCGTGACTTCCCTAACTTTAAGCACACCGAGGAGCCGCAGCGTGTCCGAACCAGATAGTCCAAATGCTGACATCGCATCCAAAATTACCCCTTTCGCTGTCGGTGGTATCCCATCCTCCACGGGTGTTAATACTTCATAATCCCCATTCTCGGATAGAACAACCTCCTCCAACTCAAATTGTTCCGTATCACCATCGTCCACCAATAAAACTCGCAAATTCTTTAATGCACAGACAAGATTAGTAGGGTGATAAGGAAGCTTACAATTATAACACAAGCCCTTCTTTCGTAACACCTCCCTCTCGTTGTCGGTCATCCTTCGGAAAGGAGTACGGACGACCCCAAACCACGAGCTAACAGGTTGTTCCATCGATGGTGCTGGTAACGCCAGAGCGGCCGGATTTTGTAGCGGCCGTGGGTATTGCAGCGAAACCTTATGAGACAGCCACTGATCCCTGTGATCGCCGGACGTACGAGTGCTGTTCTGCACTGTAATTTCTACCTTCCGAGCTAACTTGATTGCTGTCGAAAAATCCGTCGGTTCCACAAACCACACCTGATCTCGTATCGGTTCTTTCAACCCCATAATAAATAAGCTGAGAATATTTTCCTTCGGTACCGTCTTCACTTGATTTGCGAGATGAGTAAATTGGTCGATGCACTCAGAAATATTGCTCTCCTGCTTTAACGCCGCAAGTTTTGCAAAAGCACTACCTTTGCACCCCTCATCGAAACGCTCTGCCAAAGCTCTTGAAAATGCGGGCCAAGTATATTCGGGCACGTCCGCGGTGAACCATCCATACCAATTTAAGGCCGGCCCCTCCATAGCAACTCCGAGCAACTGTCGTCTTTGAGCCACTGAACTTCCATATAACTCAAAATGGTGGTTAACCCGGGATATCCAACCCAACGGATCGTCACCATTAAAAATAGGTAATGGGGGCGGAAACGATTGAGACCAACCTCATGACCGTCCGGACGTGTGTTGTCCTTCGTCAAAAGCGTTTCCAATTGCGCTTGAATCTGCGCTAACGTTGCATTTGTTTTCGCCGAATTAGACGTTAAGGACTCAAGCTTTCCTTCCAACGCCGATACTCGACCTTCCATCGTGATTGAAGTATGTAGACTGGTTCTTGTCTCCACCATGCACTCCGGGATCCGGCAGGTCGGACCAAGTTGATGCAAACGAATATTCAATTTTATCTTCGGTGATGATTATGTTAACAACTTGATGAATTGCGATCAATATATAAACCAAACGAAAATACTTTGAATTAGATAACTGATCGAATCCGGAAATACAAAAAGGAAACAACCCTAGCAATAATTGAAATATTCCAACCCTACGAAATCTCACGATTCCGTCCCAAGACATAGTCTTGTTCAAGCCCGACTCCAAAATCCCCCCTAAAACTAGAGCCCTCACCTACTTTTTTAAGGTGGAAGCCCACAATTTATTGACACGACACAATAAGCCCAAAACCGCAAAACACATAAATTATAAAACCTAACATAGAATAGTTACTAGCCACGTCCATGCAAACCGTTACTAGCCACGTCCATGCAAATCATCCCCACGACCTCGACGCACATAGATATGCTTGAACCTTCCGTCCGATGTCGTTGCATTACTGTTGTCCGTCTCTCCCGCCATTTCCACCGATCGCTCCCTATCAGTTTCAAACAATGTCTTATTTATTAAGTATCAATTGTTTTGAAAAAAGTACCGTTTGTTTTGAAAAAAAAAATTGTCTTGTTTTTGAAAAGGTAACATTTGTTGCAAATAAATGTGTCATTTGTATTGAATAAACGTTTCTTCATATATAGTTCGGTTTTTTGTCTTCTAAAAGATCGGTGTTTCCCCACACCACCGACGACAAATAGAAGGTAAATTTCTATCACTAGTGGCATGCCTTTGGCTGGAGATGAGTTCAACGAAGGATAAAGAATAATGTGACAAATGAATCAGATGAGTCCATTTCGTTCTATTCAATTCTTGGCCGTTTTGGAGCCCACCTGGGGAATTGGAGGCATTTTTTGGGCTATTTTACAAGGATTTCGGGCTAATGTGGCAAATGACGAGGATTCGAGGTGGCAGTAACGTTAGAGGCTTGAACGTATTTTTTTGGAGTTATTTCAGACGAAAAATCGAAGAGGGAATAAGAGGTCTTGGAGGAAAAGACTGAGAAGTATATGGAAACTTTTGGATGGTTTAACCCTATGATCGCAACCTAATATAAGCCAAGGAGGGGTAAGAATTTGGACATGCTTACACACCTTTTATATCTTTGAAGCTATCTATTGTCTCCTTTCATTGTTTTGGAGTTCGGATTCTCTACTTGGTACTTTTAATCATTCAGTTTATTTTCGTTTCAATTCTTGTTGGTCCGGAGATGAGTGTCAGGTGTAGAGGGGGGGGGGTGAATACACCTGAGTACAAGTTTATTTTCTCAAATGCGAAGGACAGCTGAGTTGTATGTTGCAACTGATGAACATTGTCAAATAGTAACCTTCTGATCGCGGGTCAGAGAGACTCAACTACTGAGTTTGTCCTACTGACTTTTGTCAGTGTTAAAACATCAGGCGGAGAGTTAGTGCGGATAAGTGTAGGGCCCGAAAGACTTCCTCTCGATTTGTAAACGTGTTTTTGCAAACTAGATCAGTTTTGGCAGGTGCACTTTTAAATACGTTTTATGCAAAGTATGAGTTTGTAAAATGGTTTGAGAACAATGCAATAAAATAGTAAATGACACAAGCAATTTTTAACGTGGTTCGGATACGCATGATCCTACGTCCACGGTCCTACTAAATAGGAGGTCTTATTGATTAATCTGAGCAAGCCTCAGCAAGGTATCTGTGCGCTGGACAGACCCTTCTAAGTTATAGTCCTTAGCGACTTTACAAATCAAACCGAAGTTTGAAGGGGAGGGGATTTTCTCCAACTATGAAGGAGTTCTTACAGTAAGAACGGTCACAAAAAGTGAACTCCTTCGAAGGTTCCAAGCTGTGGATATAACATTGGAGCTTAGATAGAGAAGAGGGATCTAAAGAAACACTAGAGAGAAGAACTAAAGATTTTCAACTAGGCAAGTTCTTCACTGGATCTTCTTGAATGCGCTAGAGAGTTTGAATGCTCGAGCGTGTAATCCATTTTGTATCCCGTGCATTGAGCTTGGAAAGGCTTCTCTATTTATAGTCGTAACCCAGGTATTTGTCCGTTGGAGAAGACGATGCCACGTGTCACAAACATCCAAGGAAAACGGACATAAGTTTCGAAATAGTGTCGCAGAGTGGTTGGTCACTGTACATGAGAGCAGCTTTAGTTGCAGAGCAGGTAAGGCTTTGGATGCTTCTCATTAGTCGAGGTTTGTGGTAGGTGAGACTTGTTTGATATCAGTCTTCATCTGAGTTGACTCTCACTCATCCTCGTATGATCTTCTGCTGACTTTTGAATGACATTAAAAATCGGGTCGTTTTTTCCTGTTGGATACAGTAGATCTGACACGATCATACCGTCTTCTTTATCTGAGTCGGCTGATAAAAGGTCTTCTACTGAGAGTAGTCAGCTGGGGACTCTGAAGGTACTGAGCTCTATACTATGTTCTTCACTGGAGGTCAGCTGATGAGAAATCTTCTCCTGATGGTGGTCAGCTGGAGACCTGAGAACACGAGCTCTTACAGACTGATGACGTGGGGTTCTGGAATTTAACTTCCTACTGCAGTTCAGACCATCAAATACCCCTTACAGGACTTAGACAAAAACAGATAAAGAAAAATAAGAATAGTCTAGCCTATTACATCATCTAGTCCGAAAGACAATACACTAAGGGTACAAGACATGTTTTGGGATCTTCAATTCCATAGCAATAAATCACTATGATTTCCCCCATTTCCGAAATAAAAAGTAAGTCCTAATACAAGAACTACTGATGATAATACAAAGTACCCTCTAAGTGCTGATCTAATCAATCACTGACTCATAACCCAATAATTTCCCCCTAATTGATGATGCCAAAACCACTAAGTTCTAAGCTACTGACCCAAGAAACTTTAGTAAAAACTGAGTAGTGAAAACAGGGTAATCAGCAGATAAAAGATAGGCATATCAGAGAGATATTGGTTACGTGAGTGTGTGTCAGATCACTTCAGTGATCAGTTGTGATAAACAATAAACACATAGCCACAAGACAATGAGTAGTTGTCTGGCCAAGCAAAGAACTGATGTATTATATATGAGAGGTGAAATTACATCAGTCTAAGCTCTATATATGAGAAGATAGAAAAAAAATATATAACTAACGTATGTACTTCTTGATCTTCGCCTTGAATTCTGCAGACTTAGCAGCTGGAGGCTCCAACCCATAAGATTTGTAGATTCTCTCTCTGATGGTTTGGATGGGAATGAGATCACTTGGCTGCAAAGGATCTAGATCATTGTGGCGTGCAGCAGTCTCAACCTCCTCCTCTATCTCCTTCGTGCAAATCACACCTTGAGTCGTCATGGGGGGTGTCAGTTGGCGGTAGGCAGGAGCAGTGAAGGGAAGCTTCTCCTTGAATAATAATAATAGCTTGATCTGCGCCCTGAAGTTTGCGTTGTACAGATAGATGAATTCATCAAAAAGATCAGCAGGCGACACTTCAGCAGGATAGCACTGCCATACGTATTAATCTTTGATAAAGTCTATCTTCAGCTCCTTCCACTCTTCATTCAGTTTCCACGGAATCCACTTATCTACGCGGTGGTGCAGAGTCTTCTTGAGATGAGCCTTTCGGGCACCACGCCGGAAGAACTTGGACGTCCTGGGTATCTGCCTGCTTTTGTCGAAGATTGGCTCTCTAGTAATTTTATCAGTAAGCTCACTAATCTTGGCCAAATCTTCTTGACTCTTCTTCTCCCTTAATGTTGCAGCTCTTTTATCCCTCATCCTGAGGTTTAACCCTTGTTGCTTAGCATCCCATATAGCTTTGTCCTCTGCCTCCTGCTCAGGTGTAAGTTTGGAAATATTCTTCATCCTCTGAGCAAGTGGCAGTGTGTCCGTCTCTGAGTCATCAGCAGGCTCCTGATCAGCAGATTGCTGAGCCTTCTTCTTTTGCTGATCCAAAATCTGCTTGGCCTGACTCTTGGACATCCTGACCCTTGGCACTTTCTTCTTCCTCTTCAACTGAGCTTCTTCTTCCATCCTCAGCTCGTAGTTGATTTGATCTTGGAACTGCTGAGCTACCCTCTTATCATGCTCTTCCTGCTCTTCTCTTGACTTGAATTTGGGCGTCGGGGAAGGAGGTGGAGTGCTTTCAGTGGTTTTCTCCTTCCCGAGCCTTTGATTCTGCAGGGGCTCATCCTCTTGATCGAGGAATTGGGTAATATCTTCTATGTGCTGCGCCTGAGCCGAAGATCCTTCTCCTGATCCTCCGACCTGCTTGGGGAGCTGAGTCTCAGAGGGCTGCGCCTCTGACTGAATTTGGACTTGAGGGATTTGGACTTGGGGAGGGGGAACGGAGCTCGTTCCAGCCTGAGCTGAACTTTTCCCCTTAGTTGGTTCCCTCTCAGCTGACTAACCTACCACCTGAGCTCTTCCTTCCCCCTTTTTGGCATCATCACTAGCCGGGGACAGGAGGGCTTTGATAGCTGCTACTTCCCGCTGAAGGTTGTAGACAACTGTTTTAATAGATGTGGAGGTAGCGTTAAGTCTCCGACGACATTGCAGTAGTGGACCCAGTCATCCTCCTGGTCCTTGCGGATTTGGCGGATCTGAGCCTCTGTTTCGTTCCTCTGCTTCAGAAGGGATGTGTCGTGGGAGTCAGTCATTTCTTTCTGAATGAGCTTCAGGGCGGCCGCCTGAGTTTGTAAGGCATTCTGGACACTGGAGGTGGCCATCCTATTGCGCTCATCCATCGTGTTCTGGACTGTGGCCAGGCTCGCAGACAACTGCTCAGCGAATATCTTCTGCTGGGCTTCGAGCAGCTACTGGCATTGAGCGGCCAAGTCCGCCTTCTGAGCTGCCAGCGCAGTCTCGATGATCTCCTGAATGTTGGGAGTAGGAGCGTCCGAGACCTTCTTAACTGCAGCAAGTTCGTCAACCTTCTCCGTCTGAGCTTTTGTATACTGAGCCCACTTGAGATGGACATCCTTAGACAGGAGACGATTCTTGTCTCCTTGCTTCCTGATAGCTCGGTTGACAGACTTGGAGGACACAGAACCTATAGGTTTAATCTGATATGACGAGGTTCCAAGCCTCTGCTTAGAGGCAGTGAGTTGTTGCTTCCTAGAGGATGAAGCAGCCGGGGCGGTACCTGATTCTGGAGGTGGAGGTGGTGATCCGCCCTTCTCGCTGGGAGTCTTTCCCTCAGCAGAATCTCCCTGTTCTGTATCCTTGGGTGCCTGGTCATCATCACCATCATTGTGATGAGAAGGCTGCGACGGGCTCCTGGCTGTCTGCGGGGAGGACCTCAGCTCTAAGAGATACAGCATGGTTGAGCGAAGGTTCTCGAACGAGGCAATGTCGACGGGTTCCCCAAACCCGATCGCCGAATGCAGACTCTGCTCCTCGGCCAATAAGGACAACGCAGAATGCTGCTGCATGAGGTCTGCAGGATATCCCAATTAAGGAATTGCAACAGCATCTCTGTCCTTGCCCTGATCGCTAAGTCGAGCAAGTCCTAATGATGGGCAATCTCATGAATGTGTTCAACGATCTCTCCTGTGGCACGGAGACCTCAGCAGCCGGCTCCTCAACTTCTTCCGGCTGAGTCTCCTCAGTATTGACCCGATGTACCTTGTCCTTCAAGGTGACACCTTCAATGCCAGTATCAGCGTCCAGTAATTCCTCCTCCTGGGGGGTGGAGGGGAAGCAGGCTTGTTGGTAGCCTTAGAAGGTCCAGCTTTGGACAACTTCTTTCTTTTCGGCTGATCGGCAGGTGGAGGCAGATCAGTAGATGATCTCTTGAGCTCAGTAGCTCCACGTCCGATCGACTTTTCGGCCGCTGCCCTAGTTTTGAACTTGATCAGCTTGCGGTCGAAATATTTGGAGTCAGCGAAGGAGGCATGATTCGTCAGTGAATCCTCAATCAGTACGGACACTTTTGTCCTATACAACAACTTTCCCACACTAATGAGTCTTCTCTCTCCCGACTCGTGGATGCAAACTTCGCGCTCGAGCCTTCAGCTCAGCCATAAAGAACTTAGTCCAATTCAACTGGATTCCATCGATAATAGCCATCATGATTTGGAGTCGAGGCTTGGACAGCTGATCGAACGAACCGGCGGCGCTCGTCAAGATATGGATGATGATGTAGGCGAGCCCCCTGTACTCCAGAAGGAGTTGGTTCTTCGGTAGGGCGGATTTAAAGGAGATATCATCACGTCCGCAGAACCGATGGGCGTAGTTGTTGAGCTCGTTCTCCTTGTAACCTACTGGAGAAATCCCAAAGTCCGGCAACTCAAATGAGGACTTCAAAGCCACCATTACGCTGATGTCGGCATGGCTGGCTTCCCACTTTTGGGGTGCTACCTTCCTCATGTAACCTATAATGGTTACCTTTGCGTCTGTATCCTCCACATAACGCATATTGAAGAAAAACTCGGCCAGCTGCCGGGGCAGGTACGCCTTAGGATGCTTCGTCAATAGAAGCTTCAAGCCGGACGCTTCCAAAGCGGAGAAGACATGCTCCATAAATGGCAGCTCTGCCTGATGGAATAATCTCCTCTATATTCGAACAGAACCCTGGAGAGAATAATCTCCTCTATATTGGATGGGGTTGAAACGATCGCCATAAAAGTCAGAAATCTGCAAAAGGGGAGTTAGCACTCGAAAATAGAGTGAGTTAGATCATAGATTGCAGATGATTAAGAAAGTTATCGTAATCAGAGAGCTTGGAAGAAATGAAAGCAGTCGATAGAATGCGTAATCAGGAATGATCGGAAGCTCTAAGATTAGGTAAATGGCGAAAAGTGTGATTAGAGTGAAAAGGGTAAGATTTTATAAGATTTGAATATCAAGGGTTTTTAGATCGGACGGTTTCTATAAAATCTCGCTTTATTAGGACGGCTCAGATTTGATTTTATAAAAGAAATGATTACTTAGCTTCCTCTAATCTAGACCCACGCAAGATATGCGCAGATAGAGTAAGGTGAGAAGACATGTATTAAATGCGTTGCAGACAGCATTAAAGGATAAATCATTTTAAATGAGAACGATTTCTACTGACTTAATCCTTAAAAATTTATGGCGGAAAATAAATGCAAGTCATGCCACTGAATGCAAACGACTGAGTTATTAAATGCGAGCATACTTCTGAGAATATTAAAGAATCTAAATACGCAAACCTCTTCAGCTGAACTTTTACGGTCAGCTGGTTATCGAAATAATTCAGGAGAATCTTTGTGGTACTGATAGTACCATGTTCCCCCTTACTGTGTACTGTATGATTCACCCTACTGAATCAAAGTACTGAGTCTGACTTCTGACTTGTCGTACTGAATTCTCTTACTGACTCGAGTCAGTAAGATCCAATAGACCTAGCTCGACTGATAGTTCTCTGAATCTGTTCTCAGCTAGCGGTTTGGTCAGTATGTCTACCCTTTGCTTGTAAGTATGGATTTTCTCCATCCTGATATCCCTCTTCTCGACATGGTCTTTGATGAAGTGGTGTCAAATCTCCACGTGCTTGCATCTCGTATGACGAACCCGATTCTGAGTTATTGCAATCGCACTGGTGGAGTCGCAGTAGATGGGCACTTCATCTTGAGTAATTCCATAATCTCGCAGTTATGGTTGAAGCCAAAGGATCTGGGCACAACAACTTCTGTTGGGATTTTGTATACTAGAAGCACTTTTTATGCTTGTATACAATGTGTTTTTTTCCTTAACACTGTTTTATTCTCCTATTTGATAAATATGTATATTTGCACATGTTATCCTTTATCTTGTATAAAAGTTAGGTTTTTGTGGTGTGTCAGGTATCACAGAAGACAACACAAATTGGTTGAACTGACAAGATATAAACAGTTATCACAGCTGAGACAACTTAAGGATAAGTTGTCGGTTTAAGCTGCAGTTTAGATAAGAAGTGGCTTGTCTTAGCTGCTTGTCTTAACTTGTACACTTAAGGTGGTGTATTAATGGATCACAGTGAGATGTGTTCTCCTAACTGACCTTAGTGGAGAACCAAGATCTCGGTGACTTAGCTGGTCTTAAGCTTGCTAAGACTTCAGCTGAGTGCATTTGGCTATCTATCACTTTGACCTACTATGTTGAACGTCATCGCGATCGGATCTACGTATCTTGGGTGTTAATAGTTATTTGTGGCTCAGGCTGGTTGTCTGTATCTTGCAGCCGTATCCTAGTAAAATGGGTTGATAATATCCCCTGAGGAACTCGAAAGGATTAGCACACTAAACCTGGCCGGTTGATTAAGTTCAGGTGTGTTAATAAGGTCGAGTGGTACTACTGAGGAATATAAGATGTTAATTAATTTAAACTGTCAGTGAGCTTAATTAATTAACGGATATTTCTATCTTAAATACGGAGATCGATTAAGTCTAAAATACAAGCCCTTGCTCAATTTGGGATAAAGGGGTAAGTCAGCACGGATTCTCTAGTGGAATGAATCTGTGTTTATTAATTAATTTTGCTCTGGGTTGAGCATGGATAATTAATTAATTTGAGGCCCAACTTTATTTCTTGTATTGGATTCCTGATCTGGCCAAATTAGTTGCCTAGTTATTTATTGTCTCTCAGAAATCATTATTAATAGATTAATGTATTTTTACATTATTTAATAATGTTATTTATCTGGAATTAATTGGCTGAGCCAATTAATTGATAAATATTAGTAGCCCAGTAAATTAATTAATTATATTATGGGCTGGTTATGTGGAAGCCCATTAGAAATATAATTAAATTAATGAGCTACAAATATATTAATATTATATTGGCTTCTGAAGCTTATATATATTAGTATTCTGTTCAGAAACAGAACACACATATTCACAAAAAATTGGAGACACCAAACGTGAGTATGAGAGACAATAATCTTAAATTTTCTTCAGTTCTCTGACCACCCAGAGGAAGAAAAAGGCCGGGACACAGATCAGAAGATCTGACACACGAGCAACAATCAGAGCCGCGACAACATACGAAGGAGGAAGGTATCATTTCTAACCATCAATTTTCCTTCAACTTCCAGCTGCCATATACTCAGCTTCAGTAGTGGACGTCGCCACTGAAAGTTGTTTCTTTCATAACCATGATATCTGCTTGCTGCCTAGGAACTGACATGTTCCAGAAGTTGGCTTTCGATCTATTCTGCATCCTGCATAATCGGCATCAGAATAACCCGTTAGAATTAGATTATCGTCAGTAGGATACCATAGCCCTGCGGCAGGTGTTCCCTTTAGGTATCACAGAATCTTCTTCGTTGAGTCAAGATGACTTCGCTTGGGATTCACCTGAAATCTTGCACATACACCTACAGCATAAGTTATGTCAGGTCTGCTTGTTGTTAAGTATAATAAAGAACCAATAATAGCTCTATAATCAGTAGAGTTAACAGAAGCTCCATCTTTGTCTAGATCGATTTTAAAATTCGTGTTCATGGGGATCTTGACTGGCTTGCTTGAGTCGCAGCCGAATCCTTTCAGGAGGTCTCGAGTATATTTGGCTTGGTTGATGAGTATTCCTTCAGGTGATTGCTTCCCTTGAAATCCAAGGAAGTAGTTCATCTCCCCCATCATGGACATCTCGAACTTCTCCGTCATCATTTTCTCGAATTGTTGACATATAGTCACGTTCCTGCAACCGAAAATGATGTCGTCCACGTAGATCTGCACCAGTAGGATGTCATCGCATGACTTGATGTTGAACAGGGTGTGATCTATTATCCCCTTCTGAAAACCTTTCTGAAGAAGAAAGTCTGATAGGGTATCGTACCAAGCTCTGAGTGCTTGTTTTAACCCATACAGAGCTTTCTGAAGTCTGTACACCTGATGTCCCTGCTGAAAGCTGGGCGGTTGTTCCACGTAGACTTCTTCCTTCAGCACGCCATTCAGAAACGCTGACTTAACATCCATTTGATATACTTTAAATCTCTGATGTGTTGCATAGGCTAGGAACAGACGAATAGCTTCCAATCTGACGACTGGTGCGAACTTTTCGTCAAAGTCTATTCCCTCTGCTTGGTAGTATCCCTTGGCAACAAGTCGAGCCTTGTTTCTAACAATGACGTTGTTTTCGTCTCGCTTGTTCTTGAAGACCCACTTAGTACCGATCACGTGTTGATGTCTAGGTCTGTCAACAAGCTCCCAAACTTCATTACGGACAAACTGGTTCAGCTCCTCTTGCATGGCAATGATCCAATCAGCATCGTTGAGAGCATCCTCTATCGTTTGAGGTTCTTCAGTAGACAAGAAACAGGAGTAGAGAGAACTTTCTTCTTGGCTTAATCTGGATCTTGTCCTTACTGCTGTTGATGGATCTCCAATGATTGGATCAGAAGAGTGAGCGTCTAGCCATGAACGTCTGAGTTTGGCTTCTTCTTCTGAGATTACTTCTGTACAGTCAACAGGAGTGTTAGGCATTTCAGTAGTGTTGTTCGTGGATCGAAGCAATTCAAGTAAGAAGGTTAGGATCTACTGAGTTTCCAGGTTCAGGGGCCTTTAGCTCAGGAGCATTAGTCGTTCCCCCTGAGTTTATATTCTCAGTAGAGGTCTCAGTTACCACTGAGGCTTCCTCATCGACCATTGTTACCTGATGTTGATTATGTTCAGTAGAATCAACCAGGTCAGCTACACTGCTTGTGGGATGGGTCTGAATTTCTTCATCGTCTGACTCATCATCCTAACAATGCTGGATCTTCTCAGCTTTGTCGTTTAGTGTGAGATCCTGTAGCTTGCTGCTAGCATCTTCATGATTTGTCTTCTTTGGTTTCCTGTTCTCAGTAACAAACTCATCAAAAATAACATGAGGGTTTTCCTCCACGCAAAGGGTCCGGTAGTTAAAGACCCTGAAGGCTTTACTGACTCGTGAGTATCCTAAGAATACTCCTTGATCAGACTTGCTATCAAAGACCTTTAACTGATCATTCCCGTTATTATGGATAAAACAAGGACAGCCAAAATTATGAAAATGAGAAATAGAAGGAATTCTCCCTTTCGACAGTTCGTATGGTGTCTTCTTGTGCTGCTTTGTAAGTAGTGAGCGGTTCTGAGTGTAACAGGCGGTGTCAGTAGCATCAGCCCAGAACTTTGAGGGTAGTCCAGAGTCTGCTAGGAGCGTTCTTGCTGCTTCTTTTAGTGTTCTGTTCTTTCGTTCAGCAAGTCCGTTCTGCTGCGTGCTGAATCCCCTCCTTATCGCAGTACTCTTTAACTACTGAGTTGAGGAATTCTATCCCTCTATCTGAGCGAATTCTCTGAACCTTGATGTCTTTCTCCACACTGTGTTTCTTCAGCAGTATTGGCAGCTCAGTCTTGACATCAGGTTTGTTGCCTATGAAGATGACCCACGTATATCTCGAATAATCGTTAATAACGACGAGAGCATACTTCTTGCCTCTTATAGTCACTGGAGAAACTGGCCCAAACAAGTCCATGTTGAGCAGTTGAAGGATTCCATCACTGGAAGGTGACGGAATTGGTGGATTACTTTTCTTTGTTTGCTTTCCCTTCAAACACGCTTCACAATTTCTGTCTTTGATAAAAAAGCTTCATTCGGTAGTCCTCTGACTTTAGAGTTCTTGGCTAGCTTATTCATTTCCTTGAAATTCAGGTGACTGAGTCTCTTGTGCCATAGCCATCCTGTTTTATCACTGGATTTCGTCTGAGCATGCAAGCAAGCCTCAGGCTCAGTGGTGTTCCAGTTTGCAATGTAGATGTTCTTCTTCCGCGAACCTGATAACACTGTTTTCCCTATAGATTTGTCAACAACATCACAGAAACCAGCGTCAAAGATAACTCTATTAAGATTATCACAGAATTGACTGACAGAAAGGAGATTATGTTGAAGTCCTTCAAATATGTTACTCTTGGAACTGAAGCAGTCCCAATGTTCAGTGTTCCATATCCCCTTGTATAGCCTTTAGAGTTGTCACCAAACTAAATTCTGGGACCATCTTCTTGCACGTAATTAGTCAGCAGGCTCTTCTGATAAGTCATATGTCTCGAGCAGCCACTATCCACGATCCAAGGGTCCTTATGCACCTGCAAAACAGAAACATGTTTAGGTACCCTTTGGTTCAGTTTTGGTCCTTAAGCGTTAGTCGGTGATTTCGCGACCCAAATCTGTCTTGCGACCTTAGGGGTCTCAGACTTGTTTTTCTGAACCTTGTTAGTCTTTTTCTCCACTAGACTTGGAGATACTGACTTCCTGGCAGTTTTGGGTTTAGGAGCTTTCTTCTTCTGAGGCTTTGTGCTCCTCCTGAACCTGGGCTCATAATAGTACTAACCAAACTGTGCTGGGTGCTCATACAGTGGCTCGCCATACTGCTCTGCCCACCTGACCTTCTTAGTTCCCCCTGAATTTGATCGTGGTGTTCTGGGGCTAGAACCTTTGGTCAGTTGCTTCTTGTTGCTTGGCTGAGGTGCAATCATCTTCTATTTGTTCTTTGCCTGAGTTGTTGGTTCAGAGATCTGAACTTTCCCTTTGACGAACCTATCAGCCAGCATTTCTTAGCCTTTTGAAGTAGAGGTGGAAGCTTCGTGAGTGTAGTCAAGCCATTCTTTCATGACTGGTGGCCTTCGAGCTCTGAGCATGCTTTCCAACTTCTCTTTGGCTCCCATGTACTGTTCAGTCATCAGTCCTCGCCAAACCTCATCACTTTTTCGAAGTGATTCATAGTCTTTTTCAACTTCTGCGAGCTTCTGACTGAGTCGGGCTATCTCAGTATCTTTTTCAGAATTGTCCTTAGTCAGAACTGATATTTGAGTTTCTTGAAGCTGAGACTTAGTCATAAGAGATTCAATCTCTTCCTTCAGTCTCGCAACTAGAATTTGTGTATCAGTAGAGACTTGACAATCAGAAGAAAGTCTTAGATTCTCAGCCTTTACCTGTTCCAGTTTCTGCTGAATTCTCTGCTTAACTAAATCTGCTCCTCTAGTGGATCGTCATATGTTTACACCACGTCTAGAGGTTCATCTATAGGTTAGCATGTGTCGTGTGTGCTCTATGAAGAGGAGGTTATATTAAGTTTCGAATTTACCTGAGCCTCTTCTCCAGCTATCAGACAGTATTCAGTTGTTGATTCAGGATCTGTCTATCCGACCTCAACGGCAATAAATGCAGCTTCATCTTTAGAAGATTACATGAAAGTATCTTCCTCGATTGAGTAGTCGGATAGCACTCCGGCAATGTAGGCCTGCCTCCTTCGGGAAAATTTCTCGTGTCTGGCTCGCCATTCTCGCTCTGGCGAGTAAAGGCTCAGGACAATCGTACTGGAAATGTCCTTCTTTCTTGCAGTTGTAGCACACAGTCACTCTGCCACCTTTTCCGGTTGAGCTGTTAGATGGACTAGCAACAGGTTCGTGTTCCTGCAATCTGGAGATGGTTTAGATTCTTCCCTTTTTCGATGATCTTTCTTACCTGAGGGAGAATCTCGGTGATATTTCTTCAGCTTTCTGACTCTCTCCTTCTCTCTTTGATATTTGAGAGCCATAAGCGCAAGACGATCAGTATCAGGAGTCTCGGAAGACTTAGCATCTGAGGCAACTACTGTCTTGCTGGAAGAAATGGGGTTGGCTCTAGATTTGCTGACTGTTGCTTTGAAAGCATGATCTATTTGGGTGTCAGCTGGAGCACTAGAACATCTTTGGGGTAGACTGTGCTCGAATTCCTTCGTCTTCAGTTCTAAAAAGATAACATCAAGAGTTAAAGCATTAAGATCTGAGCGACGTAAATAAGTAGCAAAAGCAAGCCACTTTAGTCGAGGCAGCGCTCTCAAGATCTTGGTGTTCATCTCTTTGTTGGTGAACGTTCTCCCCAGCCCGTTGATCACATTGATCTGATTTGTGAATTTGACACTGAGCTCGTCAATGGTCTCGTTGAGCTCCATGGCAAAGGTGTCGAACTTTTGAAGCTCTAGCTCGAGCTTGTTCTCTTTGATCTGCGAGGTTCCTTGGCTCAGTACTGCCAGGGCATCCCAAAGTTCTTTTGTCGTCTTACAGTCTTGCACCCTCCCGAGGTCTGAATCGCTGAGTATTGCATCCCGCGCTACTCGGTTAAGGTTGTGCAACTTTTTCTCTTCTGGTGTGAAGACTGATTTGTCTTTAGAAACCTTAGCACCAGTTTGTGCTCCTACACCTCCCACAACAGCATGTTGAACGCTGTCGATCATGGGAATGATGAGTCCTGCTTTTAGGACATTTGTCATGCTGTCATGCAGCGATGTAAGGTACGCCTCCATTCTCACGCGCCATACCGTATAGTTCTCTACAGAGAACATCGGCACCATCCGTATACCTGACATATCAGACATTATAGATGAGAGTATAAGGATGTATGAAGAGATGCTTGTGCAGTGAAAAGCGTTTTCAGGATCTGTTCGAGTAGACCATTAGTTTCAGAACCGATGATCAGGAGAACACCGATGCTTTGATACCAATTGTTGGTCCGGAGACGAGTGTTAGGCGTAGAGGGGGGGAGGGGGGGTGAATACACCTGAGTACAAGTTTCTTTTCTCAAACGCGAAGGACAACTGAGTTGTATGTTGCAACTGATGAACAGTATCAAATAGTAACCTTCTGATCGAGGGTCAGAGAGACTCAACTACTAAATTTTGTCAGTGTTAAAACATCAGGCGGAGAGTTAGTGCGAATAAGAGTAGGGCCCAAAAGACTTCGTCTCGATTTGTAAACGTGTTTTCGCAACCAAATCAGTTTTGGCTGGTGCACTTTTAAATACGTTTTATGCAAAGTATGATTTTGTAAAACGGTTTGAGAACAATGTAGTAAAAAAATAAATGACACAACCAATTTTTAATGTGGTTCGGATACGCAAGATCCTATGTCTACGGTCCTGCTGAACAGGAGGTCTTGTTGATTAATCTGAGCAAGCCTCAGCAAGGTATCTGTGCGCTGGACAGACCCTTCTAAGTTATAGTCCTTAGCGACTTTACAAATCAAACCGAAGTTTGAAGGGGAGGGGATTTTCTCCAACTATGAAGGAGTTCTTACAGTAAGAACGATCACAAAAAGTGAACTCCTTCGAAGGTTCTAAGCTATGGATATAACAGTGGAGCTTAGATAGAGAAGAGGGATCTAAAGAAACTCTAGAGAGAAGAACTAAAGATTTTCAACTAGGCAAGTTCTTCGCTGGATCTTCTTGAATGCGCTAGAGAGTTTGAATGCTAGAGCGTGTAATCCCTTTTGTATCCCGTGCGTTGAGCTCGGAAAGGCTTCTTTATTTATAATCGTGACTTTGTCCGTTGGAGAAGACAATGCCACGTGTGACAAACGTCAAAGGAAAACGGCCATAAGTTTCAAAATAGTGTCGCAGAGTGGTTGGTCACTGTACATGAGAGCTGCTTTAGTTGCAGCGTAGTTAAGGCTTTGGATGCTTCTCATTGGTCGAGGTTTGTGGTAGGTGAGACTTGTTAGACATCAGTCTTCATCTGAGTTGACTCTTACTCATCCTCGTATGATCTTCTGCTGACTTTCGAATAACATTAAAAATCGGGTCGTTGTTTCCTGTTGGATGCAGTAGATCTGACACGGTCATACTGTCTCCTTCATCTGAGTTGGCTGATAAAATGTCTTCTAGTAAGAGCAGTTAGCTGGGGACTCTGAAGGTACTGAGTTCTATACTGTGTTCTTCACTGGAGGTCAGCTGATGAGAAATCTTCTCCTGATGGTGGTCAGCTGGAGACCTGAGAACACGAGTTCTTACAGACTGATGACATGGGGTTCTGGAATTTAACTTCCTACTAAAGTTCAGACCATCAAATACCTCTTACAGGACTTAGACAAAAACAGATAAAGAAAAATAATAATAGTCTAGCCTATTACATCATCTAGTCCGAAAGACAATACACTAAGGGTACAAGAAAGGTTTTGGGATCGTCAATTCCATAGCAATAAATCACTATGATTTCCCCCATTACCGAAATAAAAAGTAAGTCCTAATACAAGAACTACTGATGATAATTCAAAGTACCCTCTAAGTGCTGATCTAATCAATCACTGACTCATAACCCAACAATTCTTATGTTCTTAATCAGTGTTTGTTTGGTATTGTTTTCGCATGTTAGTTTTAAGTTTTATCATATTTTCAGTACTGCCCCAGTTTTATTGTCTAATTAACCAGTTGGCCCAGTAGGCATAGCCAATTTTTTGGTGGTCCGGCGAGATGCGAAACATACATAAATAATCCCCCATGAGAACATAAGGCTTAATGATTAACCAATGAAGTTTCGAATTAATCAGGTTAGTAATGTAGCCTTGATCACCATATGTTAATTTAATTCATAGAAATTTAGTACTTTAAACCGTTTCTTGTGGAATAAGGCTAGATAAGTAGCAAAGTTGTTCTTCGAACAATTGGATTAATTCAATAGGAGATTAATAGATGTCCACCATACGAGTAGACTCTTAAATTGGGTTATCGACTAGGAGCTAAAGTTTTTTAATGTCCACCAATGTAGATTGAATCTAGTTTAGGGATGTAGTCATTTCGATGTCCACCATGATGTGTATCGAATAATTAAGGGAGAATAAGAGACGTGTCAATTTAATTATGACGGCCTATAACTAGTTGATTCATAGGGGTTAATTCATCTTTAGTGTCTGTGATCAGGAAACCATGTGTGTGGAACATCTTGCTGGATCCGTCTCTATTCATATTTTTACGTTCGTGCTTGTTTTGAATTCTTGTTTTATTTCTTGCTATTTTCATGACACACTTAGTTTAGAAAACCCAAAGTTTGCATGGTTGTTAACCAAACTCCCTAGATTGTTAGGAAGTTTATGCTAATCTATATTCCCTATGTTTGATCCCTGTTTGCTAAACTAACTTAGTTCTAACATACTTGCAGGATTTATTTGGGGCAATACAACGATTACAAAATTAGCACCGTTTCCACGGAACGCTGTTATTTTAGCTTATCTTCCTAGTGAGCTTTTGTGCTTTTTGAGCTTTTGTGCTTTTGTGTTTGATTTGGATATTGAAAAGACATAAAAAAGGAATACGAAGGAGGCAAAGCTGCGAAAATAACAACTTCCGTCACAGAAAGAAACTGCTTCAACTGCTAAGACAGAGGAGAAAATAAAGGCTGGTGACAGCATACTGAAGAAGCCGGTGCGAAATAGAAGCTGAACTTATCCTAACTAGCCAAGAACGACACCATACTGAAGAGGTAAGTTCGGAGTCTGAAGAGAAGATCATAGCCGAACTTGTTGAAGGCAATAATGGAGGGAATCCTCCCAATCCGAAGATGAATTATGGTTTGAGGAATATGGGAGAGGATTTACCAAGTTCGGTTAAGATGGGCGCAAATGATCCAATTGATGTTAAGCTAAATTTGTTCGCTGCAAGTCCGAAGTTCTATGAGAAATTAAATGAAAATCCCTTTACCTTCTTGGAGGGGTTTACTAGAGTCTGTGATTTGTACAGGCTGGGTCATCTAGATGCTTTGACCTTAAAAGGTGGAGAATAATATTCATTTTCCAGTTTTCGACCTCAATCGATTACGACATGGGCTCAGATGCAACAAGTATTCTTCATGTTCAGAGACTAGAGTCTCTGAACTGTTGGTTCATATGGATCTATTCTTCGAGCAGATCTTCGTATGCAAGAACCACGTCTAGCGGTTCACCTACAATTGAGCTCGTGTCGTCTGTGCATGGTGAAGAGGGGCATATATTAGGATCAGAATTTACCTCAGCCTCTTCTCCGGCCATGAGACACAGTTCATTGTCTTCTGCTTCAATCGCTACGAAGGAAACATCATCATCTGATGATTCCATGAAAAGTTCTGCGTCGCTTGAGCAATCAGATAACTCTCCAGCTATGTAGGCTTGCCTCTTTCTGACAAACTTATCACGTCGGGCTTCCGTTCAGCTCTTTCTGCTGCTGAGAGTTCTGGACATTCGTACTGGTAATGTCCTTGCTTTTTGCAGTTATAGCATACTGAGCTCCTGCCTTCCCTTTTAGGTATATCGGTATGTCCAGTGGGAGCAACTTCAGTATTCTTACATTCAGGTAGAGATTTAGATTCACTTTTCGAGTGACTATTATCTCTCTTACCTTGATAGTTAGAAGATTTCTTCATCTTCATTCTCCAGAATTTGTCATTCTCCTTTTGGTATTTCACCGCAAGGAGAGCGTATTTCCCAACCTAGTTGTCAGCAGATGGTAATGTCACTGAGCTTCCAGCTGACTGACTTGCGCTTGAGGGACTTGCTCGGGTGTGCTGACTGATGCCTTATAAGCGTGATCCATTGGCACTTCAGTCTCAACACCGGGGGTGTGTGGGAGATTGAACTCGAACTCCTCTGCCTTTAATTCTAAAAATATGTAATCAGGAGTAACAGAGTTCAGGTTAGTTCTCCTTAAACATGTAGCAAAATAGTACCACCTTGGGCTTGCTAAGAGCCCTTAAGATCTTGGTGTTGGTCTCCTTATTGCTGAATGTTCTCCCCAGTCCGTTGATGATGTTGATTTGATTAGTGAATCTGACATTAAAATCATCAATAGACTCCCAGGAAGCATAACAAATGCTTCTAGTTTCTACAGCTCTAACTCCAGTTTATTTTCTTTTATCTGTGGAGTTCCTTGGCTTAACACAGCTAGAGCATCCCATAGCTCCTTTGTTGTCTTGCATTTGTGCACCCTGCCAAGACACGAGTCACTGAGAGTTGTTAGTATCGCATTTCGTGCGACTCGGTCGAGGTTGTGCAGCTTTTCTCTCTTCAGGTGTGAAGAGGCTCTTGTCTTTGGGGATTTCCGGGCCGGTTCTGGCACCTGCTGCTCCTTCTACTATGATTTCAACGCTGTCAATCATAGGAACAACAGGGTCTTTGTCTAGAATGTTGGCCATGCTGTCATGCAGCGATATTAGATGAGCCTCCATCCTCACCTGCTATACCGCATAGTTTTCTGCCGAAAACATGGGTAGTGTCCTAATACCTGAAAAATCAGACACGTTGAAGAATATGGTATAGGATGCTATGAAGAGATGCAAGTGCAGAGAAAATGGTTTTCAAGGATCTGCTCGAGTTTAGACCAGTAAATAGAAAAACGATGATCTAGAAGAACACCGATCTGATACCAATTGTTGGTCTAGAGACGCGCTTCAGGTGTGTGTGTGGGAGGGGGGGGGGGAGGTGAATACACCTGAATGCAAATTCAAACTCAGAACGCGAAAGTCAGCTTTAGCTGATGGTTGCTACTGAACTTTGTCAGTTAGCCATATATACTTTCTCGATCGCGTGGGCCGAACATTCTCTAACTGAGTACAATCCTACTGGCTTATGCCAGTGAACAATAATTCAGTACAAGATTTGTGTGCAGAAGTGTAGGCCCCTTAAAATATGCGTCTCAGTTGAAAATCTATTTTTATACTTGTTTGATTAAAACTCAGTTGGATGCTGAATGAACAGTTAAATCAATGCAACAGTTAAAATCAACACAAGCAGTTTTTAAAGTGGTTCGGACACACAGGGTCCTACGTCCACTGTCCTGAACTGAGCAGGAGTTTTTGTATTAATTATATTGAGCAAGCCTCAGTTGATCTGTTCACATGATAGATTCTCACTTGTTTGCTTATACTGAGGAAGCCTCAGTCAATCTGTACGCTAGACAGATATCTACTTTTAGCATTAGTGACTTTACAGATCTTAACCTTTTTAAGGTTAGATTTTCTCCAACTAAGAAGGAGTTCTTACAATAAGAACAGTTCAATAAAATTGAACTCTTTCGAGGTTCTAAGCTGTTGAGTATTGCAATAAGCACGCTTAGATAGAGAAAGGGGAACAATAATTCTCTAGAGAGAAGAGCAAGTTCTTCGCTTGAATGTCGCTTGTAAGTTCGCTAGAGTGTTTGAGCTTTGATTGCTTTGGTTCCCGGTACGTTGTTTTTCTGCATGAAGATCCTTCTCTATTTATAGTCTTCGATTTTTGAATAGATCCGTTGGAGGGGGTCTAGACACGTGCCAAATAAGACAAGAAAAACAGCCATAATTAATTTGAACGTTGAGTAGAGGCACTGTAGAGATTTCCTCTTTTTCCGGCAAGGAGCAGTTTTATGGCATAGCAGGTAAGGCGATGTCGGCTCCTTATTGGTCGAAGTATATGAGAGTTGGTGAGGCTTATTCAAACTCAAAGTACGATTAGTTGACTTCCTCTAAATCTTCGGACCTTCACCTGATTGTCCTCTATTAATATTCGTCTGAACACTTCAATTCGCTGGCACGATTTACTTTGCAGATTCATTTGGTTGATGGCTAACCGACTTCCTCGCTACTGAGTTCTTCGGCTGAGTGCAGAATCTTCTACTGAATTCACAACTACTGAACTCTAGCCTACTAAGGTCTAACACCTGAACTCATCTAAGCTATTATAATATCGAAGGCCCATCATTCAGCTAGGGATTTTGGGATCTTCAAATCTTATCATATGCACTCATCCCAACATAGATAATCTACTTATTAACATGCAATTTTAACGGATTCACATAATAATAATCTTAAGTAAATTAAACATAATATTACTTCTATTGACAATTCATTCATGCATTGAGTAATCAGCAACTCATGAAAGAAATGAATGAAATCATAAAAGTTATGTCCGAAAAATTATATGTTGGTCCGGAGACAAATATCAGGTGTAGAGGGGGGGGTGAATACACCTGAGTACCCTTTCTTCTTCTCGGTGAAGGTCTGCTGAAGCTGTTGGTTGCAACTGATGAACAGTGCCAAATAAACCTTCGATCACGGGACAGAGTGAGTCAGCTAGTGTCTCCTACTGACTTTTGTCAATACTTCGAAACTCAGTCGGAGACTATAAGTGTGCGGATAAGTGTGGGGCCCAGAGTTTGTCTCTTTTTGAAAACGTGTTTTCGCAGATTAAATTCTTTTGGCTGTGCGATCTCGAAAATACGTTTTATGCAGACTTATGATTTTTCAAAGGTTTGTATGCAATAAAATAGTAAAGAACACAAGCAGTTTAACGTTGTTCGGATACTCAAGATCCTACGTCCACGGTCCTGAACAGAGCAGGATAACTTGTTGATTAGTCTGAGCAAGTCTCAGCAAGGAAACTGTGCGCAGGACAAATCGTTCTAAGTTATAGTCCTTAGCGACTTTACAATTCAAACCTAAGTTCGAAAGGGGGTGAAGACAGTTCTCCAACTAATGAAGGAGTTCTTACAATAAGAACAGTTCACTAAAAATGAACTCCTTCGAATCTAAGCTATAAATCTGACAATAAGCTTAGGTAGAGAAGAAAAGGGATCTAAAGACTCTAGAGAGAAGAACCACAAAAATATTCTAGTAAATGCAGATTCTTCGCTGGATATTCTGATTGAGTTGCTAGAGTGTTTAAGAGCTTGAGCAATTTCCCTTTTTTAATTTCATGCTTCGCGCTCTCTTGGAGCTTCGAAATCTTCTCTATTTATAGTTGTAAGCTATGGCATATGTCCGTTGGAGACGACGATGCCACGTGTCACAAGCTTCCAAAGAAAACGACCATTAATTCGAACTTGTTGCAAGGCGGGGCGGTTAATTATCAGTACATGAGAGCAGCCTTACTGTTTGGAGCAGGTAAGGCGTTGTCGACTTCTCATTGGTCGAGGTTTGTGGTTGGTGAGAATGTCAGAGTTGACCGTTCAAACAACCTCGTATGATCTTCTGCTGAACTTTCGAAAAGACTTAAGTAGCTGGGTCGCTTTCAGTCGGATACAGTAGACTGCAAAGTGTCTGTCTTCTTCGACTGAGTCGGCTGACAAGGAATGTAACTTCTGAGTATGTCAGCTGGCGACTGCGAAGGTACTGGGCTTGCATGGGTTCTTATGCTGATGACTTATCAGCTGCTGGATTGGCTTCTACTGAGGTTTATTCAGCTGATGAGTGAAGAACGCAAGTGATTACACTGATGACGTGGGGTTCTGAAAAGTATCTTCGACAGAAGATCAGTTCAACAATTACCCCGTACAGAACTTAGACAAGAATATAAAAACGATTACAACAAGTGTAACCTATACATCAGCTAATCCTAACGACACACAGAACTACTGATATCAGCTCGGTTTTGGGATCTTCAATTCCATAGTACTACTATGATTTCTCCCAATTTTCTTTTAACCATGAACAGCTGAGTATCATCTACTGACTCATATCCAACAATTTCCCCCTAATTGATGATGCCAAAACCTCTACTTCTAAACTCTAAACATCTTATGAGATATGCTAACCTGCTGACAACAATTTCCCCTTTGATCCATCTAAGGAAAACAAACTGATATGATGATTTCAAAAAAAACATCAGCAGGTGAGAGATAGGCAAAATCAGAGAAACTGATTGTGAGTGTTTGTCAGATCACTTAGTGATCAGTTGTGAAAAACACAAAGCAAAATGTTGTAAGACAGTGAGTAATTGTCTATCAAGCAATAGGAACGATAGTATATATGATCAAGAAATTACAGGTTCCTATCACTATTACACAAGAGTAGAAAAGAGGAAACACTACTGACGCCTGAAGCCTTGAGTGCGCTTCTTGAAATCAGCAGATCTGTCGACAGGGGGTTGCAGACCATAGTATAGGTAGATTCTCTTCCTCAGTGTCTGGACATCCTCATCGTCTTCAGCTATGTCGACACTTAGGTCAAAGCGATAAGCTGCAGTTCTGACCTCATCCTCTATTTCCTTTGTACACAGAATTCCGCGCGCAGTTCTAGGAGGTGGGATGCGCCTGAAAGCCGGAGCTCTGAAATGAATGTTCTCTCTCTTCATAATCTCCAGAAGTTGTTCCCTCAGCTCAGAGTTATAATTGAATAAAAACTCGTCTAAAGCTTGTTGGATAGTCTGCTCACTTGGATAGAATTTCCATACGTAGTAGCCTTTGATAAATTCCTCTTTGAGCTCTTCCCATTGATCATTTACCAGAGCAGGAACCCATTTATCAACATGAAGCACAGGGTCCTTTTTGACATGAGGCGCTCTTTTCCTTGATCCTCGTGGGATTTGTTTTCTGGGATCAGCTGCTGGCTTTTGAGATAGGCTCATCATCTTAGCCATATCAGCCATTCTCTTCTTTTCTCGAAGAGCCGCTGCCCTACAGTCTCCTTTCCTGAGATTCAGGCCTTGCAGCGTGGCTTCCCACGTGGCTCTATCTTTAGCTTCTTGCTCAGGTGTAAGATGAGTCTGATAGTGACTCTGAGCAGTAGCTTGACCTGTAGTAGAAAGAGTTTCTGCGAACTCCTCCTGAGCCTTCTTCTTTTCTTCAACCACAGACTCTTGCTTCTTCTTACCTCTGCCCTTAACAACTTTGCCCTTAGGCTTTTTAGCAAGTTGAGCTTCTTCCAACTGTCACTCATGGTCCAGCTTGTCTTGTAGTTGTTGGGCTACGCGGAGGTCAAAGGCTTCTTGTTCCGCTTTAGATTTGAATTTTCGGACCGGGGAGGAAGGAGGAGTAATAGCGATGCATGATCTCCTTCCCCGGTCTCTGCGGAGGAGCCTGTTCTCCTTCAGACTCTTGTTCAATGAAGTGAGCAACATCTTCTATGTGGGCAGCAGAAGATGAGATGGGGGTAGGTTCTAGAGGAAATTCAAGTAGCAGAACCCCTGAAGTATCTTGAGCATAATCAGTCGAGGGTTGTTCTGCATGAATACCTTCCCCCTGAGTCTGAGCATTAGAGGGTCCTTCCTCCTGACCACCCTCTACTATTTGGACATCAGTCATATCCGTATCAGGTTCATCTTTCATAATATCTTCCCCCTTTTTGGCATCATCTGCCTTAGAGAGTTGTATGCGGATGGCTTGAATGTCTCTTTCCATAGTGTGGACTGAATCCTTAATCTGAGTTGTTGTGGATTCGAAGTCCTTGACGAGATCGCAATATAATTTCCAGTCTTTTTCTTGATCAGCTCTTGATGTTTTAAGATGTGCAGCTGACTCCAGACGGAGTTTCAGCAGAGCTTGATCCTGCGATTCTGTCATTTCTTTCTGAATAAGTTTCAGAGCCTCTGCCTGTTGGGTAATAGATTTCTGAAGGCTAGAGGTGGCAATCTTATTCCTTTCGTCGATTTCGAGCTTAACAGTTGCAAGAGCTTGAGTCAGCTGCTCTGAAAATATCTTCTGCTGATTCTGGAGCAACTGCTGACTCTGAGCTTCTAGATTGACTTTCTGAGCTGCTAAGGCTGCCTCAATAATCTCCTGAAAGTTGGGTTGAGGAGTAGGTACTGGAGTCTTTGAGATGCCAGCATCTATTCGGTCTAAGCTCTGTGTTTGAGCCTTAGTATACTTTGTCCACTTCAGATGGACGTCCTTAGCCAAAAGTCGGTTCTCTCCTTGGCGTCGAATGGCTTTATTTACGGACTTCGAGGACACGAAACCGATAGGTTGTATCTGGTACGAGCTGGTTCCGAGCCTCTGCTCAGAAAACGTGGGGAGCTGCTCCCTACTGTACTTCGGAGCACCTTGGGCATCACCTGATGTATCAGGAAGTGGTGATTTGCTATTCTCACGGGGAGTTGAACCCTCAGAAGAGCCTCCCAGCTCTGTATCCTTGGGTGTCTGATCCTTCCTCTGATTGTTATCATCATCTTTATCATCGTCTTTCTTATCAGCAGGAGGAGATGGGGATGGAGGAGTGTTACCAGGAACTGACTCTCGCAAGCTTAGAAGGTAAAGCATTGCGGCTCTGAGATCTTCAAGAGTAGCTAAGTCAGCTGGTTCTCCATACCCTATTACTTCTTGTAACTTCTGCTCCTCGTCGAGCAAGTGGATGACTGAGTGGGTTTTGATTATGTCTTCTAGAATATCCCAACTCAGAAACCTTAGAAGCATTTGAACCCTAGCCCTGATGGCTATGTCGACTATGTCTGAGTGCCCAGCGATCTCAGGAATATGATCGTGTACTTCAGATGTGGCACGGAGACGAGTGGTGTGAATAGCTGTCCACTCAGTCGCAGTCTCCTCAGTCGGTTCCCTGACGTCCGACTGTGTCTCCTCAGAGCTAATTACCTGGACTTTATCTTTGAGGGTCGCACCCTCAATGCCAGTATCAGAATCTAAAAATTGCTCTTCTTGAATAGAAGGAGGGGTGGGTTCAATAACCGAGAGGGGCTGAGCAGCTGAGACCTCAGCTGGTCTGGTCTTGGTCAGTCGCCTCTTCTTAGGCACTTCGGTATGTGGGGCTCTCTTCGGCTCAGGTGGCCCCTTACCGATAGACTTCTCAGTCGCTGCTTTAGTCTTGAACTTAATCAGTTTTACATCGAAGAACTTAGAATTAGCAAACGACGAGTGCCTCTGAACAGAGTTTTCTATGAGGACTGACATCTTAGTCCCATAGAGTAACTTCCCTACACTGGCTAACTTCCTCTCTCCAGTGGGTAGGGTAGTGAACTTCTGGGCTTGGGCCTTCATCTCCGAGACATAATAGTCAGCCCAGTTCACTTCAACTCCATCATCTATCGCCATCATCAGCTGAATCCTTGCTTGGATAATTGATCATATGATCCAGCTGAGCTCGTCAGGATATGAGAGACTATGTAGGCTAGTCCTCTGTATTGGGGAAGCAGAAGATTCTTTTGCAGAGCTGACTTGAATGATATGTCAGAGCATCCGCAGAACTTACGAACATATGCGTTTATCTCCTTCTCCTTGTAACCGATAGGAGAAATACCGTAGTCTGGAAGATCAAACGACAGCACCAGAATGTCCCTGACGTTGAAGACTCTCTGAGCAGTATCCCAAGAGTTCTGATCTACTTCCTTCAAATAGACGAAGGAAGATTCCTCGCCTCCAGACGCGAGAGACCTCCAGTTGTAATAAACTTCTACCACTTGCCTTGGTAGATAAGATCTCGGGTGCTTCGTCACCAGCTCCTAAAGACCAGAACGCACCAGAGCATCGAACACGGGTTCCAAGAAGGAGATATCAACTTGTCGGAAGGCCATAGTTGGTTCAAACTGAATCCTGGATGCCATTATCTCCTCTATATTCTCAGGAACTTGAGATGTCGCCATTGAAAACTGCAAAATAACTTGTTAGCACTTGAAAATAGAGTAAGTTAGTAAGTATTCAGCAGGTTTCAATACATTACCGAGTACTAAAGAGCTTTGAGGGATGCAAAAGCGAGACAGTTAGGATGATTTTTGAGAAAGAAACTGAATGCTTGAAAATAGCTCTTAAGTTGAAAAATGGCGAGAAGTGAGGAAAGGATAGAAGATGAAAGGTTTTATATATATCATCTGATTATAATTTTTATCCTACGATCCGGTTTTAATCTTTCAAATCTTATGGACGGCTGAGATTTGAATGTTATAAAAGGAATGATTACAAAAGCCGCCTCTAACATAGACATTCGTAATAAAGGTAAGTGAGAAGACATGCATTAAATGCGCGACAGACAGCATTAATTACTCAGTTTATGCGAATGAAAAGGTTTCCTACTGACCTTTCCTAAAACTAATTAATGGCGGGAAATAAATGCATATTAGCTACTGACTGCGTGCGACTGATATAATAAATGCGGACATGCTTCTAAAAAGAAATTAAGTATAAGATACTACGCAAACCTCTTTAGCTAAACTTTCGATCAGCTGGTTACCGTTATATCGCAGGAGGATGATTGATGTACTGATAAGCACGTTCCCCCTTGCTGTGTACAGTATGATTCTTCCCACTGAGTCACTGCACGGAGTCTACTGACTTGTCGTACTGGTTCCATCTACTGATACCAAATATTTCCAATTGTCTCCACGGACTGCTATCAGTAGTTTTCTTCTCTTGATGCATTTCAGTAGAGATCCGATAGACCTAGCTCAACCGATAATTCTCCGAATCTTGTTCTCGGCTAGTGGTTTGGTCAGTATGTCTGCCCTTTGTTTGTCAGTATGGATCTTCTCCATTCTGATATCCTTCTTCTCGACATGGTCTCTGATGAAGTGATGTCGGATATCCACGTGCTTGCATCTCGTATGCAGAACTGGGTTCTGAGTTATGGCAATAGCACTTGTGGAGTCACAGTAGATGGGCACTTCATTCTGAATGATACCATAATCTCTCAGTTGTTGTCGAAGCCAAAGGATCTAGGCACAACAACTTCCAGCAGCCATGTACTCAGCTTCAGTAGTGGACGTTGCTACTGAGTGCTGTTTCTTTGAGAACAAAGATATCAGCTTGCTGCCTAGGAACTGACACGTTCCGGAAGTTGACTTACGATCTATCCTGCATCCTGCATAATCAGCATCAGAATAACCTGTCAGTATTAGATTATCATCAGCAGGATACCATAATCCAAAGATCGGGTGTTCCTCTCGAGATAGCGCAGAATCTTTTTAGCCGGAGTCGAGATGACTTCGCTTGGGATCCGCTTGAAATCTTGCGCATACACCTACAAGCATAAGTTATGTCGGGTCGGCTAGTTGTTAAATATAATAAAGAACCAATAATAGCTCTATAATCAGTAGAGTTAACAGGAGCTCCCTCTTTGTCTAGATCGATTTTAAAATTCGTATTCATGGGGATTTTGACTGGCTTGCTGGAGTCGCAGCCGAATCTTTTGAGAAGGTCTCGAGTGTATTTGGCTTGATTGATGAAGATTCCGTCAGGTGATTGCTTCACTTGAAATCCAAGGAAATAATTCATCTCTCCCATCATGGACATCTCGAATTTCTCTTTCATCATCTTCTCGAACTGGCGACATATGATCTCGTTTTACTGCGCTGAAAATGATGTCGTCCACGTAGATTTGCACTAGTAGGATGTCATCTCCCGACTTTATGTTGAATAGGGTGCGATCTATTGTCCCCTTCCGAAAACCTTTTACAAGTAGAAAGTCCGATAGGGTATCATACCAAGCCCTGGGTGCTTGTTTTAACCCATACAGAGCTTTCCTAAGTCTGTACACCTGATGTCCCTGCTGAAAGCCGGGCGGTTGTTCCACGTAGACTTCTTCCTTCAGCACGCCGTTCAGAAAAGCTGACTTTACATCCATCTGATAGACTTTGAAGCCTTGATGTGTTGCATAAGCTAGGAATAGACGAATGGCTTCCAATCTAGCGACTGGAGCGAATGTTTCATCAAAGTCAATTCCTTCTGCCTGACTGTATCCCTTTGCAACTAGTCGTGCTTTATTTCTGACAATGACGTTGTTTTCATCTCGCTTGTTTTTGAAGACCCACTTGGTACCAATGACATGCTGATGTCTAGGTCTGTCTACAAGCTCCCAAACTTCATTTCGAACGAATTGGTTCAGCTCTTCTGGCATGGCGATGATCCAGTCAGCATCATTAAGTGCGTCCTCTATCGACTGAGGTTCTTCTGTAGATAAGAAACAGGAAAATAGTGAGCTTTCGCCTTGATTAAATCTAGATCTTGTTCTTATCGTTGCTGATGGATCTCCAATGACAAGATCTGAAGAATGAGCATCTAGCCATGATCGTCTGAGTTTGGCTTCCTCTTCTGATACAACTTCTGCAGAATCAGTAGGAGTGTTAGGCATTTCAGTAGTACCGTTCTGAGATTGTAATATTTCAGTAAGAAGGTTAGGATCCACTGAGTTTCCAGGTTCAGGGGCATTTAGCTCAGGAACATTAATCGTTCCCCCTGAATTCATATTCTCAGTAGAGGTCTCGATTACACATCGGGCTTCCTCATCGACCGATGTTACCTGTTGTTGATTCTCGTTCGGGAGAATCAACTAGGTCGGCTACGTCGACCGTTGGTTGAGTCTCAGTTTGTTCATTGTCTGACTCATCATCCCAACAATGCTGGATCTTTTCAGCTTTATCAGTAAGTTCGAGATCCTGTAGCTTGCTGCTGACATCATCAGTATTTAACTGTGTATCTTCCCTGTTCTCAGTAACAAATTCATAAAAAATAACATGAGGGCTTTCCTCCACGCAAAGAGTCCGATAGTTAAAGACTCTGAAGGCTTTACTGACTCGAGAGTATCTTAAGAAAACTCCTTGATCAGATTTGCTATCAAAGACCTTCAGCTGATCTTTCCCGTTATTGTGGATAAAGCAAGGACATCCAAAAATATGAAAATGAGAAATAGAAGGAATTCTCCCTTTCCATAGTTCATATGGTGTCTTCATGTGTTGCTGAGTGAGTAGTGAGCGATTCTGAGTGTAACAGGCGGTGTCGGTGAGCATCGGCCCGGAACTTCGAGGGTAGTCCGAAATCTGCGAGGAGCGTTCTTGCTTGCTTCTTTGAGTGTTCTCGTTCTTTCGTTCGGCAAGTCCGTTCTGGCGAGGGGTGCGAGCAGCTGATGTCTCGTGTTTAATTCCCTCTTTATCGCAGTATGTCTTAACTACTGAGTTTAGAAACTCTGTTCCTCTGTCCGAGCGAATTCTTTGAATCTTGATGTCCTTTTCCACACTGAGCTTCTTCAGCAGATTGGGCAACTCAGTTTGAACATCAGATTTATTGGCGACGAAGATGACCCAAGTATATCTTGAGTAGTCGTCAACAACGACGAGGGCATACTTCTTGCCTCTTATAGTCACTGGAGAGACTGGCCCGAATAGGTCCATGTGCAGCAGTTGAAGGATTCCATCAGTGGAAGGTGACGGAATAGGTGGATTGCTACTCTTTGTTTGTTTTCCCTTCAGACATGCTTCACAATTTCTGTCTTTAACGAACGATTCGTTGGGCAGTCCTCTGACTTTGGAGTACTTGGCTAGCTTGTTCATGGTCTTGAAGTTCAGGTGGCTGAGTCTCTTGTGCCATAGCCATCCTGACTTGTCACCAGATTTTGTCTGTGCTAGTAAGAAAGCCTCAGGTTCTGTGGTTTTCCAGTCTGCAACATAGATGTTTTTCCTCCGCGATCCTGATAACACTGTTTTCCCTGTAGATTTATCAACCACATCACAGAAACCAGTGTCAAAGATAACTCTGTTAAGATTATCACAGAATTGACTGACAGAAAGGAGATTATGTTGAAGTCCTTCAACATATGTTACTCTTGGGACTGAAGTAGTCCCAATGTTCAGCGTTCCGTATCCCCTTGTGTAGCCTTTAGAGTTGTCTCCAAACTCAATTCTGGGACCATCTTCTTGTACATAGTTGGTCAGCAGACTCTTCTGATATGTCATGTGTCTTGAGCGACCGCCGTCCACTATCCATGGGTCCTTATGCACCCGCAAAACGAAGCATCTTTAGGTACCCTTTGGTTCAGTTGGGTCCTTACTGGTTAGTGGGTGATTTCGGAACCCAAATCTGTCTCGGAACCTTAGAAGTCTGAGACTTCTTCTTCTGAACCTTGTCAGCTTTCTTCTCCACAGGACTTGGAGATACTTACTTTCTACTGATGATTTTGGGTTCAGGCGCTTTCTTCTTCTGAGTCTTTGCGCTTCTCCTGACCCTGGGCTCATAGTAGTACGAGCCGTACTGAGCTGGGTGCTCATACAGTGGCTCCTTGTACTGTTCTACCCATCTGACCTTCTTGGTTCCCCCTAAGTTCGATCTCGGTGTCCTGGGGCTGGAACCTTTGGTCAGTTGTTTGTTCTTTGCTCGGGCGAGGTGCGATTTCTTTCTGTTTGTTCTTCGCCTGAGGTGTGGTGTCAGCAGGTTGCACCTTTCCTCTGACGAACCTATCAGCCAGTGTTGCTGAGCTCTTGGAGGTAGAAGCTTCGTGGGTATAGCCAAGGCCTTCTTTCACAGCAGTTGGCCTTTGTGCTCTGAGCATGCTTTCGAGTTTCTCCTTAGCTCCCAGGTATTGTTCAGTCATCAGCCCTCTCCAGACTTCATCACTTCTCCTGAGAGAATCATAGTCCTTCTGTACGTCTGAGAGTTTCTGACTGAGTTGGGCTATTTCAGTCTCTTTCTCCAAATTGTCATTGGTCAGGACTGAGATCTGAGTCTCTTGCAGCTGAGACTTAGTCATAAGAGATTCGATCTCTTCCTTGAGTCTCGCAACTAGATCCACTGACTCAGTAGAGACCTGACAATCAGCAGAAAATCTCTGATTCTCAACCTTTACCTGTTCTAGTTCCTGGATGGTTCTGCTGAACTCTCTGCTCAGCTGAATTTGTTCCTCTAGCAGATCGTCATATGCTTGTACTATGTCCAAAGGGTCATCCGAGACCGAGCAAGTGTCGTTTGTGTTGTGTGAAGAGGAGGTTATATTAAGTTTAGAATTTGCCTCAGCCTCTTCTCCGGCCATCAGACACTGTTCAGCTGATTCCTCAGGAACCTTCTCTCCGACTTCAACAGCTACGAATGCAGCTTCATCTTCAGAAGAGTACATGAATGTATCCGTTTCAATTGAGTTGTCGGATATCTCTCCGGCTATGTAGGCCTGCCTCTTCTGGGCGAATTTATCTCTTCTGGCTTGCCGTTCTGCTCTTTGAGCAGCTGAGAGTTCGGGACAGTCGTACTGATAGTGTGCCTCCTTCTTGCAGTTGTAACACGTGGATGTTCTGCTGCTTTTTCTAGCTGAAGCTTTTGGTGGACTAGCAACAGGCTCCGTGTTCCTGCATTCAGTAGAAGTGTTAGATTCTTCCCTTTTTGAATATTCTTTCTTACCAGGGGGAGAATCTCTGTGATATTTCTTCAGCTTTCTGACTCTCTCCTTCTCTCTTTGGTATTTGAGAGCCATCAGTGCGAGCTGGTCAGTACCAGACATTTCAGATGTCTTTGTATCTGCAGCAGCTACTGCCTTGCTGGAAGAAATCTTTTTGCCGACTGTTGCCTTGAAGGCATGATCGATTTGAGTGTCATCTGGAGCACTGGAACACTTCTGAGGTAGACTATGCTCGAATTCCTCCGTCTTTAATTCTGAAAATATAACATCAGGAGTTAGAGCATTAAGATCAGAGCGACGTAAATAAGTAGCAAAAGGAAGCCACTTCTGTCGGGGTAGCGCTCTTATGATCTTTGTGTTCATCTCTTTGTTTGAGAACACCTTTCCCAGCCCGTTTATCACATTGACTTGATTCGTAAATCTGGCGCTCAATTCGTCAATGGTTTCACTGGGCTCCATCGCAAAGGCTTCGAACTTTTGAAGCTCTAATTCGAGCTTATTTTCTTTAATCTGAGGAGTTCCTTGGCTCAGTACAGCCAGGGCGTCCCAAAGTTCTTTCGCCGTTTTGCAGTCCTGCACCCTCCCGAGGTGTGAGTCACTGAGCGTTGTCAGTATAGCATTTCGTGCGAGTCGGTCGAGGTTATGCAGCTTTTTCGCTTCAGACGTGAAGGCAGATTTGTCCTTGGAACTTTCGGACCGATACGAGCACCTTCACCTTCTACTTCAGCGAACTGGATATTGTCTATCATTGGAATGATGGGTCCGGTCTCCAGTACGTCAGTCATGCTGTCGTGCAGCGACGTAAGGTGTGCCTCCATTCTTACACGCCATACCGTAAAGTTCTCTATTGAGAACATCGGCACCATCCTGATACCTGACATTTCAGACATTATGTGTACGAGTATAAGGATGAATGAAGAGATGCTTGTGCAGAGAAAACGTTTTCAAGGATCAGTTCGAGAAGACCAGTATTTCAGAACAGGTGGTCAGTTGAACACCGTGCGTTCTGATACCAATTGTTGGTCCGGAGACAAATATCAGGTGTAGAGGGGGGGGGGTGAATACACCTGAGTACCGTTTCTTCTTCTCGGTGAAGGTCAGCTGAAGTTGTTGGTTGCAATTGATGAACAGTGCCAAATAAACCTTCGATCACGGGACAGAGTGAGTCAGCTACTGAGCTCTCCTATTGACTTTTGTCAGTACTTCGAAACTCAGTCGGAGACTATAAGTGTGCGGATAAGTGTGGGGCCCAGAGTTTGTCTCTTTTTGAAAACGTGTTTTCGCAGATTAAATTCTTTTGGCTGTGCCATCTCGGAAATACGTTTTATGCAGACTTATGATTTTTCAAAAGTTTGTATGCAATAAAACAGTAAAGAACACAAGCAGTTTAACGTGGTTCGGATACGCAAGATCCTACGTCCACGGTCCTGAACAGAGCAGGATAACTTGTTGATTAGTCTGAGCAAGTCTTAGCAAGGAAACTGTGCGCAGGACAGATCCTTCTAAGTTATAGTCCTTAGCGACTTTACAATTCAAACCTAAGTTCGAAAGGGGGTGAAGACAGTTCTCCAACTAATGAAGGAGTTCTTACAATAAGAACAATTCACTAAAAATGAACTCCTTCGAATCTAAGCTATAAATCTGACAATAAGCTTAGGTAGAGAAGAAAAGGGATCTAAAGACTCTAGAGAGAAGAACCACAAAAATATTCTAGTAAATGCAGATTCTTCGCTAGATATTCTGATTGAGTTGCTAGAGTGTTTAAGAGCTTGAGCAATTTCCCTTTTTTAATTTCGTGCTTCGTGCTCTCTTGGAGCTTCGAAATCTTCTCTATTTATAGCTGTGAGCTATGGCATATGTCCGTTGGAGACGACGATGCCACGTGTCACAAGCTTCCAAAGAAAACGGCCATTAATTCGAACTTGTTGCAAGCGGGCGCGGTTAATTACCGTACATGAGAGCAGACTTTCTTGTTTGGAGCGGGTAAGGCGTTGTCGGCTTCTCATTGGTCGAGGTTTGTGGTTGGTGAGAATGTCGAGTTGACCGTTCAAACAACCTCGTATGATCTTCTCGCGAACTTTCGAAAAGACTTAAGTAGCCTGGGTCGCTTTACGTCGGATACGATGGCGCAAAGTCTCTGTCTTCTTCGACTGAGTCGGCTGACAAGGAATGTAACTTCTGAGTATGTCAGCTGGCGACTGCGAAGGTACTGGGCTTGCATTGGTTCTTATGCTGATGACTTATCAGCTGCTGGATTGGCTTCTACTGAGGTTTATTCAGCTGATGAGTGAAGAACGCAAGCGATTACACTGATGACGTGGGGTTCTGAAAAGTATCTTCGACAGAAGATCAGTTCAACAATTACCCCGTACAGAACTTAGACAAGAATATAAAAACGATTACAACAAGTCTAACCTATACATCAGCTAATCTTAACGACACACAGAACTACTGATATCAGCTCGGTTTTGGGATCTTCAATTCCATAGTACTACTATGATTTCTCCCAATTTTCTTTTAACCATGAACAGCTGAGTATCATCTACTGACTCATATCCAACATTATAGATCTCTAACATTAACAACATATTACTTATTCCATCACAATAATACTAATCATGATCAAGGATTCATTTAATAGTGAAATGAAAACTTTTATTTTTCAATCCACATGTATGTTGACAAAAAAAAAATCTGGCGCATAGAGAAACAAATTAACAAATAAATAGTAAACGTATCCTAAAAATTCTATATTTTTAACATGAATTAGCTAACATATATTATATCTCAATAAATTCATCATGGTCTAAAAAAATATAAAGAAAATATGAAAAATAATTTTCCTATCAAGCTCATGGACATGTTGTAAAAAACTGACAGGTTATGAATAACTATTTTTAACAAATACTTATCATACTTTTAAAATTCTAAAAAAATAATAGAGTGTACTAGACATACCTAGGAATATGTTTCTAAATTTTCACGATGATATGATGATGGAAAGATGTATAAATAATTCTTGAAACAATTTGTAGATATGTTGAGTAAGGTAATCATAATAAGGTAAAATGTCAATCATATTAAAAAAACGTGTCACTTTAATCTAATAATCACACAAAACCACCGTTTAGTGATTTAGTCAACAAAAATATGATAAATATAACAAACATAAATGTTACTCAAAGTATCAATTGTAATAAACAAAAGTGTCAATTGTCCCGGAGAAGAGTGCCACATTCTCATATAGTGTTATTTTTAATGAATAAATGTGTCAATTGTAATGAACAAAAGTGTTATTTATCTCGAAGTGTCAATCAAACTGAAGTAAAGTGTCAATTATAATTAAGGAACGTGTCACTTTAATCCAATAAATATACGAAACCATCGTTCAGTGATCTAGCCAACAAAATGATTTAACCACTGTAGTCCAATAGTTAGAAATGTTACTCAAAGTGTCAAACAAAAGTGTTAATTGTCGCGGAGGAGAGTGTCACATTCCGAGTGACATTTGTAATGAATAAATGTGTCAATTGCAACAAAGAAAAGTTTATGGAAGCAGTTTCACAACACTACAAGCATATTCTTTTTTTCATTCCAAAAAAAATCTCAAATTTTGAACATATATTAAGACACTAGACATAGAAACCAAAAGGCATACAATTAATCATCAACAAAAGACATAAAAATATACAAACAAACAACCGCTCCAGAATTCTCCTAAATTGCAATGCTTACAATCAGAATGTGGACTGAATAAAGCCACTCGCAATCTCAAATTCGATTTTAGAGCAAAAGAACATATTTGAAACCTACCTTCAATATCATCCACACAATTGTGATTCGTTTCTTTCCTTCTCAATCTGTTGCTTCTGCTTTAATAAGAAAAATATAAGAGAGCAGAGGCCGAGAACGGAAGCAGAGAGAACAGAGGAGGAGAGGCGAGAGAGGGAGAGAAAAAAATGAAGAGCGGAGGTGGAGCGAAGGTAGGGTTCTATTAATTTTTTTGAAAAAAAATCTAAGTCAACAGGTCAGACGACTTATAATTAGTCAAAATCAGGCCTATTTTGACCCGGTTGCACCTGCAATAGGTGCGCACTAGTTTCCACCATTTACATAATATATAGACCCAAAATAATAGTCATTTGTCCAATTATTTATGTCTCACTTGTCTTTTTTAGTTGTCCAATTATTTATATCCCATACCAAATAAGATAATAAATAATTGGACCACAATCAATTTAAATAAGTGGACTACACCCCTTTAAACTTTTACAACACAACTTTACACTCTTACATCCACTTTTTTAATTTTCGTGCCCAGCCCTAGTATGACATAAATAATGGGACGAATGGAATATATATCAACAAGGTATATATGATGTGGATAGTTAAACCCAAACTAAAATAATGAGAGAATATATAGTGTAGCACTATTTTGTTATTGAAAATATGATAATTTTGTATTACTGTAAACAAACAAAAATGTATTACATTTATGGGATAAAAACAGATTACATTGTCCATTACATGACTTAAATTGATTGTAGACTATACTATTGGACTAAAGGAACAAAAATAGAAAACATGTCAAATTATATGATAAAAAATGGAAATGTGTGTTATGTCCACTGATGGAGTTAGTTGAGTGTGTCCCACCTCCTGGCAAAAGGACAAAAAATGAATTTTTTATAAAATTATTGTATTAAAATTAATTGAAACATTATTAATGAACTAATTTTGATTTAGGAATGTACTTCCTTTGTCTAATTATTTATGTTCTATAGAGACTCAGCACAGAGATTAAGGCGGGTTGTGGGAAGGTATAAAATAGAGGTGAAAATGTATAAAGTGATGGTTGAAATGTATGAAATGATAGAGTCTATCTTTTAAATAATTGTGGACCACTCATTTATATTTATTTTTTAAATGAGACATAAATAAAACACATTATTTATGGAATGCAAGGAGTAATAAAATTGATTTTTTCTCAAAAATCCCGTTCATATATGTAGATGGTAATGTAAATTCGGGTTTTTGACTTGTTTCTGACTAAACGGCGGCGACCCAATTTTCCAAAGATGGGCACTCCAAACCACGTCGGAATCCGAATCCTGTGCCGGAATCTGTTGATTTTGAGGAAAGAATCCGGCGTCCAGTGGCTGATTGGCTCGCCATTCTTCTCTTTACCGACCATCGTCTCTACAGTCCGCGGCCTCCACACTCTTCCCTCCAATCCGCTCTCTCCTGACGTAGCTAAGGAATCAGGTAATATAATTTAAACTTCAAATTCAGATTGGTTTTGGATAGTTATAACCTGTGCTGGTTTTGGACTATAATTCGTTTAAGTTTTAGGTATTGCATTTTGGTATATTATTAAATAGTGTATTCATGTAAGAATTATTTTCGGGAAAAAGGTTGGAAACATTTTCATTATGTGGATATTGATCGTGTGTGTATGTTGAATATTTAATAGACAAGATTGCCTCTTTACTGGTAATCTTGACATGGGAGAAATGAAGCATGATCTGACTACTCATGGATTATTGTTGTATATTGTTGTATATTGTTGGATGAAATCACGTTCTTCATTTCGAAACTAAAATTATGCTTGAATTGTTAAGATGGTTTTAGTGGATGGTGGTTAGGGCTTATCATTTGCAATTCTTAACCTTTGTGGTTCATGTGATGATGCTTCACTACAGATGAAATAAGAAGTCTGATTCCAAGGGGTTTAGAAGTGATCGGGGCATTGATTGTTCATGATAATAATGACGTGAAGGTAGAAAAGGTTGCTGGTGATGCTATTTCAGCTGTTAGGAATTTTAGGAAAGCCTTTTATGGTGATGACAGTGAAGATCAAGTTCTAATTGGGGCCTTAGTGGATCTGAATTACTGTAGTACAGAGCCTGATATTCAATTTTTCATATCAAGGACAGGAGATTCATATAAGTTCGACAAAGTGAGCAATGTTGTTTATGAAGATCAGCCTGAGAAAGAAGTGTGGGAGAAATGTTGTATAGTTCATTCGGAACTTCCTCTGAAGTTGCCTCTGTATTTTGCTTCAGACAATCCTAAAGGTGAATCTCTCTCTCACACACATCCACACACTCTCTCCCTAGTATATTATCTCATGTAACTAAATTATTTTTCTAAGCTGTCAATTATCTTGTATCTAAGTTTTATTGGTATACGATGCACTTAATTTTTCCAATTTCACTCGGATTCACATTGAACAAAATGCATCTATGTTGTGATACTGAGATTTGGCAATAACATTATTATACGATTTTATTTGGTCACAAACTATTTAGATGAGAATTAATATAGAAAACCAATCAATATGATGCAAGTGTTCTTTGCTGAAAAATAATAATATTGATTGCCTTTGTATTGGTCCTCATTGCTCTTGACAGTTGACACTAGTTTGTTTGGTGTATCACATTTCCTTAATATGACATCAGCCAAATAAGTTGGCTAATATTAGGAAGGAGTAAGTTTGTGTTATTCAGGTTCTGATAAAGTATTATATCTCACTTTTGGATAACTGATTTTCTTAAATCAAAATTTGTTAAGTAAAAATATTTTTACTGATGGGAGGTAACTTGGAGAAACTATTAAAAATCCCGCTGTAAGATTTATAGTAAATAGTACAACTATGGTAATCAGTTATGCTCGTCTTCCTAATGGGTATGTAGATTTATCTTGTTGATATCCTTAAACTTGCAAACATAGCTCATCTTCTCCTATTTGATAAGAGTTTTGATTGCAAAATTTCCTATCCTCTTGCCTACATCTTCTTAGCTGCGGAAGGTGCATATGATCAAGCTATTATAGCTATGGAAAGAAAACTTAGAGAACCACAAGTTGCATACATCATTGAAGCCCAAAATAACCCTTCAACTGGTGGACCTGAGCCTGTCATTCTTCATGGATTTGAATTGGATCTTCCAGCAGAGGAGCTCCCACAAAATGCTATTGTACTTGAATCAGAGGAAGAATCCTTTTCAAAATCTCTCGCTTGCTCGTACTTCTTCTCGGAAACTAAGGATATTGCATTCTTGAACCCTGCGGAAGAGGTAATTTGTCCTTTTGGTATTACTAATGACCTTGAATTTGAACTTCTGGTCTTTATGAATAACTATATCATGGTTTACCTGCTTAGGATGCGGATAAAGTTCTAGTCAGCATCATGTTTAATAGGTCAAAAAGTAATGTCCAGCCTGCTGCGCCAATGGCCGAATATTTTCCAGGTAAAAGAATGTAATTTCAAATACATTTTTGTGCCATTAGCATTGATGGGCAGGATATGTAGTATCTTCTTTATCCATTTCTAACTTGATAATAGAGATTTTTCTTTCAGAATCCGTCTTAATTGCTTTGTAAACTATTCTGTTTCCAGCGCTTGGAGAAGCTAAACTGCTGGTTGTAAATCATAAACTAGAAGTGTTATCATATTGTACAAAGGATATGCTGTTGAGAGATATGGTTTCAAAGTTAATCATCCCTGGATTGATAGACCAGTTACACTCATTAAAGAACAAGATGTTACCAGATCTCTTGACACATCATCTACAGGTTGGATGGTCATATTATACCAATTTTATGCTCTTGGAATACTTGGTCTATTGAAGTTGGATGTAGGATGCTGTTTTTACAACTTACACATGCAAATAGATATATGCGCATATCTTTATTCTGTTCATGTTTCCACATGCACACCCTACACCCACCACACAAATTCACGCACCCACTGCCACAACCTGGAGTCTTCTGTGTTGTGGGAAATCGCTTCCTCAATTTATGTTTAATAAGACACGGCATGCAACAACCTTAGTCGCCTAGTTGCTAGCTGAATCTATTAACAGCTGCTAGGCCCATTTAGATATTTCTTTTTAGTTTCTCAATATATCTTTTGTTCTTCTTGAGACTACAATAATATATGCTGATGAAAGGGCTATGCTCTTCTGCAGCTAAGGCCGTACCACTTCATACCTCCTGGGTTTCTACATCCAATCACTATTATATATGAGCTTAGCTATGGGGAAACAGAAATGAAGCAAGGTAGTCTTTAAGTGTACTAGTACATACTCCTCTGAGAAATTTATGATTTATCTGACGTTTTCCAGTTCATCTCGTTAACCATCTTATAACACTCAGTTCCTGCATTTCATGGTTTATCATAATTTAAAGTTGTTCTATGACTTTCCATTTTATCTTCTCTCTACTGTAATTCTGCAAGATGGAAGGATCACATAATAGGGTAGAGGATGTTTACATTGATAGCACATATATATTAATAAGGACAAAAGATACGTATACAAGGAGGGAGTGGAAGTCGTCGAGGCAGCAGGGGAGAGGCCATGGCGTGTCTACGTGCGAAGAAAGAATATGGCGGCATTGGGTGGAAGTTGAAGCAAGGCGTGTTCTAATGTTTTGTAAAGAGTCATGTTTGCCTTTTGAGTGTCTGTTGTTATTTCCTTTTTATTAGCAAGTCGCAGTAGAAGTCTAATTAGGGTTTCTCACTAAGGTAAGGAGTCACTTGTAGTTGGTCAGCATCAAACTTTTATCTAAGAAATTTGGGGCGCTGGTTTGGAAGCGTTTTGGGCGTGTTTTCTCTATCTCGAATCTAGAATATATTAAATACTCAGCACTCTGGGGTTAAATAGGCTAGTAAATGTTCAAATGCCAAAACACTTATCACAGGCCTCAACTCATTTGTTCCATTTTATATTAGAGTTGATAATATTGGTTATCTGAGTACCACAAATCTTGCAGTTGAGGCTCGAAAATCCCTTCACTTGAGGCTAGGGTTGCCATTTGATCGCCCTCTTTTGAGGATCGCCAATGCAATCCATTTATCTTCGGTAAAGGATATCACAAGGGACAAATCAAATTCGAAGGGTAGACGTAATATCATGATATAATTTTGAGTTTTGTTGGTGCTTTTGCTTTATTAATTGGAGTTTGTTTAACCTTTAATTCATTGTTTACAGTGGGCTTCTCTTTGCTGAAAGATGTTCATAGTGGTATTCCAAGCAGTGGAGGTGATTATTTTTGTAAACCTTATACGTCCGCTGTACTTTTCTATCTCCTACCAGATTATAATTTCAAAATTACTATGTCTTCTTGGTGCTGATACACCACAATCATAATAAATGTGCAGTATCTGGTGGCCATGTCTCTTTAGTTCAGGGTTCTTATGAATACTATCATTACCTCCAAGATGGATTTAATGATTCGGTAACTTTCCTCTCTCTTGATGGTTGCAATTTTTTGCCAAACAATAATTGAGTGGGGTTATTCTGTTCTAAATAACATTGGAGTTTGTTTTGAAATAACAAAAGGGATAAGACTTCTTATTGATGACCGTTAAGGCAGGGTCCTTGTTCTCTTATTTTCAATAGTTGAAGGGCCTGGATTTGAGTTGAGCTTTTCTGATTTTATATGTTAATGGTTTCAACAAATAATGTCTATTTATCAATAAATGAATATCAAAATTCTTTAACACTAAAAAAATAAAAATAAAAATAAAAATAAAAATAAAAATATTGTACTTACTCTTCTCTCACTGTGATTAACTATATTAATAATTAACAAGGAGCAGGGTTGGGGTTGTGCTTATCGCTCTCTACAAACTATTGTTTCATGGTTCAAGCAGCAACACTATACCTCCATGGATGTCCCCTCGCACAGGTAATTTTTCATGGAACTCTCAACTCACATACCGCACTCATCTGGTGTGCGTTCATGCCATGTGGCTCAACTTCGGTTACCAGTCTAAACATCAGACCAAGTCCCTACTTATCTGCACATTCCCATGAAAGCATGAGTGACCATCTTGTGTTAATTATTGGGATGAGATTATTTGAAATTTTGATGGGAAAAAATAAAAGCCTATATTTAGTTGGGAAGCTTCTTTTCTTCTTCCTATATTTTTGTGGTCAATATGAAGAAAAACAATTTGTCTCATCAAGAAAAAAGCAGATTCACACGAGAAATGCAATTGAATATAAGTGGGGATAATTTGTGGTTGTTCCTTTATGCTCTTGTTGGTCTCTTCCCTCAACTAATGCTAGTATTTCTTCTTTGTTTAGTACATGAGTTCAATTATACCTTTCTTTCTCCATAACTTCTATTAATTTGACTTCCAAAAAAAAAAAAAAAAAAGAAACTCTTGCAAATACTTTTCCTCATGTAGCATCATACAGTTCCAATAACATTTCTCGCATAAATAAAGTTCAATTTTTTTTTCCAGAGAAATACAGCAGTCGCTGGTCGAGATTGGTGATAAGGACCCTTCATTCATCGGGTCACGCGAATGGATTGGTGCCATTGAGTTAAGCTTTGTTTTAGATAAGCTTCTTGGTGTAAGTATCTATATTTCCATTTCCCTTTCATTTGCTGCCCTATTCCGTTTAGATACTAAAAACTTGCTGGTTGTATCTCTTGAGGCATTTTGCTAGTCGTGTAGAACAATTGCTCATAGCGATAACTTGAACATAGATACTCAAACCTTAACAGGTCAGTTGCAAAGTGATTAACGTGAGGTCTGGATCCGAGCTGCCAGAGAAATGTCGGGAGCTCGCCTTGCATTTTGAGACCCAAGGAACACCCGTCATGATCGGTAGAAACTAGTCTTACTTTACTTCATAGGTTTGTTTGTAGAAGGAAACAATTGTAGTTTGTTTTGTATCTGCAGGAGGAGGGGTTCTGGCATATACGCTATTGGGGGTCGATTACAATGCCACGAGTGGAGATTGCGCATTTCTTATACTTGACCCTCACTATACAGGTAACGAAGACCTTAAGAAGATAGTGAATGGTGGGTGGTGTGGATGGAAAAAGGCAGTCGATAGCAAGGGGAAACATTTCTTCTTGCACGATAAATTCTACAATCTCTTGCTTCCCCAGAGACCTGACATGGTTTAACTGTAGTTGGCAATTACTTTGGAGCTTATTGTTGAAATAAAGGCAAAATTGGGAGCTTGACAAAGATGAAAAGGTGCCTTCGAGAATGGCTTACTTAGTGGAGTACTTCGAATTCTACCAAGCTTTCTAAGTTGAGATATTCAAGTACCTTGAAGCTAGAACATCACTTAATAGCAATAGTTGAAACTTACAGACTATTATCATACTTGTTTCATTTCTCTCTCTCTCTCTCTCTCTCCCTTTTTTTTTTCTTGTTTTGTTTTAATCTCTTCTTTTCATCCGGGTAATAGATTTCTTATTTTCTTGAGGTAGTATTTTAATGACAAATTGACAAATGTAGTCGTTAATCTTTGCGATTTTGTGATATTTGTTTTTATTATTTATTTATTATTTAATCTCAAACTACTAGGTTTTGTGATTTTAATTCTACGATTAATTTTTTGTTAATTCGACCGCTAATTAAAAATAATTATAAAAATAAAAGGGTAAAATTGGAAGTTTATACCTACATGGTCCAAATATTGCAAATGAATAATTATTTGGGACTTAAAAAATAAAATAGTTTGAGGATTGATTTAAGCGATTTTAGTCAAATAAGTTAAATTGCATCGTATCGATGCAATTTTGCATTAAACTTGCGAATTTTCATTTAACATATTTGTTTTGTATCAAATATAGACTAATTATGCTTCTTGGCGGTGGCTTTTTCATATCTCCTCTACCACCGCCCTAACATAGAACTCTACCGATTATCTCAACTACTCTACATGAAAAATCTCAGCCCGAATGAAATCATGCGGATTTAAGGGGATGAAGCGTGATTTCTACATTAGCATATCGCGCTTCTTGATGAAATCATGATAGAAAACTCTTTTGGGGACCTATTTTCCAAAATGAGGCGGATAAATTGTTATTTCAGCGCTAAGATATTGTGTTTCCTATTGATGGCGACAATCTTTTCAGCATTCATCTTCGTCGCCATACTAATCATCGCAACACTATTTCTCCCGCCGCAGACGGCGGCGGGAACGCAATATGTTAACCCGAAAATAACACTTTTCCCACTCAATTTCGTATGATTTCATCCAGGTTAGGATTTTCGTGCAGAATTTTTGAGATTAGCGGTAGGGTTCGGTGTTGGGGCGGCGACGAAGGAGATCGGGAAAAACAATCGCTAATAAGATGGAAATTTGATTAATATCTCAATTTTACCATTTTAGTTTTTATTTTTTAGTTAATAAAAGTTTGATTATTACTCGATTTCGTAGAAAATTTAACGGCATGACGAAATTTGTCAATTTGCATTTCAAAATTCCAATTTTATCATTTCTGTTGGTCCAGAGAGGAGCCTTCACGAGTGTGTGTGGGTAGGTGGAGGGGGGGGTTGAATACACCTGAGTGCAAATTTCAACTTAAACGCGAAAGTTAGTATCTACTGAATAATGCTACTGAACAAGTCAGTTAGCCAAATAAGCTTTCTTGATCGCGTTGGCAGAGGGTATCTCCTATCTATTGACTTCAGTCAGTGAACAATAATTCAGTATAAGATAGTGTCCGGAAATGTAGGACCAAATAAAATTTTCGTCTTAGTTTGAAAATACGTTTTATACTGAGTGTGATTTTTAAAGATCAGTTGTATGCAGTATGAACAGATAATCAATGAAACAGTAAATCAACACAAGTAGTTTTTAAAGTGTTTCGGATACAGTAGATCCTACGCCATTGTCTTGAACGAAGCATGAGTTCTTGATTGCTTATATTGAGCAAGTCTCAGTCGATCTGTATGCTGGACATATACCCTAGTTATAGTCTTTGTGACTTTATAGTTTCAAACACGAGGTTTGATTTTCTCCAACTAAGCAGGAGTTCTTACAATAAGAACAGTTCAATAAGATGAACTCCTTTGAATTTTTTAAGCTTAAGATATTACAAGAATTGCTTAGAATAGAGAATGAGAGCAATAGATCTCTAGAGTGAAGAACTAATTATATCTCTCTGTGTATGAGTTATTCGCTGGGTAAGCTAGAGCGTTTGAATGCTTTAATGCTTTTGGTTCCCTTTTATCTCCTCCTCTGCATGAAGACTCTTCTCTATTTATAATCTCGACTCACGAATAGATTCGTTGAAAAAGGTCTAGACACGTGTCGAAAACGATAAGAAAACAACCATCTTGAGGTTTGAATATCACTGTAGGGATTTCCTATTTTTCAGTCTAAGAAGCAGTTTTGTGTCAGAGTAGGTACATTGGTCGAGGTTAGAGAGTTGGTGATATTGTTTAAACTCCAACACTGGTACTGAGTTCACTTACTCAAATTCCTCAGACGCTTTTACTGAGATGTCTTCTACTGACATTCTTCTGAGATATTCAATACTTGGCTCGATTTTCTTTACTAATTCAATGGGTTCTAAAACACCCAACTAAATTCCTCAGTGCTGAGGCCTTCCGCGCGACAAGAGATGTTCTACTGAACCTATAAGCTACTGAACTCTAACTAGTCTACTGAGTTCCTAACATTCTGAACTTAACTAAGTTATTACATTATTAGGTTCATCATTCAGCTAGAGGTTTTGGGATCTTCAAATCTTATCATACTGAATCTCATACCCAACAATTTCCCCTATTTGATGATGCCAAAACCTTTAGAACACAATTTCTCTGTATGACACATATCAGAAAGATACAGACTTAAAGAACTAAGGGAAAAATAAAAAATGATAAGCAATAGGTGAGTGTGTGTTTCTGTTGGTCCGAAGACGAGTATCAGGTGTAGGGGGGGGGGGGAGATGAATATACCTGATTGCAAGTTTTTCCTCAAACGCGAAGGTCAACTAACTATCGAGATTTACTACCGAACGAGTTCGGACCGGATAAGCCTTCGATCATGGGGGCGAGTGATTCAACTGTTGAGTTCCTTCTTGGCCGACGCGCGGTATGAGAAGTTCAGTCGCAGAATATTGTGTAGATAAGTGTGGCGCCCGATTCAACTTCGTCTCTTTAAAAACGTTTTTATGCAAACAGAGTCAACTTGAACAAGTATAACTTGACCCGATTTTAATTTTAGGTGTGATGCATTTTTGGCTATACATATATTTTCACAAATAAAGTGTCCAAAACCGTTTTGGCTGGTGTACTTTTCAAGTCAGTTTATGCAAATGATTCTTTTGTAAACAATTGAACACAGATGCAATAAAAAAGTAGATGAGAACGTGGTTCAGATACACAAGATCCTACGTCCACGGTCCTTTTGAACAGGAGGTCTTGTTGATTAATCTGAGCAAGCCTCAGCAAGGAATCTGTGCACTGGACATACCCTTCTAAGTTATAGTCCATAGTGAATTTACAATTTCAAACCGGAGTTTGAAGGACAGTCTCCAACAATGAAGGAGGTCTTACAGTAAGAACAATTCACTAAAAGTGAACTCCTTCGAAAGTTCTAAGCTAAAGATTTTACAATGAGTGCTTAGAAAGAGAAGGGGAACTAAGGATTCTCTAGAGAGAAGAACTAAACATAATGATCTTCAAGGAGCAAGTTCTTCGCTGTATGTGGCTTTGAGTTCGCTAGAGAGTATTTGCGTGAAAGCTTGTGTTCCTTTGTTGTTCCGTTGCGTTTGCTTGGAAGCTCTTCTCTATTTATAGTTGTGACCTAGACATGTATGCGTTGGAGAGGACAATGCTACATGTCACAAAACTCCAAAGAAAACGGCCATATATTTTTGAAATGTCGCCGCAGAGTGGTTGGCGTTCCGTGCATGAGAGCAGGTTTTGTGTCAGAATAGGTAAGCTCGGCTTGCTTCTCATTGGTCGAGGTTTGCGATAGGTGAGACTTGTCAAACATCAGTCTTTTTCCTGAGTTGACTCTCTGAACCTCGTATACTAAATGTTCTCTGCTAACATTTGACTGATAAAGATTGGGCAGTCGGTTTTCCTCGTACGACCTGCAACTGAGTGCAGCCTATCACTAGATCAATGTTGATCGTACTGAGTCTTCATCTGAGTCGGCTGATAAAGGATCTTCTACTGAATGTAGTCAACTTCTGACTCGAAGACAAACAGCGGAGCTCTTCACTCAATCAGTAGATCGAAAGATCATACTGAGTCTTCTTCCAAAGTCTGCTGGTGAGAATCTTCTATTGAGTGATGTCAGCTTCTGACTCTGAAGACTACTGAGCTCTACTGAACCGATGACTTAGGGTTCTGGAACTTTAACTTCTCTACTGAACTTCAGTCCAACAATAATACCCCTTACATGACTTAAACTAAAATAATTCTATCAAGACAAGTCTACCCTATTACATCAAAATGGTTCCACACACACAAGGGTCAGGACGGGGTTTTGGGATCTTCAATTTTATAGCAATAAAATTCAGTACCACTACAATCTCCCCCATAACAAATATTACAAAGGCGTCCCTAAAGATTACATTAACTACTGACTCAAATCAAAACACATCTACTGAGTCAAGTTCTATGTACCCCCTTAACAAAGATTTACTAGACCACTGACTCATATCCCTACAGTTTCGATCATTGAGGCGATCAGATGTGTTGAAAGATACAAATAGCCACGTGGTAATGAGTAGTTGTCTCTTGCCAAGTAAAATAGAATTTCATATATGATGATAGAGATTACAAGTACAAAGATAGAAGGAGAGAGGAGAATTAGCTGGTCTTCCCAAATTGCTGCAATCTAGCCTTGAAGTCAGCTGACTTCTTCTCCGGTAGATCAAGTCCATATGAAGAGAACTATGTTCCTCAGCTCTTTGATTTCTTGTTTATTATCAGGATCATTCAGTTCAAGCCCCTTTCTCTCCATCGCGAACTTTATCTCATCCTTGATCTCCTTTGTGCAGATGTTTGCTTCTAAAGTGTAAGTAGGAGGGAGAGGTCTGGATTTGGTACTTTGAGAGGGAGACCTGATTGTTCAAGAGCAGTCACAATTTCTGCATATACTTCTAGGTCTGAGATCATCAAGAATTCTCTGAATAGCACGTCTGGTTCTGATGACTCATTCATTGTTTTCCAGATATAGCAACTTTTAATGAAGTCGACCTTGATCTGCTCCCGATTGTGATTGGTTTTCCAAGGCACCCATTTGTCAGTCGTCGGATGAATGATCTTCTTGATGTTATTGTTCTGCTCTTTGCGTCTGAAGAATTTGGACTTAATCGATACGCTCCGATCCTTCTCAGGGACTCTTTCCCTGGCTTCCTTCTCTGTCCTATGCCTGAGTGCCTCAAGATCTGCTAATCTGATTTCTTTTTTTTTTTTGCAGCTTGAATTTGTCTGGCCTCAGCAGTTATATCTAAGCCTCTCTCGCCGGCATACCATATAGCCTTCATTTCAGCTTCTTGTTCTTTGGATGGCTTTGTAGTTGGAATGTTATGCTCGACTTCAGTATCAGCTTCAACTTCACTGGGTTCAGTTGACTTAGACTTTTGAGCTTCTAAACCCTTTTTCAGCAGACTTGGTTTTTTCAGTTTGAGCTTTTGATTGTCTAGGCACAACATATCTTGATTTCTTTGGCACTGGAGTTCTGACCTGGATGCCTTTCTTCTTAGTCTTTGCATTGCCTTCCTCCTGTTCTTGGAGTTCTTTTTCCATTTGTTCATCAAAGGCAATCTGCTGAGCAGGCGATCAAAATTTGAGCTTTCAAGCTTTTGGGGGGGGGACTATAAGTAACTTTGGCTTTTCCCTTAGAAGCTGAGCATACTGGCTCATCTTCAGTTAGCTCTTCAACAAATTGAGCCACTTCAGTGATTGCTGCTTCATTCGGTTCTCCAGACCCTTCCCCTTTAGCTTCTTCTCTTGTGCTCTTGTCTGCAGCCGTCTCTTCAGCTTTGATGAGGGTCAGTAGTTGTCTACTCCTACTTCTTTCTCCCTTTTTGATATCATCTATCAGGGTGGACAAAGCTGTGACCTTTTCCGTAAGGCCTAAGACTGAGCGGCCTATAGTATCGATCTTCGCTTCGACATATCTGACGTCGTCTATGTACTCGTCCCAGTGTTTGTCATGCTCAGTTTGGGCGACTCTGAGTACTTTAGCTTTGGCTGCCTCATTCTTTTTTAAATATGCTTCGACAAGCTCAATGGCTTCCTTTTTGATGGCACGACCGGCGTGAACTTGTTCCACAAGTGCTCTAGAGACACTGTCAGTGGTCAATCTATTTCGACCTTCTATGACCTTGAGACATCAGATAGTGCAATGGCCATCTTCTCTGAAAAGGTCTGGGCATTAGTCTGCAGTAGTTGCTGAAATTGTTGATTAAGATCTGTCTTCTGTGCCTCGAGTGCCTGGTGGAGGATCTCATCAGTATCAGGAATTATTGGTGTACCGATCCTCTGCAATTCAGTAGTCAATTCACTCAGTTGTTGTGTCTGAGCCTGAGTAGATTGCCTCTATTTGATCTTCACGTCTTTGGAAAGAAGACGATTCTTGTGACCTTGACGCTTTAGGCACTTGTTGATTGTTGCAACTGAAACGTCCTTTATCTCTTCAGCTTGATAACTGGATCAACTGAGCTTGGCCTCACCAGATGGTGGGTTCTTGAGCTGAGATGTAGATGGCGCTGAGATGATGGCACCAGATGAAGGAGGTGGAGGTGGTGATTCATCATCATCATTGTCAGAAGAGTTTCCCTCGGCAGATCCTCCCTGGTCTGCGTCCTTGTGTGATGACTTGTCGTGTTTAGTGTCAGGTTGAATCTGGGGCTGAGAAGGCTATTTAGACTCGCCCTTCAGATTCAGGACCATCAGCATGGCTGAATGGAGGTCATCCATGGATGTAATATCAGTTGGATGTCCATAGCCAATTTCCTCCTTGAGTGTTTGCTCCTTACTCATCAGTACTGGGGCTGTTCTGAGGTTGATGGTCTCATATAAGATATCCCAATCTAGGAATCTGAGACGCATCTGGACCCTAGCCCTTACTGCTATGCCTACTAGATCTCATGAATGTGTTCAGATATTTCCTTAGTAGCTCGGAGCTGAGCTGTGAGTACTGAAGTTGGTACTGAGGTAGAGACCTCAGTCTGAGGTAAGTCAGTAGGAAGATCTGACTGAGTATCCTTTGAGTGTATCCATTTGACTTTATCAGTCAGATTTACATTTTCTTTCCCAAACTCTGAATCATGTATAGATACATGCTCCTCAGGGATAACTATTGTCTTAGCTTTCTTTAACAATTTTCTCTTCTTTGGCTAAGGTGGAATTAGATCCTGAGTGGAAGGCGCTGAGAGCTTGTCATGAATTCCACGCCCAATTGATTTTTCAGCCGCTGGTCCGTTTTGGAATTTGATGGGTTTTTTTATCGAACGAGAACGAGTCAATGAAAGCTACTCTCCATAGGCAGTAGTCTTCAATAATGATAGACACCTTGCTGTCATATAGTAGCTTCCCCTTAGGGATCAGTTGAAGAGAGACCTTGTTTGCATCTACTATGAATTTCTGAAACTGAGCCTTGAACTCAATAATGAAGAATTCAGTCTAGTTAACTTGGACTCTATCCATGATAGCCATCATGATTTGGATCCTGACCTTTGATAGCTGATCAAAAGAGCCGGCGGAGCTTGTAAGGATATAGTTGACGATTTAAGCTAATCCCCGATATTCAGGGAGCAGCCTATTCTTCGGGAATACTGCTTTGAATACAATAGATGTCTCCTTGTAGCCAATAGGAGAGATTCCTTCGTTGGGAAGATCGAAGCTCTTGCGGAGGCAGTCAGCAAAGTCAAGAACGACGATCTTTGCCTCCCATACATTATTTGCTACTTCTTCCTAATAATATATGCAAGAGATATCCTTGAGCTCATCTTCATTTTGTCTCAGATTCATATAGAACTCGGTCACTTGCCTTGGAAGGCACATATTGTTGGGATTTTATACACTGGAAGCACTTTTTATGCTTGTATACAATGTGTTTTCTTCATTACCACTATTTTATTCTCCTATCTGATAAATATGTATATTTGCACATGTTATCCTTTATCTTGTATAAGAGTTAGATTTGTGTGGTGTGTCGGGTATCACAGAAGACAACACAAATTGGTTGAACTGACAAGATATAAACAAATATCATAAATGAGACAACTTAAGGATAAGTTGTCGGTTTAAGCCGCAGCTTAGATAAGAAGTGGCTTGTCTTAGTCGCTTGTCTTTACTTGGTACACTTAAGGTGGTGTATTGATGGATCACAGTGAGATGTGTTCTCCTAACTGACCTTAGTGGAGAACCAAGATCTCGGTGACTTAGCTGGTCTTAAGCTTGGTAAGACTTCATCGAGCGCATTTGGCTATCTATCACTTTGACCTACTATGGTGAACGTCATCGCGACCGGATCTACGTATCTTGGGTGTTAGTAGTTATTTGTGGCTCAGGCTGGTTGTATGTATCTTGCAGCCATATTCTAGTAAAATGGGTTGATAATATCCCCTGAGGAACTCGAAAGGATTATCACACTAAACCCGGCCGGTTGATTAAGTTCAAGTGTGTTAATAAGGTCGAGTGGTACTACTCAGGAATATAAGATGTAAATTAATTTAAGCTGTCAGTGAGCTTAATTAATTAACGGATATTTCTATCTTAAATACGGAGATCGATTAAGTCTAAAATACAAGCCCTTGCTCAATTTGGGATAAAGGGGTAAGTCAGCACGGATTCTCTAGTGGAATGAATCTGTGTTTATTAATTAATTTTGCTTTAGGCTGAGCATAGATAATTAATTAATTTGAGGCCCAGTTTTATTTCTTGTATTAGATCCCTGATCTGGCCCAATTAGTTGCCTAGTTATTTATAGTCTCTCAGAAATCATTATTAATGAATTAATGTATTTTTACATTATTTAATAATGTTATTTATACGGAATTAATTGGGTCGGGCCAATTAATTGATAAATATTAGTAGCCTAGTGGATTAATTAATTATATTTTGGGCTAATTATGTGGAAGCTCATTAGAAATATAATTAAATTAATGGGCTACAAATACATTAATATTATATTGGCTTTTGAAGCCTATATATATTAGTATTATGTTCAGAAACAGATTACACACAATCACAAAACACGCTGTGCGTAAGTGATAGAGAGACAAGATTTTATTTTCTCCAGTTCTCTGACCACCCAGAGGGAGAAAAAGGCCGGGACACAGATCAGAAGATTTGACACAGGAGCAACAATCAAAGCCGCGACAACACACGAAGGAGGAAGGTATCGATTTCTAACCCTCAATTATCCTTCAATTGGTATTAGAGCCTGGTTTATGCTCTGATTGTTGCTGTTAGGTCTATGATTAGGGTTCAATTCCGTCGTTATCGGGTTAATTTTCGTGTTTGGGGGTGGCTCGCGAGCCATTATTTTGACCCCGTTGTAACGTTTTCTCGTGAGAAAATCCACGAGTAGTTGATAGGACCAATGTGTTATGTGATTGTACTATTATTGTACTGTAATTGGTCTGGGATGCACGAAAATCGAGGCGCGACGCGCAGAAGGACGAAAAAAGGCAAAACCCTAGAAATTGGCAAAACACGACCGCCGATTTTCGACGGCGCGTGGGGTCTTATGCAAAATTATATTTCCGATCCGATTAGATCGTTTTGTTCGATGTTTCGTTAGCTTCGTCTGGATAGGTCGCACGACCCATTCCGATTTCTGGTTTGTCCGGAATAGAGTCGGAAAGAAGAAGTGGTCGTACTGTCCAGAAAAGCCCCAAATTGGAAGAAAACCCTAATTCGGCTAGGGTTCCGCCGCATCTTGCGGTGGCGATTCCCGACGGGTCCGGGGTCCGATTTCCAATTGGCTTGAACCTCTGAATTCCTCATCTTACGAGCTTCGCGTCGATTGGTCGTAAGGGGTCATCCGATCCCGGATGCGATCGGAATTGACGTCTGAAGTTTGCTGCTCGTCATGAATTCGTTCCGGCGAATCGTTTGAAATTCGGGAAATTGAGGAACTAATCTCGGTCGGAATCCATTACACGGTGGTCGTGAGTGTTCCAATTATGTTTCCCCTCTTGCAATTGATCGAATCGCGGCTCGGAGAGTACGAATTTGAGCGGCGAAGCTCGCCGGCGACGGGATGCGAAATTCGCTTGATTCCCGGCGCGGCGGCGGCAATTGTCGCCGGATTTGGGCAGCCCATACGTGTGGGTCATGTCTAGGGGCGGTAGGAGACATTCAACACGGCAGCGCCGGGCCGTGGAGGCCGCGGCAGCCGCGCGTTTCTTGCCGGAATCGCGGCCGTGCGCGCAGGCGCTGATTCGCGTTGCTGCAGGCGGCGGCGCGAGCGGCGTTGGGCGGGGCAGGTCGAGGCGGAGGCGGCTTCGCCTCGACGGCTTCGGAAAGGCGGCAGCAGGCCGCGTTCGGCGGTGGAGCGGCGGCAGCGGCCGCGCGCTGCTGCGTCTACAGAGCCGAATAGAGAGCTTTCCGGCGGAGGAGGCCGCCGGTTCCTGGCTCTCCGTGGACGGGCGACCACCACCACGTCGGCGGGCGGCCGAGAACCGGCCTACAGCTGCGGCGGGAGGTGAACCAGCGGCGGCGGCGGTTTGTTGAAGAAGATGTTGACGTGGCGCGCTGATGTGGCGCCACGTCAGCCCTAACTGTACACGTGTCTGCCACGTGTCTGCCACGTGGCAGACGGCCTGATGACGTGGCACGAGACAGTTTTCGATGCAATTTCAGATTTGAAGATTTTGAAGATCGAAGAGCTGTATTTTGATCGAACAATGTAATAGTTAGGAATTACGTATTTTAAAGCCCGATAACGACATTTTAAATTTTCTATTTGCGTATTTATTTATTATTATGCTTTAGCATGCGATTATGTGATTAATTGCGTTTAGAAAAGTATGTAAATAGGATTTACGTCGTATTAAAGCATGTTTTATTTTTCGCGAGCACGTTTTATTATGTGCGCTTAGAAATTGTACGCTTTAGGAATTATGTGGATATGCATGATTCAAAACGAACCTTTTGAAGAAAAAGACTAAGCAAATAATAAATTTAATATTTAATTGGATTCCATTTAAATTGGAAATTAAATATTTAACCGGACCTCCATTAATTGGACCCTACACAAAAGTGGAACAATTATATGAGTAAACGTCCACCTGAGTGGCTTGCGAGTGTGATCTCTAGGGCTATTCGAGTATTTAACATCATTGGTTTTTCAAAAGGTTACAATGATGGTTAATTACGAATTATGTGCAAATATAACTTTCTTACATGCTTTTATTATATTTTTCAGATATGTTTTTTCGAATAATTTTCGAGTTTCTAAACAGTCTTACCAACCAAGCCCTAACGGGTTTAAATAATTTTACAAAGTGGAAGAGATATCTTACCTTCCCAATAAATGCTCTGCAAAGGTTCTATAAGAACTTCTATTTTAGGATCGCTATGTCTAAGAACGAGTTTACTATGAGTATGTTACTCAAATCTTTGGTAGCGGTCAAAGAGGTTATAGAAAATGGCAAGAGTACTCAAGTCTTGAATATCCCTAGTAGTTCAAGGAATCCTCCGAAAGACGGAAACCAGAAAAAGAGCAGAAAGGGTGGACATTTCAAGAAGAGCAGTGGGAGTAAGAAGACGGTCCTTACCGGCGACATGCAAATGTCAAAGGAGAAAAGAAGGTTCTTCAAGAATGGTAAGAAAGGACACTGGAAGAATTATAATCTAGATGTCAAGGCAAAACAGAAAGAGACGCGAGTCGCTCTTGTAACTGAAACTGTTCTGGTTTCCTCTTCTACCCACGAATGGGTAGTGGATTCGGGGGCAACTGATCATGTTTGTTACACCTTGCAAGGTTTCTTGCAGAAAAGGCAATTGAGCGATGGCGAGGTGGTAGTCTCAATGGACAATGGATCGAGAGTTGCTGCAATTGCCATTGGAGATCTACATCTATCTTTTGATAGTTCTGTTTTAGTACTTAAAGATGTTTTATATGTGCCTGAGTTTAGGCGAAACATAATTTCTGTTTCAAAACTCTACATCATGGATGGTTATAAATCAAGTTTTGATAGTGAAGGTTCTATCATGAAAGACGATGATTTCATCTGTGGTGGACTATTAAACGTATCTTTATATACTATTACTTGTAATCCGCGTAATTCTGTTAATGTTGCTTCCTCATCATCAAATCCTAAGAAGAGGAAATAATCTTCTAAGGTAAACCAAACTTACCTGTGGCACTTAAGACTAGGTCATATCAATCTAAATAGGATTCAAAGGTTGGTGGAATATGGATCATTGGAGTCTCTCCATGTAGAACCATTTCCAACTTGCGAACCCTGCTTAGAAGGAAAGATGGTGACTAGGCCTTTTAAGGCAAAGGGTTATAAAGCCACAGAAGTATTAAGTTTGATACATTCTGACTTGTGTGGGCCTATGTCTACACAAGCTCGTGGAGGGTATGAGTACTTTGTCACATTTACTGATGATTACTCAAGGTATGGATATGTTTACCTTCTTCGCCATAAGTCGGATTGCTTTGAAACCTTTAAGGAATTCAAGACAGAAGTGAAGAAGAAGCTAGGTAAAGAAATCAAAACACTACGATCTGATCGTGGTGGGGAATACCAATCCAATGAGTTCAAGGACTACTTGACAGAATGTGGGATTACATCCCAGCTGACAGCACCGGACACGCCCGAGCAGAATGGTGTGTCAGAGAGAAGGAACCGAACTCTCTTAGAGATGGTTCGGTCCATGATGAGTTATGCAACTTTGCCAGTTTCCTTTTGGGGATATGCCCTAGAGACTGCAGCATACTTGCTAAACCGTGTGCCTTCCAAGTCGGTACAAAAGACCCCTTTTGAGTTGTGGAATGGGCATAAGCCTAGTTTGCACCACTTAAGGATTTGGGGTTGTCCTGCTTATGTGTTAAATAGGCAAGCCGACAAATTGGAATCACGTTCAGAAGTGATGTTGTTCATAGGGTATCCGAAGGAAACGAAGGGTGGATACTTTTATGATCCTAAAGAACAGAAGATCGTTATTAGCACTAACACTCGGTTCTTAGAAGAGGATTACATTAGTAACCATAAGTCTCGAGTCGACATCATCCTTGAAGAATTACAAGGTGGTCGAGTTCCACTTGAACAGCCAGTTGTGCAAGATAGTACTCCACGAGTAACTGCACAATCTGTTAACACAACACCTGACACTGTTCGACATAGTGGGAGGGTAATATTTACACCTGATCGGTATATGTTCACTGGGGATACGTCTGATCATCTCCCGGCAAATGAACAGGATACCGTTGATCCCTGGACCTACAACGAAGCAGTGGGAGATAGAGATGCAGATTCCTGGCGAATCGCTATGGACTCAGATTTTAAGTCCATAACTGATATGGATGTATACGAGATCACTGAACTACCTGAGGGCTACAAGGCTATTGGTAGTAAGTGGGTATACAAGAGAAAGAGAGGACCGAATGGAGAGATCATGGCATTTAAGGCCAGCTAGTGGCGAAGGGTTTTACCCAGAAAGAAGGTATCGATTATGAAGAGACCTTCTCGCCCGTAGCAATGATCAAGTTTATTAGGATTCTCCTTGCCATAGCAGCTCACATGAACCTTGAGATCTGGCAAATGGATGTCAAGACCGCATTCCTAAACGGTCACCTTGAAAAAGGTAGGGACATCTATATGAAACAATCAGATGGTTATGTGAAGGAGGGCGAAGAACATCTAGTTTGGAAGCTTAAGAAGTCTATTTATGGACTTAAGCAAGCTTCCCGGTTATGGCACCAGCGTTTTGACGAGGTAGTCAAATCCTATGGTTTTGTATCCTGTCCTAACGAGGTGTGCGTGTACCGTATCTGTGTTAATGGATCAGTGGTGTTTCTTGCACTTTATGTAGATGACATCCTTCTCATTGGAAACAATGTTGAAGTGTTATCAGGCGTAAAGATGTGGTTATCCGAGTAGTTTCAAATGAAGAACTTTGGTGAAGCTGCTTACATCCTTGGGATCAAAGTTATCCGAGATCGCCAAAAAAGGATGTTAAGCTTATCACAAGCATACTACATTGATACTCGTTATTGCTCGTTCTTCAAGCATGCAAAATGCCAAGAGAGGTTCGGTACCTTTCAGACATGGCATTTTTCTATCCAAGAATCAGTGCCCTAAAACGCTTGAAGAGATAGAAAGTATGAGACTAGTACCATATGCTTCCGCTGTCGGTAGTCTCATGTATGCAATGCTTTGTACGAGACCAGATATCTCATATGCTGTAGGCATGGTCTCAAGATATCAGTCTAACTCTGGACAGGAGCACTGGACTGCGGTAAAGCATATTCTTAAGTACCTTAGAAGGACTAGAGATTATAGGCTTGTTTACCAGTCAGACAGTCTAGTGCCTATGTGTTATACAGACTTGGATTTCCAGGCTAACAGAGACGAGAAGAAGTCTACCTCGGGTTATGTGTTTACCTTGGGAGGTGGAGCCATTTCATGGAGGAGTGCAAAGCAGAAATGCATTGCGGACTCAACCATGGAAGGCAGATGTGTGGCCGCTTCGAAAGCTTCGAAAGAGGCGGTTTGCCTCAAGAATTTCCTCCCCGGATCTTGATATTGTTCGAGAATTTTCCTAAGGCGATCACGATTTATTGTGATAATGCGGGTGCAGTGACAAATTCTAAGGAACCTAGATCTCACAAAGTGTCTAAACACATAGACAGGAAGTATCACATTATACGAGTATTCGTAAATTGAGGTGACATGGTGATTGACAAAATTGGAATTGAAGTCAACCTAGTTAATCCTTTCACGAAGAGCTTACCACTCCCGGCTTACGAGAAGCATGTTCGTGGCTTCGGCATGGTAGAGATGCTCCCCACTTAGGACTACAAAAACTTATGTATAAGTGGGAGAAGATGCAGTGATAGATAGGATAGATAGTTGAGATATAGCTGGGTACTAGTTTGTACTTAGATAGCTGAGATATAGCTGAGTACTAGTTTGTACCTAGAACTGACACATTGTATACTAAAAGTTTGCTTTAGTATAAGTGGGAGAATTGTTGGGATTTTGTATACTGGAAGCACTTTTTATGCTTGTATACAATGTGTTTTCGTCCTTACCACTATTTTATTCTCCTATCTGAGAAATATGTATATTTGTACATGTTATCCTTTATCTTGTATAAGAGTTAGATTTGTGTGGTGTGTCGGGTATCACAGAAGACAACACAAATTGGTTGAATTGACAAGATATAAACAGTTATCACAGCTGAGACAACTTAAGGATAAGTTGTCGGTTTAAGCTGCAGTTTAGATAAGAAGTGGCTTGTCTTAGCTGTTTGTCTTTACTGGTACACTTAAGGTGGTGTATTGATGGATCACAGTGAGATGTGTTCTCCTAACTGACCTTAGTGGAGAACCAAGATCTCGGTGACTTAGCTGGTCTTAAGCTTGGTAAGACTTCAGCTGAGCGCATTTGGCTATCTATCACTTTGACCTACTATGGTGAACGTCATCTCGACCGAATCTACGTATCTTGGGTGTTAGTAGTTATTTGTGGCTCAGGCTGGTTGTCTGTATCTTGCAGCCATATTCTAGTAAAATGGGTTGATAATATCCCCTGAGGAACTCGAAAGGATTATCACACTAAACTCGGCCGGTTGATTAAGTTCAGGTGTGTTAATAAGGTCGAGTGGTACTACTCAGGAATATAAGATGTTAATTAATTTAAGTCGTCGGTGAGCTTAATTAATTAACGGATATTTCTATCTTAAATACGGAGATCGATTAAGTCTAAAATACAAGCCCTTGCTCAATTTGGGATAAAGGGGTAAGTCAGCACGGATTCTCTAGTGGAATGAATCTGTGTTTATTAATTAATTTTGCTTTGGGTGAGCATAGATAATTAATTAATTTGAGGCCCAGGTTTTATTTCTTGTATTAGATCCCTGATCTGGCCCAATTAGTTGCCTAGTTATTTATAGTCTCTCAGAAATCATTATTAATGGATTAATGTATTTTTACATTATTTAATAATGTTATTTATCTGAAATTAATTGGCTGGGCCAATTAATTGATAAATATTAGTAGCCTAGTGGATTAATTAATTATATTTTGGGCTAATTATGTGGAAGCTCATTAGAAATATAATTAAATTAATGGGCTACAAATACATTAATATTATATTGGCTTTTGAAGCCTATATATATTAGTATTATGTTCAGAAACAGATTACACACAATCACAAAATAAATCACGCCGTGCGTGAGTGATAGAGAGACAAGATTTTATTTTCTCCAGTTCTCTGACCACCCAGAGAGAGAAAAAGGCCGGGACACAGATCAGAAGATCTGACACAGGAGCAACAATCAAAGCCGCGACAACACACGAATGAGGAAGGTATCAGTTTCTAACCCTCAATTATCCTTCACATATGAGGAACCCTAGACGTAATCGTATGAAGGCCTGATGATTGTAGGGCATCGAAGATCGGCTCCATGCACTCTATCCGACATGATCTAAAAGCTAGAATTGGCTCAAACCAGAGCCTCTTAATGCTGATGATGTCCTCCATGTCAGATGGAATAAGGACTTCGTTGTTTGGTGAACTCGCCATTGAAAAACAGAATCTGCAAGACATATGTTAGCACTTGAAAGTAGAGTAAGTTAGTTACTGTAGATTAGGTTAAGAATTATACCGAAGAATTACTGCTGTAGAGGTAGTAGATTTCGAATGAAGTTAATTGGAATGCACTAAGTTGATCTATAATGGCGGAAAGTAAGGTATTAGGTCATCTATGCGGATATATCTATCATATATGAATTTGAACGGTTTATTCGGTATGCGGCTCGATTGATCCGAATTTGAAAGATGGACGACAAAGATTTAATATTATAAGAGGTTATGATTACATTGCCGCCTATAATCTCGACCTACGTATCTATCATCCAAAAAGTAAGGTGAGATGACATACATTTAATGCGCCGCAGTCAATATATGGATTGTCGTGCTTTTAATGATTTTTTTTATTAAAGACATCCTTAAGTAATTAATGGTGGGGAATAAATGCAGTGAGTGCTGAGTAAAATATGCTGAATAAATACTCAAAAACCTGTCAGCTTAATGTAGTAGTCAGCTGACACCACTGTGTCGTCGTTGTGTAGTTCAACTTTACTGAGAGTAAGTTCCCCCTTACTCGGTACTTTTTCCCGGAATCGCCTTATTGAGCTCAGTCAGTAGGACCCAGTAGATGTAGTTCTACTAAGAGTTCGTTGAATCAGGTCTCAGCTAGAGGCTTGGTCAGAATGTCGGCCCTCTATTTACCAGTGTAGATTTTCTCCATTCTGATGTCCTTCTTTTCGATATAAACTCGGATGAAGTGATGTCTGATATCCACGTGCTTGCAATAGCACTCGGTCCTATCGCAGTAGATCGACACTTCATCTTGATAGATATTTCATCTTGATAGATATCATAATCGCACCACTATTGTCGAAGCCATAGAATCTGGGCACAACAGCTTCTGGCAGCAATATATTCAAGTTCAGTAGTGGACATTGCTACTGAATGCTGTTTCTTTGAAAACCACGATATGAGCTTACTGCCGAGGAACCGAGAAGTTCCTCAAGTCGATTTTCTGTCGATTCGACATCCTGCATAATTAGCATCAGAATATCCAGTTAGTTTAAGATTATCATCAGCAAGATACCATAACCTAACATCAGGTGTTCCTTTCAAGTAATGGAGAATCTTCTTTGCTGAGTCTAAATGACTCTGCTTGGTATTTGCCTAGAATCTTGTGCATACACCTAGAGCATAGGTTATATCAGGTCTCCTGGCAGTTAAGTATAATGAAGAGCCAATAATAGCACGATAATCAGTAGAATTAACAAATACTCCATCTTTGTCCAGATCGATCTTTAGATTCGTATTCATGGAATCTTGACAGATTTGCTGGATTTGCAGCCGAATTTCTTGATGAGATTTCTAGTATACTTCGCTTGATTTATGAATATTCCTTTCTTAGATTGTTTCACTTGAAGACCAAGGAAATAGTTCATTTCTCCCAACATCGACATATCAAAATTTTCTTTTATCATTTTCTCAAGTTGCTGACATATGATCAAATTCTTAGATCCAAAAATGATATCATCCAAGTAGATCTGCACTAGTAAGATATCATCATCTTACTTGATGTTGAATAAAGTACGATCTACGGTTCCCTTCTGAAAACCTTTATGATGTAGAAAGTCTGAAAGGATATCATACCAAGCCCTAGGTGCTTATTTTAACCTATACAGAGCTTTCTTGAGTCTGTATACTTGATGTCCCTACTGAAAGCTGGGGGTTGTTCTACATAGACTTCTTCCTTCAGTACGCCATTCAGGAAAGCTAACTTTACATCCATCTCATAGATAGTAAAGTGTTGATGAGTTGCATATGCTAGGAATAGGAGAATTGCTTCCAATCTTGCAACTGGAGCGAACATTTCGTCAAAATCTATTCCTTCTGTTTGAGAATATCCTTTGGCAACTAGTCAAATTTATTTTTGACGATTACATTATTTTCATCTCGCTTGTTCTTGAAGACCCATTTAGTTCTGATCACATGTTGGTGCTTGGGTCTATCTACAAGCTCCAAACGTCATTTCTGGTGAACTGGTTTAGCTCTTCTTACATGGCAGTAATCCAGTAAACATCATTTTGTGCAACCGCAATCGACTGAGGTTCTTTAGTAGATAAGAAGCAGGAGTATAGTGTGCTTTCTCCTTGACATAATCTGGATCTTGTCTTAATGCTTGCTGATGGATCTCCGATAATAAGATCTGAAGAAAGAACATCTAACCATGAACGCCATCTTCCTGTTACTTCTTCTGAAGTTAATTGTGCACAAATAGTCGGATTGTGTGGAATTTGAGTAGTACTATTTTGTGATTGAAGTAGTTCAGTAACAAGATGAGGGTCTACTAAGTCACAAGGTTCAGGGGCATTCAGCTCAGGAACGTTAGTAGTCCCCCCCCCCGAGTTTTTGTTCTTAGTAGAGGTCTCTGTTACCATCGGGGTTTCTTCATGGACCTGAGTTACCTGGGATTGATTCTATTCAGGAGAATCAATCGGTTCAGCTACATTGCTTGTTGGTTGGTTCTGAACTTCATCATCTAAATCATCATCCCAACAATGTTGGATCTTTTCTATATCATTGTTTATGTTTAGATCATGTAGCTTGCTGCTGACCTCTTCAACATCTTGCTGAGAGCTTCGTTTCCTATTCTCAGTAGCAAATTCATTAAATACAACAAAAGGACTTTCCTCCACGCAAAGTGTCCGGTAGTTAAAGATCCTGAAAGCTTTGCAGACCCTGGAGTATCCTAAGAATACTCCTTGGTCTGACTTACTATCAAAGACCTTTGACTGATCCTTTCTATTATTGTGGATAAAACATGAGCAACCAAAAATATGGAAATGCGAAATAGAAGGCCTTCACCCTTTCCATAGTTCATAAGTTGTCTTCATGTGCGGTTGAGTCAAGAAAGAGTGATTTTGAGTGTAACAAGCCGTGTCGGTAGCTTCGCGCCCAAAACTTTGATGGTAGACTCCGAGTCCGCAAGTAATGTTCTTACTTCTTCTTTAAGTGTTTTGTTCTTTCTTTCAAGCAAGTCCGTTCTACTCGAGGCGTGCGTGCCACCGAGGTTTCGTGTTGGATCCTTTCAGCTTCCCAAGATCTCTTTCATCATTGAATTTAGAAATTCTATTCCTCGATCGGAGCGTATTCATTGTATCTTGATATCCATTTCGATGCTCAGTCTTTTTAGTAATTTCGGCAATTTAGTTTTGACGTCAGATTTGTTGGCGAAGAAAATCACCCAAGTGTATCTTGAATAGTCATCTATGACTACAAGAGCATATTTCTTGACTCTGATCATCACTGGAGAGACGGCTCGAATAGAACCATGTGGAGCAGCTGAAGGATTCCATCAGTAGAAGGTGGCAAAATTGGTGGATTGTTGGATTTGGTTTGCTTTCCCTTAATGCTGCTTCACAATTCTTGCGTCTTTTGAATACATAATTGGGAAATCCTCTGACTTTAGCATCTATTGCTACTTTGTTCACCGTTTTGAAGTTCAGATGACTCATTCTTCTATGCCACAGCCACACTGTTCTATCGTCTGACTTCGTTTGTGCTAGCAAGCGAGCTTCGGTGTCAAGCAGTATTGTAATGCGCATAATAGATATTTCTTCTCTACGAGCCCGATAACACAGCTTTCCTCTGTAGTTTTATCAAGAATATCATAAAAACACCGCTTCAAAAGTCACTTTATTGGAGTTATCACAGAATTGATTGACTGAAAGAAGATTATGTTGAAGTCCTTCAACATATGTTACTCTGGGAACTATGATAATTCCTATTTTCAATGTTCCATATCCCCTTGTATATCCTTTGGAGTTGTCACCAAACTCAATTCTGGCTCCTTATTGCTGACGTAGTTGGTCAGTAGATTCTTTTGACGCGTCATGTGTCTTGAGCATCCGTTGTCCACAATCCAATGGTCCTTTAGCACCTGCAAAAGAAAAACAAATTCAGGTACCCTTTGGGTTCAGGTTGGGTCCTTAGAGGTTAGTAGATTTTAGAACCCAAATATGTCTAACAACCTTGGTAGTTTCAGATAATTTCTTGCCCTTGCTGTTAATAAGTCTCACTACTGGACTGAGAGATACTGACTTCTTTGTTTTCTAAGGTTAAGGTGTCTTCTTCTTCTTAACCTTGGGGCTACTAATTCTGGGTTCATAATAGTATGATCCATACTGAGTTGGATGAGTCTACTGAGGATGGCCATACTGTTCGGCCCATCTGACCTTCTTGGTTCCCGAGTTTGATCTGGGTGTTCTGGGTCTTGAACCTCTGTTCAATTTTTAGTAGCTAGGCTGAGGTGCTTTCATTTTCTATTTGTTCTTTATCTGAGGGGTTATATGTTCGACATACTGAGTTACCCCTTGAAAAAATTTGTCAGCTAGCTTTTTCGAGCTTTTCTGTTCTGAAGTTGATGCTTCATTTGTATATCCAAGTCCTCCCTTTATGGAGGATGGTCTTTATGATCTTAGCAATTTTTCAAGCTTCTCTTTAGCTCCTAGGTATTGCACAATCATCATGGTTCTCCAAACCTCATCACTTTTTCTCAGAGCTTCATATTCAACTCTGGATTGTTCAAGCTTTTCTTTCATACTCGCAATTTTAGTATCTTTCTCAAAGTTGTCATTGATCAGAACTGAGATCTGAGATACCCTTTAAGTTCAGGTTGGGTCCTCAGATGTTAGTCGTTTTTGGAACCCAAATCTGTCTGACGACCCTGATGATTTCAAACAACTTCTTTCCCTTGTTGTCAACAAATCTCACTGCTGAATCTGGAGATGTTGACATCTTGACAACCTGCGATTCAAGAGTTCTTTTCTTTTGAGTTTTGGTACTTCTCCTGACCTTGGGCTCATAGTAGTATGATCCATACTGTGATGGATGAGTCCTCTTTGGTTGGCCATATTGTTATGCCTATCTATCCTTCTTGATTCCCCCTGAATTTGATCTTGGTGTCCTGGGGCTTGAATCTCTAGTAACTTGCTAATAGTTTGACTGAGGTGCTTTCAGTTTCTGTTTGTTCTTTGCTTGGGGTTGAGTAGACTCTCCATATTCTGTTTTCCCTTGATTAAACCTCTCTATGAGCTTATCTGAGCCTTTGTGTGTTGAGGTTGATGTCTCATTAGGTTGAGTCCTTCCTTAGTGAAGGCTGGTCTCTGAGTTTGCAACATTGCCTCAAGATTTTCTCTTGCTCAAAGATATTTCTTAGTCATTAACGTTCTCCACACTTCATCACTTCTTCCTAGAGCTTCATAGTCAGCTTTGACCTGTGTGAGCTTCTTGTTTAGATTGACAATTTCAGTGCCTTTCTCTGATGTGTCCTTGGTCAAGACTGAGATCTAATCTTCTTATAATTGAGATTTGATCATCAGAGATCAAATGTCTTCCTTTTGTCTCAAAACAAGTCGTTCTGACTCAGTAGAGACCTAATTTTTCATTGAAAGTCTCTGATTTTCTGCCCTTTGAAGTTCTAGCTCCTGAAGTGTCTTACTGAACTGAGTGCTCATCTGAATCTACTCCTCTAAGAGTTATTCATAGGCTAGAACCACATCTAAATGTTCTCCTATAACAGAGCATGTGTCGTGTGTGCCAGCTGAAGAAGGATTTAGATTGAGTTTAGAGTTTACCTCATCCTCTTCTCCAGCCATCAGATACTGTTCAGTCTCTTCTACTTCAGTTGCTATGAATTTGACTTCATTGTCTGATGAGTCAATGAACATTTCTTCGTCACTTGTGCAATCAGAAAAGCTCTCCGTCTATGTAAGCATGTTGCCTTTTCTTAGCAAATTTCTTTCGTCTGGCCTGTCGTTCAGCTCGTTTAGCAGCTAGAGCTCAGAACACTCATACTGATAATGTCCTGTCAGTTTGTGATTGTAGCATGTCTATATTCTGCCTTCTCTTCTAGATGTATCATCATTTGTGTTAGCAGTAGTATCCGTGTTCCTGCATTCATTTTGAGAGTTAAGACTCTTCTTTCTTTTTATAATTATCATTCTTACCTTGAGCGTTCTTAGTAACTCACTTCAGCTTTCTGAGTTTGTCCTACTCCTTCTGATATTTCATAGCTAGGAGAGCATATTGTTCAGCAAGGCTGTCAACAGTTGGAATTTATATGGTGCTTGTTGTTGAATTACCTTCTACTGATGGACTTGCTCCTGGTATGCTGACTGTTGCTTTGTACGCATGATCCATTGAGATGTCATTAGGAGCACTGAGGATAGGTTAATGGAGACTATACTCAAATTCCTGAGCTTTGAGTTCTGAGTTAAAATAAGAAGTAACAGTGTTAAGATCATAACGTCTCAAATAAGTATCAAATGGATACCACTTAGGCCTAGTTAACCCCTGTAAGATCTTAGTGTTCATCTCTTTGTTGGTGAGCATCTTTACTAGCCCATTGATGACATTAATCTGATTTGTAAATCTTGCGCTGTAATCATCAATTGCTTCTCGTGGTATCATGCAGAAAGCTTCGAATTTCTAGAGCTCCAGTTCTAGCTTGTTTTCTTTGATTTGTGGAGTCTCCGGACTCAGCACAGCTAGAGCATCCCAGAGTTCTTTTATTGTCTTGCAATTCTGCATCCTTCTGAGATATGATTCACTGAGCGTTATCAGTTTAGCATTTTGTTCGACTCATATGCAGCTTTCTTTCCTCTGGCGTGAAGAGGCTCTTGTCCTTTGCAACCTTTTCTGCAGTTCAAGCACCTACTGCTCCCACAATTGCAAATTCGATGGTGTCGATCATAGGAACGATAGGGCCTTTCTCAAGCACCTCCGTCATGCTATCATGCAGTGACGTTAGATATGTCTCCATTCTTACTCGCCATACTGCATAGTTCTCTACTGAGAACATGGGCACCATCCTAATACCTGACATATCAGACATCGTTGAAATATAGTATAAGATGTAGTGAAAGAAATGCTGATATAGTAAAAAGCTTTTTTCAGGATCTATTCGAGTAGAGCACTGTATTCAGAAAATGGCAATCAAAGAACTCCGCTCTGATACCAATTGTTGGTCCATAGACGAGTCTTTATATGTAAAGGGGAGGGGGGGGGTGAATACACCTAAAACCAAGTTTTAACTCAACCGCAAAAGTCAGTCTTTGACTGACTATGCTACTAAACGAGTCGGTTGGCTAAATATACTTCCAGATCGCGTGGGCAGAGTGATTCAAAATACTGAACACTGTCTACTGACTTCAGTCAATCTACACTCATGAATTTCAGATCGTGTGGGCAGAGTGAATAGGTGCGGAATGTGTAGGCCCGGTTTTAGATCGTCTCTAGTTGAAAAATGTTATTACTGAAAATGGTTTCAGTTATGCTTGTGCGAGGATTCAATTTTACTGAAAGTCTGACTTATGAATTTTAGCAAATCAGTTTTATGCAGCGTGAACAACAAATTAATGAAATAATAAATACACAGGCAGTTTTTAAAGGTGTTCGATTACATAAGATCCTACGTCCATTGTCTTGAAAAAAGCACGAGTTCTTGAATTTATTATACTAAGAAAGTCTCAGTGGATCTGTTCGCATGACATATATTCTAGTTGTAGTCTTAGTGACTTTACACGGTTTCAAACACTGGTTTTGAGTTTTCTCCAACTGAGAAGGAGTTCTTAGAATAAGAACAGTTCAATGAATTTAAACTCGTTCGGTTTCTAAGCTTATGATCTAACAATGGTAGCTTGGAATAGAGATTGAGAATAATATATCTATAGAGAAAAGAACTAAATAAGATGTTCTATCTAAGTGGCAAGTTCTTCAATGAGTGAGCTTTAAGTTCGCTAGAGGTTGTATGCTTGTATGCTTGGTGTTCCCAATCCTTGGTATCTTCAACGATTGAAGCTTGATCTATATTTAGAGTATTGCCTTGTGAATAGATCTGTTGGAGGGGACCTAGACACGTGTCAAAAACGACAAGGAAAACAACCAACTTCATTTTGAACGTTACTGTAGAGATTCTATATTTTTTAGTTTTGAGGGCAGCATTTGTCAATGCAAGTACAGTACTGGCAGCTCCTCATTGGTTGAGGTAGAATGATATTCAAACTTTAAAGCGAATGCTGAGTTGACTTCCTTTGATTCCTTGGACTGATAAATCTTCTACTGATATTCTTCTGAAAAGTTCAGCTTCATGCCTTTTCTTGTCCATACATTTCGTAGGTTCTGATCAACCATACTGTATCTTCAATGTTGTGTATGTCCGACTGACAAAGATCTACTCTACTGAGTCTATCAGCTACTGAACTCTAGCAAGCTTACTGAGTTCCTAACATGCTGAACTCAACTAAGATATTACATTATCTAGTTCATTACTCAGCTAGGGGTTTTGGGGTCTTCAAAACTTATAATACTGAATCTCATGCCAACATAGTGACTCTTCTTATCACTTTTGGTGTTAGTTGGTGATAATACTTTAGGAGTGACTTCATCAGGATCCTTAAAAATAAATATGAAAATCGCGTCTCCCTAACAGAATAGGCGCCTGGTCCTGAAATATTTACAACTGACCTTGGTTCATCATCAGTTAGAGTTTTGAGATCTAAATCAATATTCTATCATTAAAATCATATTTCAACAATTTCCTCCTTTCTTATGATGCTAAAATTCTAACTAGACATTCTAGAAGACAGTAAGATCACTTGCATTAGACGTGATCAATGCGTATATAAGTGAAGTTAGTTTTTTTTATTCAGTTCACAAGCGAGTCAATATCAGAATATGTGTGAAAATGTGTAGGCCCAATTTTGTCGTCGCTTTGAAAATGCTTCGGATACGTAAAATCCTACGTCCTCTTTCCTGGTTTCAGGAGTTCTTAATTAGATTATACTGAGCAAGTCTCAGTAAATGTCTTTTTGAGGGTTTTTTCTCCATTAAGAAGGAGTTGGTACAAGTAAGAACAGTTCAAAAAGGAACTTTTTCGAATTCTAAGCTTATGATTAACAAGGTTAGTTTAGATGTATAGAGAGGGGAACAAAATCACTCTAGGAATGAGAACTTGGATAATATGCAGTTTGTTCTAAGTTTCTCAGGTGAGTATGTTTTTTGTATTGTAGAGCTTGTATGCTTGTTTGCTTTTAGTTATCGTTATCTTCATGGAAGGAAGTTCTCTATTTATAGGATTGACGGGTGAATAGATCCATTGGAGAAGACCTTAACACATGTCAAACACGACAAGTAAAACGACCATATTGCAATTGGAATTCCACTGTATAGATTCTCTCTTTTTCAGAGCTCAAAGGTTGACTATACCTCTTGCATAAGGACAAGTACAGTGTTGTCAGCTCCTCATTGGTCGAGGTTAGTTGGTAGGTGAGGCTTGTTCGAACTCCAAGACTGATAGTGAGATGACTTTTCCTCTGATACCTCGAACACTTTACTAAAAAAGTTCTATGCTGACATTCTCCAATCTCTTCAGTACGTTGACCCCTACTTTCTTCTAACTTTTCAACACTCTTTCAGTAGACCCGGCCTTAATCCTATTGAGTCTTTAGACAACTGAATTTCCAAAGACTGCTTAGAATTTTCTACTTGGTTCTTAACAGCTTTTGAAAAAACTATCTAGCCTACTGAGCTCCTAAATGCTAAGCTCATCTAAGCTATACATTTGTTACAGTAAATTGGTTCATCATTCAACTAGGGGTTTTGGAATCTTCAAATTTTATGTTACTTACAAGCTTAATAATGAGATATTGGTACATAGAAATTTTTTCTCTCCCTACTATTTCGTTCATAATTTGGATAATGATCATATCCTATCCATTGCCAAGGCGGTAGCTAAGCTATATGTGATAGATAGTTCAGTACAAAATTATGAAGTGCATGCAGTTACTAAGTCAGATTTGGACCTTCTAACTAAGTGGTAGGTAAAGATAGGATATGCCTTAGTCCAGGCTCTAATGCGCATTCTTGAGTTGAAAGAAGTTTGTAGTAGTTCTGCTGGTGATCATTTGAAGAGTTGTGAAGTCTATCACAAGGCCAAATAGTGTAGAAACCCATTCCCTCTTCCAAACAAAAGATCATAGAAGTTGTTTGATCGAGTTAGTACATGCAGATGTGTGTAGCTCATATCATGGAGAAAGTATCACTCATACCCCTTTCATGCTAAGTTTGGTAAATGATCATAGCAGATGTACATGGACTTTTTTACTTAGTTCCAAACATGAGGTCAATAAGGTGATAGGTGATTTTATTAAAATGGTTCACACACAGTTTAAAAAATCTATACTCAAATTTATGAGAGATAATGGGAGTGAATTCATAAATCATGCAGTTACAGATCTCTTTGTTAAGCATAGAATACAACACCTTAAGAGCTGTGTTTACAGTCCTTAACAAAATAAGACGGTTGAAAGAAAGCATAGATCACTTATGGAACTAGCTACAACACTTATGTTCCACAATCATTTCCCTTAGAAATTCGGGTCTTACTCTATACTCTTTCCCACATGGGTTTTAAATCATATACCATCTGGTGTACTTGGGTGGAAGACTCCATATGAAGTCTTAATGGGAAAATTGACTGATCTGAGTTTTCTAAGGCCTTTTGGTTCCCTCATGTATGTTGTAAATATTGTGCCTCATATGGGAAAGCTTGATCTTCAGTAGCACAAAGTGTATTTATTTGGGCTTAGATATGGATCATACATGCTATAGACTATGACCTTGATACTGGTTTTGTATTCGTCAGCAGGGATATCAAATCTTTCCCTATCGAGTTTCCATTCACTCAACTTGCAACTTATGTTCTCTTTGTTCTGAAGAAAATTTGTCTTACTCTCCAATTATTCGTGATCTTCCTTCACCTACACCTACCATTATCATCCAATCAATACACATCATTCCTCTACCGTTCCATCTGCCTCAGATGCTCCTCTAACTCCTTCCAGACCTCACAGGAAAACAAGCCTCCTACTTGGCTTACTAACTTTGTCATACCTATTTCATTCCTACAGAAACTGGGGCTACCTTTACTACTCCCACTTTTCCTTTCATTGCAAATGCTACTCTTACTCATGATTATCCTGCTTTTCGACACATCTCACTGGTTTTCAAGTACCTACTTCCTACAAGGAAGCCAACTAGTATGTTGAATGGGATAGGCTATGGCTGTAGAACTTGATGCTTTTGAACATAACCAAACTTGGGAACTCACCTCACTACTGACAGACAAACATATTGTTGGTTCTAAATGGGTTTATAAGATGAAGCTGAAGTATGATGGTTCAGTTGAGAGATTAAAAGATAGGCTTGTTGCAAAGGGGTACAAGTAGGAGTTTGAGATTGATTATAAAGAAGAATTCTTCCCCGTAGCCAAACTTGTCACCATCCGGCTTGTCACCTGCTCAGTTTGGTTGTAATCTTCAGCAAATTGATGTTAATAATGCATTTCTACACGGCGTTCTGTCGGATAAGATTTACATGGCTCCCCTTCAAGGATACTCTACGGCCAGACCTGGTCAAGTTTGTAAGTTGATCAATAGTGTTTATGGGTTATAACAAGCTTCTCGATAATAGAATAGTGAGTTTTGTATTGCACTTTATGTCTTTGGTTTGAGGTAATCAGCTCGTGATCATTGTGTTTTCTCTAATGGACTAGGTTCTAACTTTCTTGCTCTTCTAGTGTATGTGGATGATGTTGGGTTTGTATACTGAAAGTAGTCTACGTATTTGCTTGTATACAATGTTTCCTATTACCACTTTCATTATTCTCCTATCTGATTATTATAATTGCATAAATTAGTCCATTATCTCACTAAAGTAAGATCATGCAGTGTTTTGTAGATCAAAGAAGACTATAGTGATTGGTTGAACAAGTGAGATATAAACAATTATCACAGCTGAGGCAACTTAAGGACAAGTTGCTAGTTTATGCTGCAATGTAGATGAGAAGTGACTTGTCTTGGTCATTGGTCTATGTTGATACATTTGATGTATTGATGGATCGCGCTGAGACGTGTTCTTCTATCTGACCTGTGTGAAGAACTAAATTCTCGGTGACTTAGCTGATTTTAAGCTTGATGAGATTTCAGCTGAGTGCATGCGACTAGCTATAACTTTGACTTACTATGGGTGAGGGTCATCGCGACCGTATATCTCCCTATCTTAAGTGAGTATTGTTGCGTGTAGCTCTGGTTATATGTATCCTGCATCCGTATCTTGTTAAAGGGATGGTGATATTCCTTCAGGAACTCGAAAGGTTTATCATACTAAACCTTGTAGATTGATTAATGTTGGGTGATGATTCTATCCTCAGCAATGTTGGAAAATAGTGGGAAATGACTCAGTCTTCTGTGTTGATATTTACTCAGTAGCCCTGTGCTGTGAATGAGTCTATGAAGATTTGAAGATCCCAAAACCCTATATTGATTGGTGAACCATTATGTTGTAATCTGTTTTAGTCTCTGAGGTTTCAGACTCAGCAGACACTCTGCTCTGGCTTAGGCACTCAGTGGATTATCTGCCTCAGCACCAGAAGTAGAAGACTAAGTTATACTGGACTCAGCAGGAGCAGTATACTGAAAGGAGTCAGTGGAACGGAACTCAGCAGGAGTAGTTCACTGAACTCAGAGCTGATCTTCAGTATAGCCGACTCAGCAGGAGCATGCCACTGTATCAGAGATCAGACTCAGCAACGGCCAGACAGTCTTCTGACTGTCAGGATCTTTAAAAGAAAAGTCAGCAGAGTCAATACGCGGAAGAGAGAAGTCAGCTTCAGATCTCCTTGAAGTCTGTTCTGTCTCAACCACCTTCTGAACCTCGGCCAATGACAAGCAAACACGTACCCTATATCTACTAAAGCTGCAAGTCAACAACTTTCCAGAAATTGAGGGAAAGGACACTGCCACTATACTTCAAAAGAGCCGTTAGCTACCCAAAAGTGAGAGACAAAGGATCGTTATCTCCAACGGATCTATCCTAATCTCTTCTCTATAAATAGAGGGATAAATCAAATTTGAAGCTCACGAACCTCACCAAGAACTCACGAATACACGAGAGAACACATTGAGCATTCAAACGAGTAAAATTCGAAAAAGCCTAAGTCTTCCGCAAGAAGTTCGAAGAATCAATCTCCGGTGAAAGACTACATTTCTGCACTTAGGGAACCAAGCTGAACTGCTTAATACAGCCTCTAGTATCCAAACGACGTTACACGAACCCAAAGCTTACATTCAGCTATTCGTCGTTCTAGAAGCCACATCCTTGCTCCCTATCCCTCTAACCTAAGCTCAATAGAATATATCCATAGCTTAGACGAAGGAGTTCACTTCTGAACTGATCCTTAGTGTAAAGGACTCCTTCACTATTGGAGAGTTTTTCAAACACTTAGTTTGATAACCCTGTAAACTGAGACTTGCTCAGTATAAATCTCAAGACCAGTGTTTGTCCAGCGTACAAACCAACTGAGACTATCTCTGTATAATACATAGCTTCCTGATCTTTCGGGACAGTAGACGTAGGATTTTTGTGTCCGAACCACTTTAAAAATCTCTGTGTCTTGTGTTCTGTTTTCACTGTTGCATTGATTTACTGTTCATCCTAAAAAACCTTCTTTAAATCATTCAACTGAGTTTCAGCAAACTTAACTGACTGCACTAATCAACTGAAACTGTTGTGATAAAAACGTTTTCCTAACCCAACTGAATTTGGGCCTACACAATTCCGCACTACTGAACTCTATCTGGAAGATACTGAATTCTAACTCTAAGTCAGCTAGCAGATCTCAGTAGAGTCAGTCACTCTGCCACATGATTCAGAACAGCTTTGTCTGGTCTGCTGAACTTGTTCAGTACGACACTATCCTGAAAAGGACTGTTCGTGTTTAAGTTGAGAAATCAGTTTTCAGGTGTATTCACCCCCCTCCCCCCTCTACACCTGAGCGTAATGTCGGGACCAACAATTGGTATTAGAGCACGAATTCTATAAGACTCTTGTTATTCTTAAACTGGTCTACTTGAACGGATCCGGAAAACATTTTCACTACATATCATTCTTCATTCATATCATTATTCTTCATGTCTGATATGTTAGGGATAAGGATGGTACCCATGTTCTCAGTAGAGAACTATGGCGCATGGCGGGTCAGAATGGAGGCCCATCTGACCTCTCTCCACAATAGCATGGCAGAGGTTCTAGAGGACGGACCTATAATTCCTATGATCGATAGCGTCGTAGCTCAGGGTCCAGCAGATGGAGGAGGAATGGTGATCGGGAAGAAGATCCCAAAGGATAGAAGTCTCTTCACCCCTGACGAGAAGAAGCTTCACAACATAGATCGCGTCGCTAGAAACGCCATATTGACCACCCTGAGTGATTCCTATCTCGGAGGAGTTCAGGACTGTATGTCCGCGAAAGAACTCTGGGATGCTCTAGCGCCACTGAGTCGGGGGACTCAGAAGATTAAAGCAAATAAACTTGCGCTGGAACTTCAAAAGCTGGAGAGATTGTCTCTCATACCTGGTGACTCTATTGAAGATCTCAACGTCAGATTTACGAATCTGATGAACACTATCAACAGGCTGGGAAAGACATTCTCCAACCGAGAGATGAATCTGAAGATTTTGAGGGCACTACCAGACGGAAACTGGACCCCTTTTGCTACTCTATTACGCCATTCTGATTTAGATATTGTTACTCCTGACCATATCTTTTCAGAACTTAAAGCAGAGGAGTTCGAGTTCGTCTTACCTCAAAGGAAGATGCGAGCTGAAGCAGACACTCAAATCGACCATGCCTTTAAAGCATCAGTCAGCATAGCAGCTCCAGCATCTAGCAAGGCTGAACCTTAAATCAGTGATATACAAGAAGGAAATCTAGCTAAGAAGTACGCACTGCTTGCCGTGAAGTACCAGAAGGAGAAGGAGAGGCGCATAAAAGTGACTAAAGCCCTCAGAGAATCCAAGGGTAAGTCTGAATACACGCCTAAGCGCACTCCTGACTCGCATACTTCTGAATGCAGGAAACAAGATGACTCAGCTCAGTCGAAAGACAGCGAGAGCAAAGAAGAAAGAGTCACAACCTGGTATAATTGCAAGAAGCCAGGACATTCTCAGTATGACTGTCCTGAGCTCAGTATTGTTGAAAGAGCAGCCCGTAAAGCAAGAAGGGAGAAGTTCATCAAGAAGAAACAAGCATACATTGTTGGTGAACTCTCAGACGACTCAGATGAAGTCGATTCCATCATGGATTCGTCTGACGATGAAGCAGCTTTCATGGCCATAGAGCTTGAAGCTGAAGAATATGCTGAAAAGTATCTCATGGCAGGAGAAGAGGATGAGGTAAACTCACATGAACCATTTAATTCCTCTTCACATTGCACACACGACACTCTTTCAGGTGCAGACGAGAATCTGGACGTCGCGATCGCATACGAAGAACTACTCGACGAGCAGATTCAGATGAGTCTGCAGCTCAGTAAGACTCTTCATGAATTAGATACTCTGAAAGTGGAGAATCAGAGACTTTCTCAGGAGAGTCAGGTCGCTACTGAGTCACAAGGACTTGTGTTGAGACTCAGGGAGGAGATAAACTCTCTGATGGCCAAGTCTCAGCATCAAGAAGATCAGATCTCAGTTTTGACCAAAGACTTGACTCAGAAAGATACTGAACTGAGTCTACTAAAGCAAGAGTTGTCAAGACTTCAGACCGAGCATTAAATGCTGAAGAAAAGTGATGATGTCTTGAGGAACCTGATGACAGAGCGAAACATGGGCGCTGAAAAGAAGATAGAGGTTATGCTAGCAAGCAACAAGCCCAAGCATTGCAAGGAGGGACTTGGATTCAACCAGGGAGCTTCCTCATCTGCCCCCGTACGCTCAGAAAACTGGCTAGCTGATAGGTTTGTTCAAGGGGAGACCATCAATGCAGACATACTGAACCCCCTAGCCAAGAACAAACAGAAGATGAAGGCACCTCATCCTAGTCATCAGCACTTTAACAAGAAGATCAACACCAGATCACCCCAGTTCAGTAAAGGGGGAACCAGCAAAGCTAAATGGGCTGATCAGTATGAACCTCCACAGCTGACTCATCCAACTTAGTATGAGTCATATTACTATGATCCAATAGTCAGGAGAGGATCCAATAGTCAGAAAAAGAAGAAGAAAGCCGTGCAGAAGGCAAAGGTCAGCAGTCCAACCGCTCAGAAGATCAGGACTCCTGAACCTGAAAAGCCTCAGAAGTCAGCAGCGACAAGTCCAGTGGTGAAATATGTTGACAAAAGTGGAAAGAAATTGTCTGAGACCACCAGGGTCGTAAGACAGATATGGGTTACCAAAACTAACATCTAAGGACCCAAAATCAAAAATAAAGGGTACCTAAATATAATTCTGTTTTGCAGGTGCACAAGGACCCTTGGTATGTGGACAGCGGATACTCAAGACATATGACATACCAGAAGGACTTGCTGAAGAATTATACTACTGAAGAAGGACCCCAAATCGAGTTTGGAGACAATGCAAAAGGCTACACCAGAGGCTATGGAACACTCAGTATTGGAACATCAACAGTTCCAAGAGTATCATATGTTGAAGGACTTCAGCATAATCTTCTCTCTGTTAGTCAATTTTGTGATAACTCGAATAGAGTGATTTTTTACGCTGGTTTCTGTGATGTTATTGATAAATCCACAGGGAAAACAGTGTTATCAGGTTCGCGCAAGAAGAATATCTATGCAGCTGACTGGAACTCAGCTGAACCTGAAGCCTGTTTGTTGGCGAAGAATGACAACAGAACGGGGTGACTTTGGCACAGAAGACTCAGCCATCTCAACTTCAAAACGGTCAACAAACTGGCTAGAAACACTCTAGCAAGAGGACTATCAAATGAAGTATTCAGCAAAGACACTTAGTGTGAAGCATGCCTGAAGGGAAAGCAAATAAGGAATCAAAATCCACCTGTTCCATCTCCTTCTACTGATGGAATCCTTCAACTGCTACATATGGATTTGTTCGGTCCAGTCTCTCCAGTGATGATCAGAGGCAAGAAGTATGCATTAGTTGTCATTGATGACTACTCGCGCTACACATGGGTCATATTTATTGCCAACAAGTTTGACGTTAAAATAGAGTTACCAAGACTTTTGAAAAGGCTCAGTATCGAGAAGAACACCAAGATCGTCAAGATACGTTCAGACAGAGGAATTGAGTTCCTGAATTTCATGGTGGAGGAGTTCTGCAAAGTAGAAGGCATAGAGCATGAGACGTCTGCCGCGCGCACGCCTCAGCAAAATGGGGTTGCTGAGAGGAAGAATCACACACTCAAAGAAGCAGCAAGAACCCTGCTCGCTGACTCAGGACTCCCAACCAAATTCTGGGCAGAAGCTACTGATACTGCATGTTACACTCAGAACCGATCTCTACTGACAAAACAACATAAGAAGACACCATATGAACTATGGAATGGCAGGAAGCATTCTCTATCTTATTTCCATATTTTTGGGTGTTCGTGCTTTATTCACAATAATGGGAAAGATCAGCTGAAGACTTTTAATAGCAAGTCAGATCAGGGAGTGTTCTTATGATACTCTCGGGTCAGCAAAGCTTTCAGAGTCTTTAACTATCGAACCCTTTGCGTGGAGGAAAGCCCTCATGTTATTTTTAATGAGTTTGCTACTGAAGACAGGAGCAGAAATTCTAAACCTAAATCTGAGGACATCAGTAAGCAGCTACAGGATCTGAGCTTAAAAGATAAAGTTGAAAAGATCCAGCTATGTTGGGATGATGATTCAGACGAGGAAACTGAAGATAAATCTACTGAATCTCAGCCAGCAGCAGAAGTAGCTGAACAGATTGACTCTCCTGAACAGAATCAATCCCATGTAACTAAGGTCGATGAAGAAACCCCAGTGGTAACTGAGACCTCTACTGAGAATAATAATTCAGGGGGAACTAATGATGTTCCTGAGCTAAATGCCCCTGAACCTAGTAACTCAGTAGATCACACTCTTGTAACTGAATTGCTTCAATCTCAGAATAGTACAACTGAAATGCCTAACTCACCTACTATCTGTGTTGAACAAGTTTCAGATGAAGAATTGAAATATGGTAGATCGTGGCTGGATGCTTACACTTCTGATTTAATTAATGGAGATCCTTCAGCAAGAGTAAAGACAAGATCCAGATTCTGTCAAGGAGAAAGCGCACTATATTCCTGCTTCTTGTCTACTGAAGAACCTTAGTCAGTTGAGGACGCACTGAAAGATGCTGACTGGATCATAGCCATGCAGGAGGAGCTAAATCAGTTCATGAGAAACGAAGTTTGGGAGCTTGTTGACAGACCCCGGCACCAACATCTGATCGGAACAAAATGGGTCTTCAAGAACAAGCGAGATGAAAACAACGTCATAGTAAGGAATAAAGTAAGACTCGTGGCAAAAGGCTACTGTCAAGCTAAAGGGATAGATTTCGATGAAATGTTCGCTCCAGTTGCAAGATTGGAGGCAATCAGACTATTCCTAGCCTACGCAACACATCAAAGATTCAGAGTATACAAAATGGATGTGAAGTCTGCATTCCTGAACGGCGTACTGAAAGAAGAAGTCTATGTGGAACAGCCTCCCGGCTTTCAGCAGGGACATCAAGTTTATAGACTCAAAAAGGCTCTGTATGGGTTAAAACAAGCACCCAGGGCTTGGTACGATACCCTGTCTGAGTTTCTTCTTCAGAAAGGTTTTCAAAAGGGCACATTAGACCGCACATTATTCAGCATTCGATTGGAAGACGACTTATTACTTGTGCAGATCTACGTAGATGACATCATCTTCGGCTCGAAGAACGTCATCATGTGTCAGTCGTTTGAGAAAATGATGAAGGATAGGTTCGAGATGTCTATGATGGGAGAGATGAACTATTTCCTTGGCTTTCAAGTCAAACAATCTGAGAAGGGAACGTTCATCAACCAAGGCAAATACACTCGAGACCTCATCAAGAGATTCGGTTGCACATCCGGCAAACTAATCAAGATCCCGATGAACACGAATATGAAAATTGATCTTGATAAAGAAGGAGTATGAGTAGACCAAACTAAATTTCGTACTATAATTGGTTCTCTATTATATTTAACAGCTACTCATCGTGACATAACTTATGCTGTAGGTGTCTGCGCTCGATTTCAGGTGAATCCGAAGCAGAGTCACATGGACTCAGTGAAGAAGATTCTCCGCTATCACAGAGGAACACCTGACATGGGTTTATGGTATCCAGCTGATGATAATATTGAACTAACTGGTTATTCTGATGCTGACTATGTAGGATGTAGAATTGACCGAAAATCAACTTCTGGAACATGTCAGTTTCTCGGCAGTAAGCTGATCTCATGGTTCTCAAAGAAACAGCATTCAGTAGCGACGTCAACTACTGAAGCTGAATACATGGCTGCCTGAAGTTGCTGCGCCCAAATCCTTTGGCTAAGACTGCAGCTACGCGATTATGACATCATTCAGAATGAAGTGCTCATCTTCTGCGACAGTACCAGTGCCATTGCAATCACTCAGAATCCTATACTTCATACAAGATGCAAGCACGTGGACATTAGACACCACTTCATTCATGACCATGTCGAAAAGAAGGATATCAGGATGGAAAAGATCCATCCTGACCATGAAAGGGCTGATATACTGACCAAGCCTCTAGCTGAAGCCAGATTCAGAGAACTTTCAGTAGAGCTAGGTCTGCTGGACCCTACTGACTCCAGTCAGTAAGAGGATTCAGGAGAGGAGCATTCAGTAAGGGGGAATGTTCACTCTCAGTACTGAGTAAAATTAGTACGTAGAGACTCAGCAACCATCTACACGAGGTATCAGCTGACTACGATGTTCAGATGACATGTTTGCGTATCTCTACTCAGTAGCCTATAGAACAATCCTGTGCATTTATGAATCAAATTCAGCATCGTATTCAATGCCTTAGAAAATATCATTTATTTTTTAACGGACTACATTTAATACACGGAATTCTATGTAAAAGCATGCTGAACTCTGCAACGAATTTAATGCATGTCGTACAAGTTACTACTTAGGCTATATACAACTGCCTTTTGACTTAGGCGGCTAATATGATCATTGCCTATTTTATAATACTTAATCCTAGCCGTCCATCTCAAAAAGCGCGTTCAAACTGAGCCTTTGATCTTTAACTGTTTATCTTCTCTAAGATATATATATTCATTCAAAATGTTTAGAACCGCCATTTCATCTCTGCAAATATCTTATGCACCCTAAATTTTCTGAGACTATCACTCGCTTTGTTACATATATTCTATCCTTTAAAACATCTCAGAAAATCTATTGGTAATTTTTCAATGATCTTTTTAGTATCGTGTGATCTTTAAATTATTTCTTTTATATCTTATCGAATACTAACTAGCGTTGTGTTTGCAGATTATTAAAATGACAGGAATTCAAGTAGGTGCTCCGGCAGATATGCAAGAGATCCTTGAAAAGGATCGTGTCTGGTGCGAGCCAGTCATGGAGTTTGACAAGTCCGATCTAGACTTCATGGAGGAGATTTTCTACGCCCTTCGTAAGACCGGGTTGGAAGGATTCCTGACGAGGAGGCCGACCTTCTTTCTCCCGCGACAAGTAGCAGAGATCTATCTGAACTCCGACTCAGTGGACGGAGACATCAGAGGCAGATTTGTCGTCCATACAGTAGGCGATCCCTCACGCACAGACATAGAAGTGAAGCATATGTCAATCCGAGAAGCTCTTCAGAAAAGCTTCAATCTGCCCAATGAAGGACTCAGCACCGTCGCATATAAAGACGATCTGATGGATGAGCACCTCACTGAGTTCTGCGAAAAGCCAACAGTATGCAGAGCCGCCTTACCCAAGAACGTAATGCTCCCTCAGTACAGAGCATTAGCGTATATAGTGACTCAACTACTGACGAGTCAAGCAGGCTCATTTGACCAAGTGTCAAGGCCTAAACTGCAACTGATGATGGCCATATATGATCGGGCCAAGATAAACTGGACTGAGTTTTTCCTCAGAGAGATCATGATGTAATCATCCAAATTTAACAAGGTATCCAATAGGCTGAGCGTCAAAGGAAAGCTCCTATACGGACTGAAACTCTCAGTCATGATTGAGGACTTCTGCGCGTCTGACAAAATCACCTTCACCGACAAGCAATATTTCAACATGAAGAAAGTCAGATTCCAGAACAGGGCAGCGGCCCTTCAACAGATTGGCTCAGGGCCCGCTGCACCTAAGGCCGGGACTCAGCAGACCTCAACACCGAAGAAGAAGAGGTCCCCGCCTAAAACAACGCCTAAGGCACCAACCAAAAGGCTGAAGAAGGTCAGCGAGGTTGTGCCTACTGAAACTGAGGCGGAACCAGAGGTCGTCATTGTTCAGCAGCCTCTACAGTTGAGAGACGAGCCAGAGTCTTCTGAGAAGACATAATCAGTGGAGAAGGCCATCTCCACTGAGAAGGGTGAAACCGCGGACCAAGGAGTCCATGCTGAAGAAGTCCAAACTGAAGAAGTTCAGACTTTGGAGAGCCCCTTGGATGTCCCTCCACTCAGCAGCATCCCGTCTGCTGAGAAACAGGCGTCTCCAATCGAGGTTGAGGACTCAGAGACAGCCTCGGAGTCAGAATCTGCCAGGATGGAGGCTACAACTCTAAAATCCAGAGCCTCCTGAGAGATTGCTGAAGTGATTCCGAAGATCGCCAGCCACTCTGATCTTGTCCTACTTGCTCGACAGGCGAGGCTCCACATGCTTATTAGGTTCCAGGAGTGGCACAACCTGAAGCCACTGATCATCCACCACTCCTGCGAGCAGCTTCATGAGGAAGAGCTGCTGATCAGAGGAAAGATTGGCTATTCTGAGCCATCTGACCTCGGCACGCTCGAGGATCTGAGGGTAGCCATGCTTGCCATGCTGAACGACAGACAGCCTGTCTCAGCACCTGGGCCCTCAGATGGGTCTGACCCCGATGGTCAGGTCCCACCCCGTGATTCAGGCCATGAGAAGCCTGATGAGGGAACTCAACCGGACAAGGATGCCCCTACTTCTACCGCTGATCCTCCACTCAGCATCCTTGGTCCCGGGCAGACGGTATCTGGTACTTCGAAGGCAGCTGATCCTTCTCAGCTCCTTCTCGAATCTGCTTTCGAAGTAGCGCCCAGCCCAAAGAGCCGTCGATCAAAATCAGTGGCCAGGGCGCTGAGGAACCAAGGCTCTCAGAATCGCCTACTCGCCCGAACCGTCCACAAAACTTGGCGGCGAACCACTGAGGCTCAGACTGCAGAGCTGCAGGGACTCAGAACCTCTATCTCGACATCTCCAGTCCCTGACTTCTCCAGCATTCTGATGAATGCCTTAGCTGCGCAGAGAGCTGACTTCGAAGCTCAGCTCAAGACGATTCAGGAAGGTCAGGATAAACTGATGAATGATTACAAGGCTGCTCAAACCGCTCACACTGAATCCTTCAATGCCATCTATCAAGCCAACAAACTCAGAATGGAGAATATTCAGAAGGCCCTTGAAGAGAAGGTAGAGAAGCAGCTGAAAGAATTCAAGGCTGCGGCTGATCTCTCACACAAGAAATATAGCGATCAGTTGATGAATGAGAGAAACGAGCTGCATGAGGCACTGACGAAGCTACATACTAAGCTGGACGATCTGTCACACTCATACAAAAGCCTGAATAGAAAGGTATCTGCTCCGCCCCCAACCCTACTTGCTGATGCCAAAAAGGGGGAAGGTTTCATAGAGAAAGCATCTAAGGAGCTGATACTGAAAGCAGCAGACAAAGCAAGGACAGTGACAGGGGCATCTCAAACTTCATCATCTGCCCCCACTGGACCTTCACAAACTAGCGAGGCCCAGGGCATCTCAGCTGCAGCTGCAGCATCAACTGAGACTGGCCCAAGTGGCTCAGGAGCCAAAGAAGTCATAAATCCGGCAACTCAAACTCCTCTTGATATTATAAAAGAAGTTGCTGAGTATGCTGACGAGGACTCAGAAGAGGAAGAAGCTCCTCTTCCTCCCCCAGTTGCCGGTAAAGGCAAGAAACTACTGAAGCTCCCAACCCCTCCCTCCAAGAAGAAAGGACGCAGGAGGTTCATAACCCCGGAGGAGGAGGCTCAGATAGCAGCAGATGAGAAGCTAGCTTGGGAGATAGCCGAAGCTGAAGCCGCCAATAAACCTAAGAAGAAGCCTGTCAAAGGCAAAACTAAGGCTCCAGCTGGAGGCAAGAAAACTGGTGCTAGGCTGCCTCCTAAAACGCTCAAACTCAGCGACGAGGCTATTAAAAAAAAGGAAAAGGACCAGCAGCAGCATCAATCATCTGGGCAGCAGGGGACATCCAAAGAAAAATCATCAACGCCTGCTGACTCAGAAGAAGAGCCACCTCACAAGCCCTCCTACATTGCCTCAAAGGAACAGGAACAAGAGATGGAAGAAATCTGGGCTCAGTTAGACAGATATCTATATAGAGGAGAAGAGGCCAGACAAATAGAAGCAGCCAGAGAGAGAATATGGATGGCTGATCTTGAAGCTCTCAGGCTGAGAATTGAAAAGGAAGCGAGTCTGAGGATCCCTGCAAAGGCTGACATCCCATACAAATACAGGAAGTTCAGAAAGTCTACTGATCTGAAGACTCACAGATGGCCTAGAGTAGATGAATGGATCCCGTGGGAAGTTACTCAGAGATGGGAGACACTGAAAGCAGAATTCATCAAAAGGAACTACTTCTGGAGATTTTGGTATGAAAAACCTAAGACAGTGGCATATACTGAATGGCTAATGAGAGCAGATCTGGAAATGTATGCCAGACTCCAAAAAGTTGTCAAGAAAATATTGAAGTAAGAGTTCCTGATCCCTAGAATCCTGAAACCTCCATAGAGGCTTGATAGATCCATCCATTATGGAGTCATAGAAAAAGAAGTGAAGGACGCTGCTGAAGCTAAATTTCTTGATGAAGAAGACCCAACAGACTTTGCTGAGATACTGAAGTTGAGAAAGGTCACATATTGCATGTATGGAGTGCCTCTTCTTGAAACTCAATCTCAAGATTTCAAAGACAGAATCAAGAAGTTCAAATGATTTCTTGCTTCTGTATTCTCCTTGTATCTTTCTTTCTCTTAGTCGAGCAGAGATGTAACTGTACTGAAATTCTCATATATATAATATCTCTGTTTGGCTTTGACAGTTCCTTATTGTCTGAATAGCCGTGTTTGTTTATGCTTAACACTCAGAATCACTGAAGTGATTACTGACTCACACACTCACTGCTTGTTATTTGTTGTCAGTTGTTGCTTAGCTAAATTCTGATAGAGTTGTTAGTTTCGGGGGAAAATGTTGTTAAGATAGGGGAAAATGTTGATTAGTCTCTGTATATGCTCTGACCTTCTGCCCTGATCCCCTCAGTAGTCTAGGACTTGAAGAACAACTCCACTGATCCTACTTGTAATATTTTGCAAGGAGCTCTGTTTCTTATAAGTCATAGTGTTAGGTTGATAGATTATTAGGTTTTGGCAACATCAAATAGGGGGAAAATGTTGGGTGATGATTCTATCCTCAGCAATATTGGAAAATAGTGGGAAATGACTCAGTCTTCTGTGTTAATATTTACTCAGTAGCTCTGTGCTCTGAATGAGTCTATGAAGATTTGAAGATCCCAAAACCCTATATTGATTGGTGAAACATTATGTTGTAATCTATTTTTGTCTCTGAGGTTTCAGACTCAGCAGACACTCTGCTCTGGCTCAGGCACTCAGTGGATTATCTGCCTCAGCACCAGAAGTAGAAGACTCAGTTATACTGGACTCAGCAGGAGAACGGAGCTCAGCAGGAGTAGTTCACTGAACTCAGAGCTGATCTTCAGTATAGCCGACTCAGCAGGACCATGCCACTGTATCAGAGATCAGACTCAGCAACGGCCAGACAGTCTTCTGACTGTCAGGATCTTTAAAGGTCAAGTCAGCAGACTTAATACGAGGAAGAGAGAAGTCAGCTTCAGATCTCCTTGAAGTCTGTTCTGTCTCAACCACCTTCTAAACCTCGGCCAATGACAAGCAGACACGTACCCTATATCTACTAAAGCTGCAAGTCAATAACTTCCCAGAAATGGAGGGAAAGGACACTGCCACCATTCTTCAAAAGAGCCGTTAGCTACCCAAAAGAGAGAGACAAAGGATCGTCGTCTCCAACGAATCTATCCTAATCTCTTCTCTATAAGTAGAGGGATAAATCAAATTTGAAGCTCACGAACCTCACCAAGAACTCACGAATACACGAGAGAACACATTGAGCATTCAAACGAGCAAAATTCGAAAAAGCCTAAGTCTTCCGCAAGAAGTTCGAAGAATCAATCTCCGGCGAAAGACTATATTTCTGCTCTTAGGGAACCAAGTTGAACTGCTTAATACAGCCTCTAGTATCCAAACGACGTTACACGAACCCAAAGCTTACATTCAGTTGTTCGTCGTTCTAGAAGCCACGTCCTTGCTCCCTATCCCTCTAACCTAAGCTCAATAGAATATATCCATAGCTTAGACGAAGGAGTTCACTTTTGAATTGATCCTTATTGTAAAGGACTCCTTCACTGTTGGAGAGTTTTTCAAACACTTAGTTTGATAACCCTGTAAACTGAGACTTGCTCAGTATAAATCTCAAGACCAGTGTTTGTCCAGCATACAAACCAACTGAGACTATATCAGTATAATACATAGCTTCCTGATCTTTCGGGACAGTGGACGTAGGATTTTTGTGTCCGAACCACTTTAAAAATCTCTGTGTCTTGTGTTATGTTTTCACTGTTGCATTGATTTACTATTCATCCTGAAAAACCTTCTTTAAATCATTCAACTGAGTTTCAGCGAACTTAATAGACTGCACTAATCTACTGAAACTGTTTTGATAAAAATGTTTTTCTCACTCAACTGAATTTGGGCCTACACTATTCCGTACTGATCAGCCCAGTTTGGCTTGCTGGTTCCCCCTTGACTGAACTGGGGTGTTTTGGTGCTGATCTTTTGGCCAGAATGCTGATGTGTAGGATGAGGTGCCTTCATCTTTTGTTTGTTCTTGGCTAGAGGGTTCAGTATGTTTGCATTGATTGTCTCCCCTCGAACAAACCTATCAGCAAGTCGCACTTCTGAGTGTACGGGGGCAGTTGAGGAAGCACCCTGGCTGAAACCAAGCCCTTCCTTGCAGTGCTTGGGCTTGTTGCTTGCTAGCATAGCTTCCAGCTTCTTTTCAGCGCCCATGTACCGCTCAGTCATCAGGTTCCTCCAGACATCATCACTTTTCTTCAGTGTGTCGTGCTCGGTCTGAAGTCCTGATAGTTGTTGCTTCAGTAGACTCAGTTCAATATCTTTTTGAGTTAAGTCCTTGGTCAGAACTGAGATCTGATCTTCTTGATGCTGAGACTTGGCCATGAGAGAGTTTATCTCCTCCCTGAGTCTCAACACAAGTCCTTCAGAATCAATAGCAACCTGACTCTCCTGAGAAAGTCTCTGATTCTCTACTTTCAGGGTATCCAACTCCTGAAGAGTCTTACTGAGCTGCAGACTCATCTGAATCTGTTCGTCTAGAAGTTCTTCATATGCTGTACTGACGTCCAAATTCTCGTCTACTCCTGAAACAGTGTCGTGTGTGCAGTGTGAAGGAGATTTAAATAGTTCATGAGAGTTTACCTCATCCTCTTCTCCTGCCATTAGACACTTTTCAGCAGTTTCTTCAGCTTCAAGCTCTAGGGTCATGAAAGCTGCTTCATCATCGGATGAATCCATGAAGGAGTTGACTTCTTCTGAGTTGTCTGAGAGTTCACTAGCTATGTATGCTAGTCTCTTCTTGGCGAATTTCTCTCTCCTTACTTTCATGCTGCTCTCCAGCTTCTATGGTGTCTCCGGGCATGGGAGACAAACTCTCCAGCTTTTGGAGTTCCAGCGCAAGTTTGTTGGCTTTGATCTTTTGAGTCCCCCGACTCAGTAGCGCTAGAGCATCCCAGAGTTCCTTAGGTGTCTTGCATTCCTGAACCCTGCCGAGATAAGAATCACTTAAGGTGGTTAGTATGGCATTCCTGGCGACTCGGTCTAAGTTATGAAGTTTCTTCTCCTCAGGGGTGAGGAGACTTCTGTCCTTGGGAATCTTCTTTCTGGTTACCATTCCTCCTCCAACTGTTTGATCCTGAGTTACGACACTATCTATCATAGGAACGATAGGTCCTTCCTCAAGTACTTCGGTCATGCTGTCGTGAAGGGAGGTCAGATGAGCCTCCATTCTGACCCGCCATATACCATAGTTCTCTACTGAGAACATGGGTACCATCCTTATACCTGACATATCAGTAATGATGAATAATGATATGAGTGTAGAATGATATGCAGTGAAAACGTTTTTCCGGATCCGTTCAAGTAGACCAGTTTCAAGATAACAAGAGTCTTATAGAACTCCTGCTCTGATACCAATTGTTGGTCCCGAGAGCACGTTCAGGTGTAGAGTAGGGGGGGGGTGAATACACCTGAAATCGATTTCTCAACTTGAAACACGAACAATCCTATTCAGGATGGTGTCGTACTGAATGAATTCAGCAGACCAGACAGCTGTTCTGAATCGTGTTAGGCAAAGAGATATTGACTCTACTGAGACCTGCTAACTGAATGAGTCAGAATTCAGTATCTTCAGTTGGAGTTCAGTGGTGCGGAAATGTGTAGGCCCAAAACAGTTGAGTGGAAAACGTTTTATCAAAATAGTTTCAGTTCAGAAGAATAAGCAGTTAAGATCGCTGAAACTTAGTTGAATGATTTTAAAGGATAATTTTCAGTATGAACAGTTAAAATCAATGCAACAGTAAATAAGAGAACGAACGAGAGACACAGAGATTTTTAAAGTGGTTCGGATACACAGGATCCTACGTCCACTGTCCCGAAAGACCAGGAGGCTATTTATTATACTGAGTTAGTCTCAGTCAGCTTGTACACAGGACAAAGCCGCGCCTTGAAATTTATACTGAGCAAGTCTCAGTTTACAAAGGTATCAAACTGAAGCGTTTGACTAACTCTCCAACTATGAAGGAGTCCTTTTACAATAAGGATCAGGTTCAAATATGAACTCCTTTGTCTAAGCTATGGATATATTCGGTTGAGCTTAGGGTTAGAGGGATAGGGAACGAGAATGTAGCTTCTAGAACGACGAACAGCTGAGTTTAGCTTTGGCTTCGTGTAACGTCGTTTGGATACTAGAGGCTTGTATATCGGTTCAGCTTGGTTCCCTAAGAGCTAGATTGTAGTCTTTCGCCGGAGAAATATTCTTCGAGTTCTTGCGAAAGACTTAGGCTTTTTGATTTGCTCGTTAAATGCTCTGTGTTCTTGTGTTTTCCCGTGAGCTTCAAATTTCGAATGATCCCTCTATTTATAGAGAAGTGTCTTGGAAAGATCCGTTGGAGACGATCATCCCTTACTCTCTCTCTTTTGGTAGCTAACGGCTCTTTTGAAGTAGAGTGACAGTGTCCTTTCCCTCCTTTTCTGGAAAGTTGTTGACTTGCAGCTTTAGTAGGTATATGACAAGTGTCTGCTTGTCATTCGTCGAGGTTTACAAAGCAGTTGAGACAGAACAAACTTCGAGGCATACTGAAGTTGACTTCTCTCTTCCTCGTATTTGACTATGCTGATTGTCATTCAAAAGATCTGACAGTTCAGAAGACTGTCTGGCCGTTGCTGAGTCTGATCTTCGATTCAGTAGCAAATATGCTGAGATGGCTTTACTGAAGATCAGCTCGAGTACAGTGAACTACTCCTGCTGAGTTCAGTTCTACTGACTCTATTCGATATCTTGCTCTTCTTTGAGTCCAAGTATCTCACGAGTCTTCTACATCCGGTGCTGAGGCCGATAATCTGCGAACGCGCCGAACCGGAGCAGAGTGTCTACCGAGTTTGAACCCTCGTAGACAAATACAATTACAACGAAATGGTTCACCAATCAAGATAGGGTTTTGGGATCTTCAAATCTTCATAGATTCACTCGGAGCATAAGCCTGCGAGCGCGTATCGATACGGAAGATAGAATCATTTCCCACTAAGTATTACAGTGCTGAGGATAGAATCATCACCCAACAATTTCCCCCTATTTGATGATGCCAAAACCTAACACCATCTATGCTAACTAACACTAAACTACTCGAAACGCAGAGCTCCTTACAATTTTACAAGTAGGTTCAGCGGGAGTTGTTCTTCAAGTTCTAGACTACCGAAGGGATCGGAGCAGGGAGTCGAATATAGAGACTAAGCATATCCCCTGTCTTAACAATTCCCTTATTACAAGGAAGCAATTTCCCTTTATATCACAATAACTAGTCTATCGTAATCTCAACGACTGCGACGAGAGAATATACACAAGTGAGTGTGTGAGTCGATAATCACTTCGATGATTCTCGAGTGTTAAGTATAAAACGAACATGGCTTATATAGACAATAAGATATTGTCGAAGCCAAAAGATATATATATATATATATATATATATATATATATATATATATATATATATATATATATATATAATGTGAGAAAGTTTAGTACATTACATCTCTTTCTAAGCTAGGAAAGTTAAAGAACAATCTAAGATCTAGGAGCGCTTGTACTGCTCGATCCTATCCTTGAAATCTTACGATTGAGTCTCAGGAAGGGGCAGTCCATACATCCTGTAGGTAAACTTCCTTAGCTTCAGAAATTCAGCAAAGTCTGCTTGCTCATCTTCTTCGAGAAATCTGGCTCTGGCAGCATCCTTTACTTCTTTTTCAATCACACCATAGTGAATAGAATCATCAAGTCTTCTCGGTGGTGGCGAATCAGGGTTCAGGGACTTGGACTTCAATATTCTCTTTCACAGCATTCTGCATGTAGACATACAAGTCAGGTTCAGTCCTCATCATCCATTCAACATAGGCATCAGCCTTTGCCTTGTCTGACCAGAATCTCCAGAAATAATTCATCTTGATGAACTCTATCTTCAGTGACTCCCATCTCTGAGTGTACTGAGCTGGCATCCACTCATCAGTCCTTGGCCATCTACGTATCTTCAGATCTGTTGGTTTCCTGAACTTCCTATATCTGTGTGGAATGTCAGCTTTGGAAGGAACCCTCAGTCTGGCTTCTTGTTCAGTTCGGACTCTGAGTGCTTCTAAGTCTGCGATATGGATTCTCTCTCTGGCAACTTCCTTCTGTCTCGCCTCTTCTCCTCTGTATAGGTACCGATCCATCTGAGCAAAGATGGCTTCTATCTCAGCATCCTGTTCTTTTGGAGTTGTGTAGGAGGGCTTGTGAGGCGACTGATCTTCTGAGTCAGCAGGGGTACTTGATTTTTCTTTGGACGTACCCTACTTCTCAGTGTCCTTTTGCTGTAGCTGCTGCTCCCTATCATCATCATCTTGAAGTGTCAGCTGTCTGGGAAGCAACCTAGTCGTTGTTGACTTCTTTCCGCCGCGAGCTAGGGCCTTTGTCTTTCCTTTTATAGTTTTCGCTTTAGGCTTGTTGGCTGCTTCAGCTTCAGCTATCTCCTTAGCCAACCTTTCATCGGCTGCTATCTGAGCCTCCTCCTCCTTACTGATATACCTCTTATCTTCTTGGAGAGAGGGGTGGGGAGTTTTAAGATCTTCTTACCTTTTCCTTCAACTGGAAGTGGGAGAGGTGTCTCTTCCTCTTCAGAATCCTCCTCCTCAGCATACTGAGCAACCTCTTTGATTATGTCTGGAGGAGTTTGGGTTGCCTGAGTTGCTTGTTCCCTGGATCCTGAGCCACTTGGGTCAGTCCCTGCTGAGATTCCAGTCGAGACACCACGGGCCTCACCGGTCGGTTCGAGTAGGAGCGGTTATGCGAACCGAGCTTGCTCCTTCTATCGACCTTGTCTTCTTCGAAGACTTCAAGCACTGCTCCTTGGTCTTTTGAGCTTTCTCTTCCCCCTTAGATTTATCCTCCCGGAATTTCTTAGGTACAGTTATGCAGGACTTCTTTTCCCCCTTTTTGGCATCGGCAAGTCCAACCGGGATAGGAGCTAGTACCTTGGTGTTCGAGGCTTTTGTACGGGGCCGACACGCTCATTAAGTCCGGGGTGGATTTTAGTCGGCGCCTCGTGCAGCTCATTCTTCTCAGTAATCAATTCATCCTTGTATAATTTGTGAGAATGGTCAGTTGCGGCCTTGAACTCGTTCAGCTTGGCCTCAACCTTATCTTCCAAGGCCGTCTGGATAGAGTTGAGTCTGAGCTCATGGGCCTGGGATATGGTTGTGACAGATTCAGTATGAAAGTTTTGGGTGGCCTTGAATTTGTCAAATAGTTGATTCCGCCTTCCCGAACTGCTCTTAGCCGAACCTCGAATTCGGTTCTGCGCTTGCCGCGCTTCGAGATATAATGGTGGAGATATCAGGGGCGGCTGATGATGTCACTGAGGTCCTCAGCCCCTGAATCTCTGCGCTAGTGGCTTGGGCAGTCTCTTTCCACACTTTGTGGACTGCTTTGGCAAGGGCACGTTTCTGTGTCCCTTGGCTTCTAAGAGCCTTCGCCATTGCCTTGGATCGTCGGCCTTTGGGGTTGGGCGCTACTTCGAACTTAGATTTAAGCAAGAGTTGTTCAAAAGTACCAGCCGCCGACTTCTTAGGAGCAAGGATTATGAGAGGAAGCTCAGTCTGAGTAGAGGTATCCTTGTCCTGGTGAGTTCCGTCATCAGGCTTCTAAGGGCCTGAATCACGGGGTGGGTCCTGACCATCAGGGTCAGACCCATCTGAAGGAGCTGAGCCAGCGACCTGGTGACGGTCATTCAGCAGGGCCAGCATTGCTGCCCTTAGGTCCTCTAGAGTGCCAAGGTCAGCAGGCTGTGAGTAGCCTATATGACGCCTTATGATCAGCTCCTCTTCATGCAGTTGCTCGCAGGTGTAGTGAAGAATGAGGCGTAGCTGATTGGGCCACTCCTGGAACCTCGAAGCATATGGAGTCTGGCCTGTTTGGCAATAGTCACCAGATCAAGGTGGCCAGAAATCTCCGGTATATGCTCAGTAATCTCCCGGAATGCTTGAGATAGGATAGCTGAAGCTTCCATTCCGACAGATTCCTGTTCAGACGCCGTCTCCGAATCTTCAATGTCTATCGGAGACGTCTGTTTCTCAGCAGAAGGCAGACTGCTGAGTGGTGGAACGTCAAGGAGGCTGTCCAGGGTTTCCAGGTCACCACTCTGCGATGCTTCAGTTTGAACCCCTTGGTCCACTTCTACTGCCTGTTCAGTGGAGACGACCCTCTCCACTGACTAAGTCTTTTCTGAGGACTCTGACTCATCAACCAGCTGCATTGGTTGTCGAGTCTATTCAGCAGTGGCCTCTGGGACTTCAGCAGTGGCCTCCGGTACTACCTCTATTTCAGTGGGCACGACGGGAATAGATTTCCTCAGTCGCTTCGCTGGTGCCTTAGGAATTTTACCTTGAGGAGACCGCTTCTTAGTTGGCGTGGTCTTCTGAGTCGTCGTCTGTTGAGCTTAGGGTCCTGTCCCTATCTGCTGAAGGGCTGCTGCCCTGTTTTGGAACCTGACCTTCTTCACGTTAAAATAAGCCTTGTCGCTGTACGTGATTTGGTCATCTCCGCATAAGTCCTCAATCATTACTGACAGCTTCAGACCATACAGAAGCTTGCCTTTCGCGCTCAGTCTGTAGGAGGCTTTGTCAAATTTTGCAGCCTGGACCATGAATTCACGGAGAAAGAATTCAGTCAAGTTGATCTTGACTTGGTCATAAATTGCCATCATCAGCTGTATCTTGGGCCTCGAGACTTGATCGAATGAGCCAGCTTGGCTCGTCAGTAGCTGCGTAACAATGTACGCTAGAGCGCGGTACTGAGGCAACATTATGTTCTTAGGGAAGGCAGCTCTGAACGCAGTGGGCTTCCCGCAGAATATCGATAGGTAGTCGTCCACCATATCATCGTTGTACCCAACGGTGCTGATACCTTCACACGGTAGGTTGAAGCTTATCCTCAGAGCTTCTTTAACTGACATCTGCTTTATCTGCAAAGCAGCTTCGCCGATTGTATGGACAGTGAATCTCCCAATGATGTCGCCAGCTACTGAGTCGGAGTTTAGGTAGATCTCAGCAACTTGTCTGGGAAGAAAGAATATCGGCTTCTTGGAGAGAAATCCCTCCAGTCCAGATGCCCGAAGAGCGTCGAAGATCTCTTCCATGTAGTCCAGATCACACGCACCGAACTCCATGACTGGTTCGCACCAGACACGGTCTTTTTCAAGAATCTCCTTCATGTTTGAGGGAGCGGTTACTGAGACGTTTGAACTCGCCACTATATATGTCACAAGAAGAATTTATCAGTATCGAGTTTGATAAAATAGTTAGTATACCGATGCTGAAAAAGAAGGTTATCGTGACAGATCTAATAATCATACCAATGAAAAACTGAGCGTTTAAGAAATATGCAATTAGGGTTTGCTAGAAAGATCTCAGATTTTTCGGAGTAAAGTATGCTAATGGCGGTTTCTAAGATATGATCGAAAATATATATCTACGTGAAGATGAACAGTTATCGATCAATGGCCGAGTTTAAACTTGCTTTAAGAGAAAAACGGTCAAGATTAAATAGTATATTATAGGTAATGATCACAAAGCCGCCTAAGTCAAAAGCCAGTTGTAACTTGCCTAAGTAGTAACTATGATACGACATGCATTAAATGCGTGGCAGAGTTCAGCATACTTATGCATGGAATGTCGTGCATTAAATGTAAGTCGTTAATATTAAATGACAATCCTTGAGATATTAAATACGATGCTGATTCTGAGCAATAAATGCATATTACAGTTCTATTAGTTACTACTGAGTAGAGATACGCAAACCTGTCAGCTGAACATCGTAGTCAGCTGATACCTCGTGTAGATGGTTGCTGAGTCTCTACGTACTGAATTTACTCAGTACTGAGAGTGAACATTCCCCCTTACTGAATGCTCCTCTCCTGAAACCTCTTACTGACTGGAGTCAGTAGGGTCCAGCAGACCTAGCTCTACTGAAAGTTCTCTGAATCTGGATTCAGCTAGAGGCTTGGTCAGTATATCAGCCCTTTGATGGTCAGTATGGATCTTTTCCATCCTGATATCCTTCTTTTCGACATGGTCACGAATGAAGTGATGTCTGATGTCCACGTGCTTGCATCTTGTGTGAAGTACAGGGTTCTAAGTGATTGCAATGGCACTGGTACTGTCGCAGAAGATTGGCACTTCATTCTGAATGACGTCATAGTCTCGTAGCTGCTGTCTCAGCCAAAGGATTTGGGCGCAGCAACTTCTAGCAGCCATGTATTCAGCTTCAGTAGTTGACGTGGCTACTGAGTGCTGTTTCTTTGACAACCATGAGATCAGCTTACTGCCAAGGAACTGACACGTTCCTGAAGTTGACTTTCGGTCAATTCTACACCCTGCATAGTCAGCATCAGAGTAACCAGTTAGTTCTATATTATCATCAGCTGGACACCATAAACCCATGTCAGGTGTTCCTCTGAGATAGCGGAGAATCTTCTTTGCTGAGTCCACGTGACTCTGCTTTGGATTCGCCTGAAATCGAGCACAGACACCTACAACATAAGTTATGTCAGGACGAGTAGCTATTAAATATAATAAAGAACCAATTATAGCACGAAATTCAGTTTGGTCTACTGATACTCCCTCCTTATCAAGATCAATTTTCATGTTTGTGTTCATCGGGATCTTGATAGGTTTGCCGGATGTGCAACCGAATCTTTTGATGAAGTCTCAAGTGTATTTGCCTTGATTAATGAACGTCCCTTTTTTAGATTGTTTGACTTGGAAACCGAGGAAGTAGTTCATTTCTCCCATCATTGACATCTCGAATTTGTCCTTCATCATCTTTTCAAATTGTTGGCACATGATGACATTCTTAGATCCAAATATAATGTCATCTACATAGATCTGCACAAGTAGTAGATCGTCTTCCAGTCGAATGCTTTGAATAAAGTGCGGTCTACTGTGCCTTTCTGAAAACCTTTCTGAAGAAGAAACTCAGATAGGGTATCGTACCAACCCCTGGGTGCTTGTTTTAACCCATACAGAGCATTTCTGAGTCTATAAACCTGATGTCCCTGCTGAAAGCCGGGCGGTTGTTCCACGTAGACTTCTTCTTTCAGTACGCCGTTCAGGAACGCAGACTTCACATCCATTTGATAGACTCTGAATCTTTGATGTGTTGCGTAGGCCAGGAATAGTATAATTGCCTCCAATCTTGCAACTGGAGTGAAAGTCTCATCGAAATCTATTCCCTCAGCTTGACAGTAGCCTTTTGCCATGAGTCTTGCTTTGTTCCTTACTATGACGTTGTTTTCATCCCGCTTGTTCTTGAAGACCCATTTTGTTCCAATAATATGTTGATGCCGGGGTCTATCAACAAGCTCCCAAACGTCGTTTCTCGTGAACTGATTCAGCTCCTCTTCGCATAGCTATGATCCGGTCGGCATTTTTCGGTACATCCTCAATCTTCGAGGTTCGTCAGTAGACAAGAAGCAGGAATATAAGGCGCTTTCTCCTTGACAGAATCTGGATCTTGTCTTTACTCTTGCTGAGGGATCTCCAATAATCAGATCAGCAGTGTGAGCGTCCAGCCACGATCTATGATGTTTCAATTCTTCATCTGAAATTTGTTCAACACATATAGTAGTCGAGTTAGGCATTTCAGTTGTACTATTCTGAGATTGAAGCATTTCAGTAATGAGAGTGTGATCTACTGAGTCACCAGGTTCAGGGGCATCTAGCTCAGGAACATTAATAGATGTTCCCCCTGAGTTGTTATTCTCAGTAGTGTACTCAGTTACCTCTGGGGTTTCTTCATCGACCTGAGTTACCTGGGATTGATATTGTTAAGGAGAATCAATCGGCTCAGCTACATTTACTGCTGGTTGAGATTCAGTAGACTTGTCTTAAGTTTCCTCATCCCAACAAAGCTGGATCTTTTCGACTTTGTGTTTTAGGCTTAGATCCTGTAGCGGCTTACTGATGTCCTCAGATTCAGAATTAGAGTTATTGCTCCTGTCTTCAGTAGCAAACTCATTAAAAACAACATGAGGGCTTTCCTCCACGCAAAGAGTTCGATAGTTGAATACTCTGAAAGCTTTGCTGACCCGAGAGTATCCTAAGAATACTCCCTGATCTGACTTGCTATCAAAAGTTTTCAACTGATCTTTCCCATTATTGTGGATAAAGCACGAGCACCCAAAAATAAGGAAATAGGATAGAGAAGGTTTCCTGTCGTTCCATAGTTCTTATGGTGTTCTCTTATGTTGCTTTGTCAGTAGAGATCGGTTCTGAGTGTAACAAGCAGTATCAGTGGCTTCTGCCCAGAATTTGGCTAGGAGTCCTGAGTCTGCGAGTAGAGTTCTAGCTGCTTCTTTGAGAGTTCTGTTGTTGAGAGATGATTCAATCCTCAGCATGATCATACTTGTGGGAAATGATTCTATCTTCTATCTTGAATCAATCACGCCGTAGCCTCGTGCTCGACCGTTGAGAAGATTTGAAGATCCCAAAACCCTATCTGATTGGTGAACCATTCCTTTGTATTCGTATTTGTCTCTGAGGTTTCAGACTCAGTAGACACTCTGCTCTGGTCAAGGCGCTCAGTAGCTCATCAGCCTCAACACCAGTGTAGAAGACTCAGTGAATACTTGGACTCGGCGGGAGCAGATATGCGAGAGAGTCAGTTGAACTGAACTCAGCAGGAGTAGTTCACTTGGACTCGGAGCTGATTTTCGGTAGACCCTTCTCAGTGTCTATCTACTGAATACAAAATCAGACTCAGCATCGGCTGACAGTCTTCTGAACTGTCTGAATCTTTTGATAAGCTATCAGTGTTGTCAAGTACGAGGAAGAGAGAAGTCAACTTCAGTTGCCTCGAAGTTTGTTCTATCTCAACCACCACATCCACCTCGACAAATGACAAGCATACACGTGTCATCTCACCTACTAAAGCTACAGTCAACATATTTCCGTAAAAGGAGGGAAAGGACACTGTACCTACTACACAAAAGAGCCGTTTGCTACCACAAAAGAGGGAAAAAGAAGAAGATCGTCTCCAACGGATCTATTCTTCTCTCCACTCTATAAATAGAGGGATCATTCAAGATTTGAAACATGCGACGCCTAGAACACAAGAGAGCGCGAAAAAGAGCGAATTCCAAAGAACAAAGTCTTAGCAAGAACTTGAAGAACAATCTCCGGCGAAAGACTACATTCTAGCTCATAGGGAATCAAGCTATACCGACATATAAAGCATCTAGTATCCAAATCGACGTTACACGAACTCAAAGCTTACCTTCAGCTGTTCGTCGATCTAGAAGCTACTCTCATATTCCCTATCCCTCTAACCCTAAGCTCAACCGTTCTTATCTATAGCTTAGACGAAGGAGTTCACATTTGAACCCAATCCTTATTGTATAAGGACTCCTTCATTGTTGGAGAAGTTTGTCAAACACTTAAAGTTTGATAGAATTGTAAACTGGGACTTGCTCAGTATAATCCCCAAGCCACGGCTTTGTCCAGTGTACAAGGCGGCGAGAGACTAACTCGGTATAATAAATAGCCTCCCGATCTATCGGGACGGTGGACGTAGGATTGTTGATATCCGAACCACTTTAAAAATATACGTGTCGTTTACTTACTATTTCATTAGTTTTACTTGTGCATACCGATTATCATATTTAAAATCGATTTAACTGTCTCGATTCTCGAACTTCTTATCTACTGAACTGAGACTTGCATAAAATGTTTTCCTCATTAAAACTGATTTGGGCCTACACCATTCCGCACACTGAACTCTCACTGATCGATACTGAATTCTGACCTAGTCAGTTAGCGAGATCTCGGTCGAGTCGAGTACTCTTTTAGCCTTTAACACGATTCGAAACGGTTATGCAGTTCGCCCGAACTATTTCGATGCGGCACCTTCTCCGAATAGGACTGTTCGTGTTCGAAAGTTGAGAAATTTGGATTTAGGTGTATTCACCCCCCCCCTCTACACACCGAACTCACTCACGGGACCAACAATTGGTATCGGAGCGGGGAGTTCTTTGACTCTTGTTATCTTTGAGACCGGTCTATTCGAACGGATCCAAGGGAAAGCGTTTTTCACTGCATATCACTCTACATTCATATCATTATTCTTCATGGCTGATATGTCAGGTATAAGGATGGTACCTATGTTTTCGGTGGAGAACTACGGAGTATGGCGAGTCAGGATGGAAGCTCATCTGACATCCCTCCATGACAAGATATCGGAAGTGCTTGAAGATGGACCTATCGTTCCTATGATTGATAGTGTCGTGACTCGGGACCAAGCTCAAGGAGGAGGAATGGTGGTACCGGGAAGAAGATCCCCAAAGACAGAAGTCTCTTCACTCCTGAAGAGAAGAAGCTTCACAATCTAGACCGAGTCGCCAGGGAATGCTATACTAACCACCCTTAGTGATTCTTATCTTGGCAAGGTTCGGGAATGCAAGACGCTAAAGAACTCCCGGGATGCTCTTGCGCTTACCGAGTCGAGGGACTCGAGAAGATTAAAGCCAACAAATTAGCGCCGGAGCTCCAAAAGCTGGAAAGCTTGTCTCTCATGCCCTGGGGATAAAATCGAAGATCTAAACGTCGAGTTTACCAATCGATGAATTCTATCAATGGGCTGGGAAAGACATTCAAGAATCGAGAGATGAATCCGAAGATTCCGAGGGCACCGCCGGTCGGACACTGGACACCTTTTGCCACTTTATTGCGACATTCTGATTTAGATACTGTGTCTCCTGACCATATCTTTTCAGAATTACAGGCAGAGGAGTATGAGTTCGATAGACCTCAAAGAAAGCTGAGAGCTAAAGCTGATACGAAGATTGACCATGCTTTCAAAGCTACAGTCAGCACAACATCTCCCGCTACGAGCAAGACGACGAGTAAGACTGAGCCTTCACTCACTGACCTACAAGAAGGAAGTCTAGCTCAGAAGTACGCGCTGCTCGCAGTGAAGTATCAGAAGGAGAAAGAAAAGCGTAGAAAACTGACCAAAGCATACCGAGATACAAAAGGTAAGTCAGAATATACACCTAAACACGCTCCTGATACTCAATCTTCTGAATGCAGAAAGAAAGATGACTCAGCACCCTCAAGGGATAGTGCAACCAAAGAAGAAAAAATCATCACTTGCTACAACTGTAAGAAGCCGAGACATTATCAGTATGATTGTCCCGAGCTCGAGTAGTGCTGAACGCGCAAAGACGCAAGGCAAGGAGAGAAGAAATTCGCCCGAAAAGACAATCCTACATAGGCGGCGAAATCTCGGACGACTCGAAGAGAATGGCCCCCTTTATGAATTAACTTGACGATGAAGCAGCTTTCATGGCCTTAGAGCATGAAGCAGATGAACCAACTGAAATGTGCATGATGGCTGGCGAAGAGGATGAGGTAAATTCTCATGAACCAGTTAACTCCTCTTCACACTGCACACACGACACTATTTCAGGTGCGAGATGGAAATTTGGACATCTCGACCGCATATGAAGATCTACTAGATGAACAAATTCGAGATGAGTCGCAGCTCGGTAAGACTCTTCGGGAGTTGGATACCCCGAAAGTGGAGAATCGAGACTTTCTCGGGAGAGTCGGGGTTGTTACTAAGGCCGAAGGACTTGTGTTGAGACTCGTGGGAGGAGATAAACTCTCGATGGCCAAGTCTCGGCATCAAGAAGATCGGATTTCGGTCTTGACCAATGACTTGACTCGAGAAAGATGCCGAACCGAGTCATCAAGCAAGAACGCTGGGGACTTCGAGCCGGAGCACGACGCACGTAAGAAAAGTGATGATGTCCGGAGGAACCTCGATGACCGAGAGGTATATGGGCGCAGAGAAGAAATTGGAGGCTATGCTAGCAAGCAATAAGCCAAAGCACCGCAAGGAAGGACTTGGATTCGGTCCCAGGAGCTTCCTCATCCGCCCCAAGACACTCGGAGTACGGCTTGCGATAGATTTGTTCGAGGGGAGACTATCAACGCAGATATATCTTGAACCCCCTAGCAAAGAACAAACGAAACATGAAAGCACCTCATCCCACACATCAGCATTCCGACAAGAAGATCAATGCCAAGAAACCCCGGTTCGATCAAGGGGGAACCAACAAATCAAACTTGGCGGATCGGTATGGACCTCCGAAGCCGACGCATCCTACTCGGTATGGATCATATTATTATGAACCTATAGTCCGAAGAGGCTCCAAAGGTCGAAGAAGAAAAAGGTCGCACGAAAGGCAAAGGTCGGCGGTCCCACCAACTCGGAAGATCGGGACTCCCGAACCTCGGAAGCCTCGAAGTCAACTGTGACCGGTCCGGTGGTCGATATGTTGACTCAGGTGGAAAGAAAATGTCCGAAACCACCGGGGTTGTTAGACGAGATTTGGGTTACTAAAACTAACATCTAAGGACCCAAAATCAAAAATAAAGGGTACCCGAATATAATTACGTTTTGCGGGTGCGTAAAGACCCATGGTATGTGGACAGCGGATGCTCAAGACACATGACATACCAAAGGAGTCTACTGAAGAATTATATCACTGAAGAAGGACCCATAATTGAGTTCGGAGACAATGCAAAAGGCTATACCAGAGGATATGGAACACTCAGCATTGGAACGCCAACGTTCCAAGAGTATCATATGTTGAAGGACTTCAAGCATAATCTTCTCTCTGTTAGTCAATTTTGTGATAACTCAAATAGAGTGATATTTGACGCTGGTTTCTGTGATGTTATTGATAAATCCACGTGGAAAACAAGTGTTATCGAGTTTGTGCGGAAAGAACATATATGTGGCCGTCGGAACTCAGCAAACCTCGAAGCTTGCTTATTGGCGAAGAATGACAACCGCACGGGGTGGCTATGGCACAGAAGACTCAGCCATCTCAACTTTAAGACGCTCAACAAGCTTGCAAGAGACACTCTAGCAAGGGGACTGCCGAATGAAGTATTCAGCAAAGACACTCAGTGTGAAGCATGTCTGAAGGGAAAGCAAACAAGGAATCAAAATCCTCCGGCTTCCATCGCCTTCCACGATGGAATCCTTCACCGCTACATATGGATTTGTTCGGTCCAGCCTCCCCGGTGACGATCGAGGCAGAAAATATGCATTAGTGGTCATAGATGACTACTCGCGCTACACATGGGTCATATTCATTGCCAACAAGTCTGACGTCAAAACAGAGTTACCAACGCTTCGAAAAAGCTCAGTGTCGAGAAGAACACCAAGATCAGAAAAATACGTTAAGACAGAGGAACTGAATTCCTGAATTCCATGGTAAAGGAGTTCTGCAAAGCAGAAGGAATAGAGCATGAGACTTCAGCTGCACGCACACCTCAGCAGAATGGAGTTGCTGAACGAAAGAACGTGAACTCTAAAAGAGGCGACTAGGACTCTACTCGCAGACTCAGGACTCCCAACCAAATTCTGGGCAGAAGCAACGGATACTGCATGTTATACTCAGAATAGATCTCTACTGACAAAGCAGCATAAGCGGACACCATATGAACTATGGAACGACAGGAAGCCTTCTCTATCTTATTTCCATATTTTTGGTTGTTCATGCTTTATTCACAATAATGGGAAAGATCAGCTGAAGACTTTTGATAGCAAGTCAGATTAGGGAGTATTCTTAGGATACTCTCGGGTCGACAAAGCTTTCGGAGTATTCAACTTCGGACTCTTTGCGTGGAGGAAAGCCCTCATGTTGTTTTTAACGAGTTTGCTACTGAAGACAGGAGCAATAACTCAAATTCTGAATCTGAGGACATCAGTAAGCAGCTACAGGATCTAAGCTTAAAAGACAAATCTGAAAAGATCCAGCTATGTTGGGATGATGATTCAGACGAAGAAACTGAAGACAAATCTACTGAATCTCAACCCGCTGAGCAAGTAGCTGAACAGATTGATTCTCCCGAACATAATCAATCCCAGGTAACTCAGGTCGATGAAGAAACCGTTGAGGTAATCGAGACCAACACTACCGAGAGCAACACCTCGGGGGGGAACGTCTAGTAATGTTCCCTGAGCCGAATGCCCCCGAACCCGGTGACTCGAGTAGACCATACTCTTGTTACTGAATTACTTCAATCTCAGAATAGTACAACTGAAATGCCTAACTCACCTACTATCTGTGTTGAACAAGTTTCAGATGAAGAGTTGAAACATCGTAGATTGTGGCTCGATGCTCACACTGCTGATTTAATCATTGGAGATCCTTCAGCGAATGTCAGGACAAGATCCAAATTTTGTCAAGGAGAAAGCGCATTATTTTCCTGCTTCTTGTCTACTGAAGAGCTTCAGACCATTGAGGATGCACTGAAAGATGCTGACTGGATCATTGCTATGCAGGAGGAGCTGAATCAGTTCATGAAAAACGAAGTATGGGAGCTTGTAGACAGACCCCGGCATCAACATGTCATTGGAACCAAATGGGTCTTCAAAAACAAGCGAGACGAAAACAAAGTTATAGTCAGGAACAAAGCAAGGCTCGTGGCTAAAGGCTACTGTCAAGCCGAAGGGATAGATTTCGATGAGACGTTCGCTCCAGTTGCAAGATTGGAGGCAATCGAGCTATTCTCCGGCCTACGCAACACATCAACGATTCGAGTTTATCAAATGGATGTGAAGTCTGCGTTCTCGAATGGCGTGCTGAAAGAAGAAGTCTATGTGGAACAACCGCCCGGCTTTCAGCAAGGACATCAAGTATATAGACTCAGAAAGGCTCTATATGGGTTAAAACAAGCACCTAGGGCTTGGTACGATACCCTGTCTGAGTTTCTTCTTCAGAAAGGTTTTCAGAAAGGCACAGTAGACCGCACTCTATACGACATTCGGCCGGAAGAAGACTTATTACTTGTGCGGATCTACGTGGATGACATTATATTCGATCAAAGAATGTCATCATGTGTCGACAATTTGAAAATATGATGAAGGATAAGTTCGAGATGTCGATGATAGGTGAAATGAACTACTTCCTTGGTTTTCAAGTCAAGCAATGCGAAAAGGGAACATTCATCAACCAAGGCAAATACACTCGAGACCTCATCAAAAGATTCGGTACGCACATCCGAGCAAATCAATCAAGATCCCGATGAACACGAATATGAAGATAGATCTTGATAAAGAGGGAGTATCGAGTAGACCAAACCGAATACCGTGTTATAATTGGTTCTTTATTATATCTAACGGCTACTCGTCCCGACATAACTTATCTTTGTAGGTGTCCGTGTTCCGATTTCGGGCGAATCCCAAGCGAGTCATATGGACTCAAGCAAAGAAGATTCTCCGCTATCTACGAGGAACACTGACATGGGTTTGTGGTATCCAGCTGATGATAATATTGAACTAACTGGTTATTCCGATGCCGATTATGCGGGATGTAGAATAGACCGAAAATCAACTTCGGGAACATGTCGGTTCCTTGGCGGCAAGCCGATCTCATGGTTTTCAAAGAAACGGCGATCGGTGGCCACGTCGACTACTGAAGCCGAATACATGGCTGCCGGAAGTTGTTGCGCCCGAATCCTTTGGGCGAGACAAAGGTGAGAGACTATGACGTCATTCGAAATGAAGTGCCGATTTTCTCGCGACAGTACAGTGTGCTATTGCAATCACTCGAACCCCTGTACTTCACACGAGATGCAAGCATGTGGACATCGACATCACTTCATTCGTGACCATGTCGAGAAAAAGGATATCGGGATGGAGAAGATCTATACCGACAAGCAACGGGCTGATATCTTGACCAAGCCTCTAGGCGAATCCGGATTCGAGAGAACTTTCGATAAAGCTAGGTTTGTTGGACCCTACGACCCTGAGTCGGTAAGAGGTTTCAGGAGAGAGACATTTCAGTAAGGGGGAATGTTCACTCTCAGTACTGATACATTCAGTACGTAGAGACAGAAACCATCTACACGAGGTATCAGCTGACTACTATGTTCAGCTGACAGGTTTGCGTATCTCTACTCAGTAGTAATTTAATACAACAGTACTTTGCATTTATGACAAAGATTCAGCATGACATTAATATCTTTTGGTTTGTCTTTATTATTAACGGCTCACATTTAATGCACGACATTCCATACATAAGTTTGCTGAACTCTGCACGCATTTAATGCATGTCTTTTCACAGTTACTACTTAGGCTATTTTACAACTGGCCTTGACTTAGGCGACTTTTGTGATCATTGCCTATTTTAACTTCTAATCTTAACCGTCCATATCATAAAGCAAGTTTAAATTCAGCCTTCGATCGAAAACTGTTCATCTTCATATTTGATATATATATTCGATCATATCTTTGAAACCACCATTAGCATACTTCATAACTTTCAAATTCCGAGAAATCCGAGATCTGCATACGCAATCCTTACTTGCAACTTCATTCTCAATCTTATCTTTAATTTTATCTATTGGTATGCTTATATCTGTTAATGTATTTATTATATTTTTCAGTATCGCATTGTAAAGCACTGTTCTATCCAAGAAACGGTACTGATTCATTTCTTGTAACAGGTACTATGGCTGGTCTATCTGTCAGTTCTCCCGACAAGATAGAGGAAATCCTCAGCAAGGGCCGTATCTGGTGCGAACCAGTCATGGAGTTCGACGCATGCGAGCTCGAGTACATGGACGATATCTTCACATATCTGAGGAAATCCGGACTTGAGGAGTTTCTATCGAGGAAGCCGACCTTCTTCCTTCCTCGACAAGTGGCGGAACTATATCTCGAACTCCGACTCGGTTGGAGGAGACATTCTGCGAGGTTCGCCGTTAACACCATTGACGACGCATCGAGGATGCCGAGCGGATGTCTATTAAACAAGCGCTGAAAAAGAGCTTCAACCTCCCGTCTGAAGGTGTCAGCACCTTGGGGTACAATGACGACGCTGTCGACACATACCTCTCCGTTTTCTGTGGCAAGCCCACAACCTTCAGAGCAGCATTTCCGAAGAATGCCATGCTATCGCAGTTCAGAGCACTGGCGTACATCATCACTCAGTGTTGACGAGCCGGGGCTCTTTTGATCGAGGTCTCCCACCCAAGATCCATATGATGATGGCGATTTATGACTGCGTGAAAGTCAATTGGACCGACTTCTTTGTTCGCGAATATATGGCTCAGGCAGCCAAGTTCGACAAAGCTACGCGAACACTGACCGCAAAAGGAAAGCTTCTCTACGAACTTAAATTGTCAGTCATGATCGAGGATTTCTGCGAGGCTGAGCAGATCACATATGACGGCAAGGAATATTTTAATGTGAAGAAAATCCGCTTTCACAACAAGTTCGCGGCCCTGCAACAAATTGGTTCAGGACCGGCCGCAGAAGCTCAGCCATCTAAGCCTCAGCAGGCGACTCCTAAGAAAAGGACACCTCTGGCAAAATCACCTAAGGCACCAGCCAAGAGGCTGAGGAAGGCCATACCGGATACACCTGCTGAACCAGAGACTACTACTGAAGTGGCTACTGAATCAACTCCTATTCAGCCACTACAGTTGGTAGATGAGTCTTCCTCATCTGAGAAGACCAAGTCAGTGGAGAAAGCCGTCTCCACTTAGGAACAAGTTCAAGAGGAATAGGGAGAGGCTACTGAAGCCCAAAGCGAAGAAGTCCAACATCTGGATAGCCCTCTCTCGTGCCTCCCTCGCTCAGCGATCTACCACCTGCGACCACCGAGACCGACTTCGTTGATATCGAGTCGATTCCCGTCTGCGAGAAGAGAATCTCGGGATGGAAGCAGCGAGTTATTGTCTCTAGAGCTTCCCGAGAGATCATCCAGTTCATTCCAGAGCTTGCCGACCATTCGATTTGCTCGTCCTAGCCAAGTCGGCAAGGATCCATATGATCCTACGCTTTCGAGAGTGGCCTCGGCTTCAACGCCTTGTTCTACACTACTCTGTCGCAGCCTACACTTGGAAGAACTGAGATTGCGTGAGGAGATAGGCTATTCGAGCCCGAGAACCTCAATACGATGGAGAATCTAAGGGCAGCCATGCTTGCAATCATTGCCGATCGACGCCAAGCGGATCGGCTCGCCACGACGGGTCGACCACGAGGAGACCCACCCGGTGATTCAGGCCCTGGAAAGCCTGATGAGGGACATCCACAGGACAAGGATACCCATACCGAAGAAACAAAGCACCACTCCGTATCCTTGGGCTCCGAGAAGCCTTCGGTCGGGTGTCTCGTCCTCGGCAGCAGCTCGGCCTCCTGCTCGAGTCGACATACGAGGCGCGCCCGCCCCATCTCGCCAAGAGATCCCATTCGGTTGCCAAAGCTCTAACTGCACAAGGAGTTAAAAATCGGGAATTGGCGAAGGCAGTCCACAAGGTGTGGGAGAAGTCTGCATTGGCCACCAACTCTGAGCTTCAGGGGCTGAAATCCAGCATCTCTACATCAGCTACCCCTGATGTCTCCGCTCTCATATCTGAAGCATTGGCCCAGCAGCAACAACAGTTTCAGACTCAGCTAAGGACAATTCAGGAGGGACAGGCCAAGCTCCTTGAACAATTTCAGAACGCCTTGTCCGCTCATACTGAGTCATTCACCGAGCAAGCCCAGGCCACGGAGAACAGACTAGACCTCATTCAACCGGGTCGTGGAGGACAAGATCGGTGAGAAACTAGCTGAACGAAGTCGAAGCCGTTCTCTCTCATACAAAGATACAAGGACGAACTCATATCTTGAGAGGAACGAGTTGCATCTAGCATTGGAGAAAGTGCATAACGGATCGGGACGACTTGTCCACTGTTTATCAGAAGCTAGAGAAGAAGGTACTCATCCCAACCCCTACTGTACTTGATGATGCCAAAAAGGGGGGAAGGAAAGAAGAAGGGTACCGAGAAAGAAAGTGAAGGAAGTGAAGAAAAGAAAAAGAGTACCGAGAAGCCGACTCCCACTAAACCTTCTAGACTACTGCGAAGGGGACAGCTGCGAAGGAAAGAAGGGGACCGAGAAGAAGAAATCTATTGCCGACATTAGCAAAACTCGGCCTCGAAAACTCGAGACTCGAACTCCGGGTAAGGCCCGTGGTGTTTCGGCTGCGAGCACAGTGGCAAACCGGCCCAAGTGGCTCAGGACCCCAGCAGACTACTCGAGCAACCCGGACTCCCAAAGACATTATTAAGGAGGTTGCTTGAGTACGCCGAACAAGGCGGTGGAGGACTCGAGAAGAAGAAGAGGCTCCTCTTCCACCACCGGTTCAAGAAGGCAAGGGCAAACAAAAGCTTAAAATTCCAACCCCTCCAAAGAAAGCGATTAAGGTACATATCTGGCCGAGGAGGAAGCCCAAATAGGCTGCGGATGAGAGGCGGCGCAGAAATTGCAGGCCGAAAGCGCACTAACAAGCCAAAGTCTAAGCTTTCGCTAAAGGAAAGACTAAAGCCCCATCCAGAGGAGGAAAGAAAATTGCTAGACGCCTCCGAGAAAGCTCATCATAACGTGATGAAGAGGACAGAGAAAAGGAAAAGGAGCAACGAGCGGAAGAGTACTGAAAGGCGTGGTACGTCCAAATCTAGATCCGGTACCCTTTGCGAATCGAAGAAGCCCCTCAAGCCAACGATACACAAGGAGATGAAATCGAAGCCATATTTGATCCGATGAACAGAGATATCTATACGAGGCGAGGAGGCAAGACGATCCGTTTGCCGCGAGACAGAATTTGGAAGCGGACCTTGAAGCTCGATGAAAAGGATCGAAGAGGAGGCCAGGCGAGAGTGCCTTCTAAAGCCGATATTCCATACAGTACAGGAAATTCGGGAAGCCACGTGACCCGAAATTTCAAAGATGGCCAAGAAGATGAATGGATACCAGCTCGGCTCAATCAAAGATGGGAAAATGCGAAAATTGAGTTCATCAAGAGGAACTATTTCTGGAGGTTCTGGTCCAACAGGACAAGGATTGAAGCTTACATGGAATGGATGTTCGCTACTGAACCTGAACTCTACCCATACCTCGACAAAGCCATATCCGAAGGTATAGAAGTCGGTGTTCGGGACCCGAATCATACCTCCACCGAGAAGACAGGATGACTCAGTACACTTTGGTATGATTAAAGCTGAAGTGAAGCATGCCGCAGCGAAGAAAGAACTTGCTGAAGATGAGCCTGCTGATTTTGCAGAATTTCTGAAGCTAAGGAAGATCACATACAGGATGTATGGAGTTCCGCTCCCTGAAGATCATACTCAAGAGTTCATGGACATAATCAAGAAGTTCAGTGGCCCTCCTCCTTAGATCTTTAGCTCATTCTCTTAGCATAGCAAGATTGTATCTGTACTGAATTTCTCTTATATTTATACAATCGGCTTTTGGCTCTGACAACTACTTGTTGTCTATACAGCCGTGTTTGTTTTATGCTTTAACACTCAGAATCACTGAAGTGATTGCTGGCTCACACTCTCTTTATTACATGTCAGCTGATTGCTTTGATAGATTCTGCTAGCCTGTTTTGTTTGCAATAAGGGAAATTGTTCTGTTTACCCTGTTTGCTTTATAGTCTAGAACTGATGGAACATCTCCACTGATCCTACTTGTAATATTTGTAAGGAGTTTTTGTTTCTATCTGTTTAGTGTTAGCATAGATGATAGGTTTTGGCATCATCAAATAGGGGGAAATTGTTGGGTGATGATTCAATCCTCGGCATGATCATACTTGTGGGAAATGATTCTATCTTCTATACTTGAATCATGCTCGGAGCCTCGTGCTCCGATCGTTGAGAAGATTTGAAGATCCCAAAACCCTATCTCGATTGGTGAACCATTCCTTTGTATTCGTATTTATCTTTGAGGTTTCGGACTCGGAGACACTCGTCTCCGGTCAAGGCGCTCGGTAGCTCATCGGCCTCGGCACCGGTGTAGAAGACTCGGTGAATCCCGGACTCAGCAGAGCAAGATATCGAGAGAGTCGGTGAACCGAACTCAGCAGAGTAGTTCACCGGACTCGTAGCTGATTTTCGAGTAGACCCTTCTCATTGTCTATCTACTGAATACAAAATCAGACTCAGCATCGGCTGACAGTCTTCTGAACTGTCTGAATCTTTTGATAAGCTATCAGTGTTGTCAAGTACGAGGAAGAGAGAAGTCAACTTCAGTTGCCTCGAAGTTTGTTCTATCTCAACCACCACATCCACCTCGACAAATGACAAGCATACACGTGTCGTCTCACCTACTAAAGCTACAGTCAACATATTTCCGTAAAAGGAGGGAAAGGACACTGTACCTACTACACAAAAGAGCCGTTTGCTACCACAAAAGAGGGAAAAAGAAGAAGATCGTCTCCAACGGATCTATTCTTCTCTCCACTCTATAAATAGAGGGATCATTCAAGATTTGAAACATGCGACGCCTAGAACACAAGAGAGCGCGAAAAAGAGCGAATTCCAAAGAACAAAGTCTTAGCAAGAACTTGAAGAACAATCTCCGGTGAAAGACTACATTCTAGCTCATAGGGAATCAAGCTATACCGACATATAAAGCCTCTAGTATCCAAATCGACGTTACACGAACTCAAAGCTTACCTTCAGCTGTTCGTCGATCTAGAAGCTACTCTCATATTCCCTATCCCTCTAACCCTAAGCTCAACCGTTCTTATCTATAGCTTAGACGAAGGAGTTCACATTTGAACCCAATCCTTATTGTATAAGGACTCCTTCATTGTTGGAGAAGTTTGTCAAACACTTAAAGTTTGATAGAATTGTAAATTGGGACTTGCTCAAGATAATCCCCAAGCCACGGCTTTGTCCGATTACAGGCCGACCGAGACTAACTCAGTATAATAAATAGCCTCTTGATCTATCGGGACAAGTGGACGTAGGATTGTTGATATCCGAACCACTTTAAAATATATCGTGTCGTTTACTTACTGTTTCATTGGTTTTACTGTGCATACTGAACATCATATTTAAAATCGATTTAATTGTCTCAGTATTCTGAACTTCTTATCTATTGAACTGAGACTTGCATAAAACGTTTTCCTCATTAAAACTGATTTGGGCCTACACCATTCCGCACACTGAACTCTCACTGATCGATACTGAATTCTGACCTAGTCGGTTAGTAGATCTCATGAGTCAATACTCTTTTAGCCTTTAACACGATTCGAACGGTTTTGCGTCTGGCTCGAACTATTTCGATGCGGCACCTTCCCCGAATAGGGCTGTTCGTGTTCGAAAGTTGAGAAATTTGGATTCAGTGTATTCACCCCCCCCCTCTACACCCGAACTCACTCACGGGACCAACATCTCTGTTCTTTCGTTCAAGCAACTCCATTTTGCCGAGGTGTGCGAGCAGACCGATGTCTCATGCTCTATTCCTACGCTGCGAGAACTCCTCCATCATAGAATTAAGGAACTCGGTTCCTGTCGAACGAATTTTGACAATTTTGGTGTTCTTCTCGACACCGAGCCTTTTCGAAGCCTTGGTAACTCTGTTTGACGCCTTGGACTTGTTGGCAATGAATATGACCCAAGTATAGCGCGAGTAGTCATCGATGACCACTAAAGCATATTTCTTACCTCTGATCGTCACTGGAGAGACTGGACCGAACAAATCCATATGTAGCAGTTGAAGGATTCCATCAGTGGAAGGAGATGGAACAGGTGGATTTTGATTCCTTATTTGCTTTCCCTTCGGACATGCTTCACACTTAAGTGTCTTTGTTGAATACTTCATTCGGCGATCCCTCTTGCTAGAGTGTTTCTTGCTAGTTTGTTGAGCGTCTTGAAGTTGACATGGTTGAGTCTCCTATGCCACAGCCACCCCGTTCGATTGTCGTTCTTCACTAACAAACAAGCTTCAGGTTCAGCTGAGTTCCAGTCAGCTACATATATATTCTTCAATGCGAACTTGATAACACTCGTGTTTTCCGTGGATTTATCAATGACATCACGTAAACCAACATCAAATATCACTCTATTCGAGTTATCACAAAATTGACTAACAGAGAGAAGGTTGTGCTGAAGACCTTCAACATATGATACTCTTGGAACTTTGGCGGTCTCAATGCCGAGTGTTCCAAATCCTCTTGTGTAGCCTTTAGCATTGTCTCCAAACTCAATTCTGGGTCCTTCTTCAGGGATATAATTCTTTAGCAGACTCTTTTGATATGTCATGTGTCGTGAGCATCCGCTGTCCACATACCATGGGTCTTTGTGCACCTGCAAAACAGAATTATATTCAGGTACCCTTTATTTTGATTTTGGGTCCTTAGATGTTAGTTTTAGTAACCCATATTTGTCTTACGACCCTGGTGGTCTCAGACAACTTCTTTCCACTTGAGTCAACGTATATGACCACTGGACTAGTCGATATTGACTTCTTAGGCTTTTCGGGTTTAGGAGTCCGGATCTTCTGAGTTGGTGGACTGCTGACCTTTGCCTTTTGTGCGATTTTCTTCTTCTTCTGACTCTTGGATCCTTTTCTGACTATAGGATCATAATAGTATGACCCATACTGAGCAGGATGTGTCAGCTGAGGAGGTCCGTACTGATCAGCCCACTTTAGCTTGTTGGTTCCCCCTTGACTGAACTGGGGTGTTTTGGTTCTGATCTTATGGCCAGAATGCTGATGTGTAGGATGAGATGCCTTCATCTTTTGTTTATTCTTGGCTAGAGGGTTCAGTATGTTTGCATTGATTGTCTCCCCTCGAACAAACCTATCAGCAAGTCGCACTTCTGAGTGTACGGGGGCAGATGAGGAAGCACCCTGGCTGAAACCAAGTCCTTCCTTGCAGTGCTTGGGCTTGTTACTTGCTAGCATAGCCTCCAGCTTCTTTTCAGCGCCCATGCACCGCTCAGTCATCAGGTTCCTCCAGACATCATCACTTTTCTTTAGTGTGTCGTGCTCGGTCTGAAGTCCTGATAGTTTGCTTCAGTAGACTCAGTTCAGTATCTTTCTGAGTTAAGTCCTTGGTCAGAATTGAGATCCGATCTTCTCGATCCTTGAGACTTGGCCATCAAAGAGTTTATCTCCTCCCTGAGTCTCAACACAAGTCCTTCAGAATCAGTAGCAACCTGACTCTCCTGAGAAAGTCTCTGATTCTCCACTTTCAGGGTATCCAACTCCTGAAGAGTCTTACTGAGCTGCAGACTCATCTGAATCTGTTCGTCTAGAAGTTCTTCATATGTTGTACTGACGTCCAGATTCTCGTCCGCTCTCCCGAAATGATGTCGTGTGTGCAAAGGTGAAGGAGATTTAAATAGTTCATGAGAGTTTACCTCATCCTCTTCTCCTTCCATTAGACACTTTTCACTGTTTCTTGACTCCCAAGCTCTAGGGCCATGAAAGTTGCTTCATCATCGGATGAATCCATGAAGGAGTTGACTTCTTCGAGTCGTCCGAGAGTTCACCAGCTATGTATGCTTGTCTCTTCTTGGCGAATTTCTCTCTCCTTGCTTTTCGTGCTTGCTCGTTCAGCACTAAAGAAACATCGAAAGCTCACGACTTCTATGGCAGCTTTCTCTTCATATCTGCTTTATGGTGTCATCCCTCTTCTTGCGCATTCATAATAGCGAGTATGCGTTACGTGTATTCATTCCTTTCTTCTTGATAGCTTTAGTACTTCTCCGCTCCTTTTCCTTGATGGAGCCGAGTGACATCCTTCCTTGTCTTGAAAGGTTCGCTTTTACTATGAGTCAGTTGCATGGAAGGTGTCAGGGTTCAAACTCGAATTCCTCTCGCTTGAAGTTCTCAAAAGATATGGTCGTGGAGTAACAATATCTAAGTCGAATGTCGTAATAATGTAGCAAAAGGAGTCCAATGACCATCCGCAAGTGCCCTCGCTATTTTGAGATTCATTTCTCGGTTGGAGAATATCTTTCCCACTCGTTGATGGATTTTATCGATTCGTGAATCGACATTGAGATCTTCTATGGTGTCTCCGGGCATGAGAGACAAACTCTCCAGCTTTTGGAGTTCCAACGCAAGTTTGTTGGCTTTGATCTTCTCGAGTCCCCCGACTCAGAGCGCTAGAGCATCCCGGGAGTTCCTTAGCCGTCTTGAATTCTGAACCCCGCCGAGATAAGAATCACTTAAGGTGGTTAGTATGGCATTCCTGGCTACTCGGTCTAAGTTATGAAGTTTCTTCTCCTCAGGGGTGAGGAGACTTTTGTCCTTGGGAATCTTCTTTCCGGTTACCATTCCTCCTCCAGCTGTTTGATCCTGAGTTACGATACTATCTATCATAGGAACGAAAGGTCCTTCCTCAAGTACTTCGGTCATGCTTGCCGTGAAGGGAGGTCGATGAGCCTCCATTCCCACCCGCCATACACCATAGTTCTCTACCGAGAACATGGGTACCATCCTTATACCCGACATATCGATCATGATGAATAATGATATGAGAGTAGAATGATATGCGGTGAAAACGTTTTTCCGGATCCGTTCAAGTGGACCGCTTTCAAGATAACAAGAGTCTTTATAGAACTCCCGCTCCAATACCAATTGTTGGTCCCAGAGCACGTTCAGGTGTAGAGGGGGGGTGAATACACTCGAAACCGATTTCTCAACTTGAAACACGAACAATCCTATTCAGATGGTGTCGCATCGAATGAATTCAACAGACTGCATTACCTGCTCAATCGTGTTAGGCAAAGAGTTATTGACTTACCGAGACTCCGCTATCCGACCGAGTCGAATCTGCAACTTCAGCTTGGAGTTCAGTGGTGCGGAAATGTGTAGGCCCAAAACAGCTTGAAGTGGAAAATGTTTTATCAAAACAGGTTTTGGTTCGTAAGAATAAGCGATTAAGATCGCTTAAAACTTAGTTGAATGATTTTAAAGGATAATTTTCAGGATGAAGCGTTAAAAATCAATGCAACAAGAAATAAGAGAACGAGCGAGACACAGAGATTTTTAAAGTGGTTCGGATACAGGAGATCCTACGTCCACTATCCCGAAAGATCGGGAGGCTTATTTATTATACCGAGTTAGTCTCGGCCGGTTTGTGCATACGTGACAAAGCCGCGTCTTGAAATTTATACCGAGCAAGTCTCGCTTACAAAGGTATCAAACCGAAGCGTTTGACTAACTCTCCAACTATGAAGGAGTCCTTTTACAATAAGGATCGTGTTCAAATATGAACTCCTTCGTCTAAGCTATGGATATATTCGGTTGAGCTTAGGGTTAGAGGGATAGGGAACGAGAATGTAGCTTCTAGAACGACGAACAGTGAGTTTAGCTTTGGGTTTGTGTAACGTCGTTTGGATACTAGAGGCTTGTATATCGGTTCAGCCTTTGGTTCCCTAAGAGCTAGATTGTAGTCTTTCACCGAGAAATATTCTTCGAGTTCTTGCGAAGACTTAGGCTTTTTGATTTGCTCGTTGAATGCTCTGTGTTCTCGTGTTTTCCCGTGAGCTTCAAATTTTGAATTATCCCTCTATTTATAGAGAAGAGTCTTGGAAAGATCCGTTGGAGACGATCATCCCTTACTCTCTCTCTTTGGTAGCTAACGGCTCTTTTGAAGTAGAGTGACAAGTTGTCCTTTCCCTCCTTTTCGGGAAAGTTGTTGACTTGCAGCCTTTAGTAGGTATAGGACAAGTGTCTGCTTGTCATTCGTCGAGGTTTACAAAGCGCTTGAGACAGTAACAAACTTCGAGGCATACCGAGGCCGACTTCTCTCTTCCTCGTATTTACTATGCCGATTGTCATTCAAAAGATCTCGACGCTCGTAAGACCGTCTGCCGTTGCCGGAGTCCCGATCTTTCGATTCCGCAGCAAATATGCCGAGACGGCTTTATCAAGATCAGCCCTCTGAGTACAAATGAACTACCCCGCCGAGTTCGCTTC
>CM054811.1:15653482-15789436 GCA_028984105.1 Lavandula angustifolia
TGCTTGTCATTCGTCGAGGTTTACAAAGCAGTTGAGACAGAACAAACTTCGAGGCATACTGAAGTTGACTTCTCTCTTCCTCGTATTTGACTATGCTGATTGTCATTCAAAAGATCTGACAGTTCAGAAGACTGTCTGGCCGTTGCTGAGTCTGATCTTCGATTCAGTAGCAAATATGCTTGAGATGGCTTTGCGAAGATCAGCTACGAGTACGATGAACTACTCTGCCGAGTTCGGTTCTCTGCGACTCTATTCGATATCTTTGCTCTTCTTGCCGAGTCCAAGATCTACCTGAGTCTTCTACATCTGGTGCTGAGGCTGATAATCTACTGAATGCCTGAACCAGAGCAGAGTGTCTACTGAGTCTGAACCCTCAGAGACAAATACCATTACAACGAAATGGTTCACCAATCAAGATAGGGTTTTGGGATCTTCAAATCTTCATAGATTCACTCGAGCATAAGCCTGCGGCGCGTATCGATACGGAAGATAGAATCATTTGCCACTAAGTATTACAGTGCTGAGGATAGAATCATCACCCAACAAGTGGTACAACTCATGGATAAGATATTAATTGTATTAATTAGTCAGTAAACTTAATCAATTAATGGATATGCGATATCTTAAATACGGGGATTAACTAAAGTTAAAAATACATGCTCTGACTCAACTATTGAGATAAATGAGTAAGTCAACATAGATTCTTTAGTAGAATGAATCTATGTTTTTGACTTAATAATACTCTAAGCTAAGTATGGAGAATTAATTTACTTGAGATCCGACTTTATTTCTTGTACTAGGTTCCTGGTCTGGCCCGAACATATGCCCAGTTGTGTGCGATATTTTCTCTCGGAATCACTAAGCTATTTATTAAATGGAATCGATTGGACATTTCGTTGACCAAGTTAAATTGATAGTTATTTAGTGGCCCTTTTACAATTTTGTGTAGGCTTTGAGTTAAAGGCCCATTAGGGTTTCTTTGACTAGACCTACAAATAGGTAACAAATGGCCACTTGTCAAACACTACCTCTCCTAGATTTGTGAGACGTAAAAGTATGACCTCGAGTGTGAAAATCTTCTTCTAGCGTCTCGGTCTATCTAGAGTTGAAAGCTCAGGTAACAGGAACAGTCCAAAAGTCATTTTCTGTCCTAACATTGATCTTATCTCTAATCTAAAAGCTTATTTGGACAAGTAATTTACAATCAAAGATCTTGTAGCAGCTCGTTATTTCCAAGGCATGGAGCTTTCTTGTAGACAACAAGGTATCTACTCAACTCAAAGAAAGTATGTGTTAGATATTGTTGGGTGATGATTCTATCCTCAGCGGTATTAGATATAGTAGGAAATGACTCAGTCTTCTGTGTTGACATTTACTCAGTAGCCTTGTGCTCTGAAATAGTTTGAAGATTTGAAGATCCCAAAACCCTATATTGATTGGTGAACCTTTAAGTTGTAATCTGTTTTTCATCTCTGAGGTTTCAGACTCAGCAGACCCTCTGCTCTGGCTCAGGCATTCAGTAGCTTATCCGCCTCAGCACCAGAAGTAGAAGACTCGCATATCTTGGACTCGGCGGGAGCGAAGTATGCGAAAGTCGGTTGAACTAAACTCGAGCGGGAGTAGTTCACCGCACTCGAGTTGATCTTCGATAGAGCCGACTCGGCGGAGGTTCACTGCGAATCGAGAGATCGGACTTCGGCAACGGCCGACGGTCTTCCGAACCGTCGATCTTTAAAAGACAATCATCATAGTCAAGTACGAGGAAAAGAGAATTCAGCTTCAAATTTCCTTGAAGTCTGTTCTATCTCAACCACCTTCTGAACTTCGGCCAATGACCAGCAGACACCTGTCCTACACCTACTAAAGCTGCAAGTCAACAACTTTCCAGAAATGGAGGGAAAGGACACTGCCACCATGCTACGAAAGAACCGTTATCTACCCAAAAGAGAGAGACAAAGGATCATCGTCTCCAATGGATCTATCCTAATCTCTTCTCTATAAATAGAGGGATAAATCAAAATTTGAAGCACGCGAGAATACGAGCACACAAGCAAGAACACTCAAAGCATTCAAACGAGAAAATTCGAAAAGCCTAAGTTCTCCGCAAGAAGTTCAAAGAATTCATCTCCGGCGAAGAACTACATTCTAGCTCTTAGGGAACCAAGCTGAACTGATAAATACAGCCTCTAGTATCAAAACGAAGATACACGAACCCATAGCTATACTCAGTTGTTCGTCGTTCTAGAAGCCACCTTCTTGTTCCCTATCCCTCTAACATAAGCTCAATAGCATATATCCGTAGCTTAGACGAAGGAGTTCATCTTTGAACTAATCTATATTGTAAAGGACTCCTTCACAGTTGGAGAGTTTTTCAAACGCTTCAGTTTGATAACCTTGTAAACTGAGACTTGCTCAGTATAAATCTCACGACCAGTGTTTGTCCAGCGTACAAACCAACTGAGACTACCTCAGTATAATAAATAGCTTTCAGATCTTTCAGGACAGTGGACGTAGGATTTTTGTTTCCGAACCACTTTAAAAATCTCTTTGTCTTGTGTTCTGTTTCTTTTCACTGTTGCATTGATTTAACTATTCACACTGAAAATATTCTTTAAATCATTCAACTGAGTTTCAGCGAACTTAACAGACTGCACTAATCTACTGAAACTGTTTTGATAAAAATGTTTTTCTCACTCAACTGAATTTGGGCCTACATTATTCCGCACCACTGAACTCTATCTGCACGATACTGAATTCTGACTCTCAGTCAGCTAGCAGATCTTAGTAGAGTCAGTCACTCTGCCAACACGATTCAGAACAGCTTATCTGGTCTGCTGAATTTGTTCAGTACGACATCATCCTGAAAAGGATTGTTCGTGTTTAAGTTGAGAAATCAAGTTTTAGGTGTATTCACCCCCCCCCCTCCCTCTACACCTGAACGTGCTCTCGGGACCAACAATTGGTATCAGAGCAGGAGTTCTCTAAGACTCTTGTTATTCTGAAATTGGTCTACTTGCACGGATCTGAAAAATGTTTTCACTGCATATCATTCTTCATTCACATCATTATTAAATATGTCTGATATGTCAGGAATCAGAATGGTACCCATGTTCTCAGTAGAGAACTATGGCGTATGGCGGGTCAGAATGGAGGCACATCTGACCTCCCTCCACGACAGCATGACGGAAGTTCTGGAAGACGGACCTATCGTTCCTATGATTGATAGTGTCATAACCCAGACAGCAGAACAAGGAGGAGGGATGGTGACTGGTGACAAGATTCCTAAAGACAAAAGTCTCTTCACCCCGGAGGAGAAGAAGCTTCACAACCTCGACCGCGTCGCCAGAAACGCCATACTGACCACTCTGAATGACTCGTACCTCGGAAGAGTTCAGGACTGCAAGTCTGCGAAGGAACTCTGGGACGCTCTAGCGCTACTGAGTCGGGGGACTCAGAAGATCAAAGCAAATAAACTTGCGCTTGAACTCCAAAAGCTGGAGAGATTGTCGCTCATGCCTGGTGATACCATTGAAGATCTCAACGTCAGATTCACGGATCTGATGAACTCTATCAACGGGCTGGGAAAGACATTCTCAAACCGAGACATGAATCTCAAGATTTTGAGGGAACTGCCAGACGATCACTGGACTCCTTTTGCTACCTTATTACGTCATTCTGATTTAGATATTGTTACTCCTGACCATATCTTTTCAGAACTTAAAGCAGATGAATTCGAGTTTGGCTTACCTCAAAGGAAGCGGTGAGCCGAAATCGACACCAAAATCGACCATGCTTTCAAAGCATCGGTCGGCCAGGACGGCTCCAACGTCCGGCCAAAGGCCGAACCTTCACTCGATATACAAGAAGGAAATCTAGCCAAGAAATACGCACTGCTTGCCGTGAAATACCAGAAGGAGAAAAAGAGAGGCGCAGAAAGCTCTCAAAAGTTGTCAGAGACTCTAAGGGTAAGAACGAATATACACCTAAGCGCACTCCTGACTCACAAACTTCTGAATGCAGGAAACAAGATGACTCAGCTCAATCGAAAGACAGCGAAAACAAAGATGAGAGAGTCACGACCTGCTATAACTGCAAGAAGCCAGGACACTATCAGTATGACTGTCCTGAGCTCAGTACTGATGAACGAGCAGCACGCAAAGCTCGAAGGGAGAAGTTCATCAAGAAGAGACAAGCATACATTGCTAGTGAACTCTCAGACGACTCAGATGAAGTCGATTCTTTCATGGATTCATCGGATGATGAAGCAGCCTTCATGGCCTTAGAGCTTGAAGATGAAGAAAATACTGAAAAGTGTCTCATGGCAGGAGAAGAGGCTGAGGTAAACTCACATGAACCATTTAACTCCTCTTCACACTACACACACGAAACCCTTTCAGGTGCAGATGAGAATTTGGACATCGCGATCGCATATGAAGAACTACTCGACGAACAGATTCATATGAGTCTGCAGCTCAGTAAGACTCTTCAGGAATTGGATACCCTAAAAGTGGAGAATCAGAGACTTTCTCAGAAGAGTCAGGTTGCTACTCAGAAAGTGGAGAATCAGAGACTATTCCCTGAAGGACTTGTGTTGAGACTCAGGGAGGAGATAAACTCTCTGACGGCCAAGTCTCAGCATCAAGAAGATCGGATTTCAGTTTTGACCAATGACTTAACTCAGAAATATACTGAACTGAGTCTACTGAAGCAAGAGCGGTCAGGACTTCAGACCGAGCATGAAACGCTGAAGAAAAGTGATAATGTCTGGAGGAACCTGATGACAGAGCGATACATGGGCGCTGAAAAGAAGCTGGAAGCTATGCTAGCAAGCAACAAGCCCAAGCATTATAAGGAAGGACTTGGATTCAGCCAGGGAACTTCCTCATCTGCCCCCGTATGCTAAGAAAACCGGCTAGCTGTGGGTTTGTTCGAGGGGAGACCATCAATGCAGATATACTAAACCCCCTAGCCAAGAACAAACAAAAGATGAAGGCACCTCATCCTACTCATCAGCAATCTGACAAGAAGATCAGCACCAGATCACCCCAGTTTAGTCAAGGGGGAACCAGCAAAGCAAAGTGGACTAATCAGTATGGATCTCCTCGGCTGACACATCCAGCTCAGTATGGATCATATTACTATGTGGACAAGGACCCTTGGTATGTGGACAAGGACCCTTGGTATGTGGACAAAGCAAAGGGTACATAAATATAATTCTGTTTTGCAGGTGCACAAGGACCCTTGGTATGTGGACAGCGGATGTTCAAGACATATGACGTACCAAAAGGACTTGCTGAAGAATTATACTACTGAAGAAGGACCCCGAATCGAGTTTGGAGACAATGCTAAAGGCTACACCGGAGGCTATGGAACACTCGGCATTGGGCCGCAACAGTTCCAAGAGTATCATATGTTGAAGGACTTCGACATAACCTTCTCTCTCGTTAGTCAATTTTGCGACAACTCGAATAGAGTGATTTTCGACGCCGGTTTTACGTGATGTTATTGATAAATCTACAGGGGAAAACAAGTGTTATCGGGTTCGCGCAAGAAGAATATCTATGTAGTTGGCTCGGAACTCATTGAACACGAAGCTTGTTTGTTGGCAAAGAATGACAACAGAACGGGATGGCTTTGGCACAGAAGACTCAGCCATCTCAACTTCAAAACGCTCAACAAATTGGCTAGAAACACTCTAGCAAGAGGACTGCCGAATGAAGTATTCAACAAAGGCACTCAGTGTGAAGCATGTCTGAAGTGAAAGCAAACAAGGAATCAAAATCCGCCAGTTCCATCTCCTTCCACTGATGAAATCCTTCAGCTGCTACATATGGATTTGTTCGGTCCAGTCTCTCCAGTGACGATCAGAGGCAAGAAGTATGCATTAGTGGTCACTGATGACTACTCGCGCTACACAAGGGTCATATTTATTGCCAACAAGTCTGACGTCAAAATAGAGTTACCAACGCTTCTGAAAAGGCTCAGTGTTGAGAAGAACACCAAGATTGTCAAAATACGTTCTGCAGAGGAACTGAGTTCCTTAATTTCATGGTGGACGAGTTCTGCAAAGCAGAAGGAGTAGAGCATGAGACATCTGCTGCGCGCACACTCCAGCAGAATGGGGTTGCTGAACGAAAGAACAGAACACTCAAAGAAGCAGCAAGAACCCTGCTCGCAGACTCAGGACTCCCAACTAAATTCTGGGCAGAAGCTACTGACACTGCATGTTACACTCAGAACCGATCTCTACTTACAAAGCAGCATAAGAAGACACCATATGAACTATGGAATGGCAGGAAGCCTTCTCTATCTTATTTCCATATTTTTGGATGTTCGTGCTTTATTCACAATAATGGGAAAGATCAGCTGAAAACTTTTGATAGCAAGTCAGATCAGGGAGTTTTCTTAGGATACTCCCGGGTCAGCAAAGCTTTCAGAGTCTTTAACTATCGGACTCTTTGTGTGGAGGAAAGCCCTCATGTTGTTTTTAATGAGTTTGCTACGAAGACAGGGAGCAATAACTCTAAATGCGAATACGAGGACATCAGTGAACAGCTATAGGATCTGAGCTTGAAAGACAAAGTCAAAAAGATCCAGCTATGTTGGGATGATGATTCAGATGAAGAAACTGAAGACAAGTCTACTGAATCTCAACCAGCGCGAAGTAGGCGAGGCAGTTGACTCTCCTGAACAGAGTCAATCCCAGGTAACTTAGGTCGATGAAGAAACCCAAGAGGTAACTGAGACCACTACTGAGAATAACAACTCAGGGGGAACAACTGAAGTTCCTGAGCTAAATGCCCCTGAACCTGGTGACTCAGTAGATCACACTCTTGTAACTAAATTGCTTCAATCTCAGAATAGTACATTTGAAATGCCTAACTCACCTACTATCTGCGTTGAACAAATTTCAGATGAAGAGTTGAGACATCGTAGATCGTGGCTGGATGCTCACACTTCTGACCTAATTATTGGAGATCCTTCAGCAAGCGTAAAGACAAGATCCAGATTCTGTCAGGGAGAAAGCACCTTATATTCCTGCTTCTTGTCTACTGAAGAACCTTAGACAATTGAGGACGCACTGAAAGATGCTAATTGGATCATAGCCATGCAGGAGGAGCTGAATCAGTTCTCGAGAAACGAAGTTTGGGAGCTTGTTGATAGACCCCGGCATCAACATGTGATTGGAACAAAATGGGTCTTCAAGTACAAGCGTGATGAAAACAACGCCATAGTAAGGAAAAAAGCAAGAATCGTGGCAAAAGGCTACTGTCAAGCTGAAGGGATAGATTTCGACGAGACTTTCGCTCCAGTTGCAAGATTGGAGGCAATCAGACTATTCCTAGCCTACGCAACACATCTAAGATTTAGAGTTTATCAAATTGATGTGAAGTCTGATTTCCTGAACGGCGTGCTGAAAGAAGAAGTCTATGTGGAACAGCCTCCCGGCTTTCAGCAGGGACATCAAGTATATAGACTCAGAAAGGCTGTGTATGGGTTAAAACAAGCACACAGGGCTAGGTACGATACCCTATCTGAGTTTCTTCTTCAGAAAGGTTTTCAGAAAGGCACAGTAGACCGAACATTATTCAGGCATTCGCCTGGAAGACGACCTATTGCTTGTGCGGATCTACATAGATGACATCATCTTCGGCTCGAAGAACGTCATCATGTGTCGGCAGTTGAGAAAATGATGAAGGATAAGTTCGAGACGTCAATGATGGGAGAGATGAACTATTTCCTCGTCTTTCAAGTCAAGCAATCTGAGAAGGGAATGTTCATTAATCAAGGCAAATACACTCAAGACCTCATCAAGAGATTCGGTTGCACTTCCGGCAAACCAATCAAGATCCCGATGAACACAAATATGAAGATCTATCTTGATAAAGAGGGAATATCAGTAGACCAAACTGAATTTTGTGCTATAATTGGTTCTTTATTATACTTAACAGCTACTCGTCCTGGCATAACTTATGCTGTAGGTGTCTGTGCTCGATTTCAGGCGAATCCAAAGCAGAGTCACATGGACTCAGCAAAGAAGATTCTCCGCTATCTAAGAGGAACACCTGACATGGGTTTATGATATCCAGCTGATGATAATATTGAACTAACTGTTTATTCTGATGCTGACTATGCAGGATGTAGAATTGACCGAAAATCAACTTCAGGAACGTGTCAGTTCCTTGGCAGTAAGCTAATTTCATGGTTCTCAAAGAAACCACACTCAGTAGCCACGTCAACTCATCGAAGCCGAATACATGGTTGCTTGGAAGTTGCTTTGCGCCCAAATCCTTTGGGCCGAGACGAGCGGCTATGCGACTATGACGTCATTCGGAATGAAGTGCCGATCTTCTGCGATAGTACTAGTGCCATTGCAATTACTCAGAATCATGTACTTCATACAAGATGCAAGCACGTGGACATCAGACACCACGTCATTCGTGACCATGTCGAGAAGAAGGATATCAGGATGGAAAAGATCCATACTGACCATCAAAGGGTTGATATGCTGACCAAGTATCTAGCTGAAGCCAGATTCAGAGAACTTTCAGTAGAGCTAGGTCTGCTGGACCCTACTGACTCCAGTCAGTAAGAGGATTCAGGAGAGGAGCATTCAGTAAGGGGGAATGTTCACTCTCAGTACTGAGTAAAATCAGTACGTAGAGACAGCAACCATCTACACGAGGTATCAGCTGACTACGATGTTCCGCTGACAGGTTTGCGTATCTCTACTCAGTAGCCTATAGAACGATTCTGTGCATTTATGATCAGATTCGAAATGTCATTAAATTTTAACGGATCACATTTAATACACGACATTCTATGTACAAGCATGCTGAACTCTGCCACGCATTTAATGCATGTCGTATCAATTTACTACTTAGGCTAGTTACAACTGGCTTTTGACTTTGGCGGCTAACATGATCATTACCTATTATATAAAACTCAATCCTAGCCGTCCATCTGAAAGGCGCGTTCAAACTGAACCATCGATATTTAACTGTTTACCTTCTCTAAGATATATATCTGTGTTCAAACTGCATTGATTTAACTGTTCATACTGAAAATATTTTTTAAATCATTCAAGCCGAGTTTCAAATAACTTAACAGGTCGCACTAATCTACCGAAATTGTTTTAATAAAAACGTTTTTCTCACTCAACCGAATTTGGGCCTACATTATTCCGCACCACCGAACTCTATACGCAAGATATCGAATTCGACTCTCGGTCGGTTAGCGGATCTCGGTAGAGTCGGTCACTCTGCTAACACGATTCGGGAACGAGCTTATCCGTCCGCTGAATTTGTTAAGTACGACATCATCCTGACTGTTCGTGTTTAAGTTGAGAAATCGAGTTTCAGGTGTATTCACCCCCCTCTACACCTGAACATGCTCTCGGGACCCACAGATATATCGACTAAAGTTGGTGTTCTTAGTAGCAAGCTTGGTTCTACTCCACTTCCACCTGGAGTTGATCTTGGTCTTAATAGTTGTTGGTCCCGAGTGTACGGTCAGGTGTAGAGGGGGGGGTGAATACACCTGACTCGATTTCTCAATTTCGAACTTGAACAGTCCTATTCAGGATGGTGTCTGTCTGAAACAGTTCAGCAGACTGCATAACCGTTTCGAATCGAGTTAAAAGGCTAAAAAGAGTACCGACTCGGTCGAGATGCGCTAACCGACTAGGTCGAATTCCGATATCGTTCGATGAGAGTTCGGTGTGCGGAATTGTGTAGGCCCAAATCAATTTTTGTGAGAAAACGTTTTAAGTCTCGGTTCAAGTAGATTTAAAAGTTCGATATCTTTGAGACAGTTGATTGATTTAAATATGATGTTCAGTATGAATAGTAAAATCAATGCAACAGTTAAGAAAGCAGTAAGAGACACAGGATTTTTAAAGTGGTTCGGATATCGCTCAAATCTTACGTCCACTGTCCCGAATGATCAGGAGGCTATTTATTATCCTAGTTAGTCTCAGTCAGCTTGCACACTGGGCAAAGCCGCGTCTTGGTTTTTATACTGATCCAAGTCTCAGTTTACAACACTATCAAACTTAAAGTGTTTGACAAACTTCTCCAACAGTGAAGGAGTCCTTATACAATAAGGATTGGGTTCAAATATGAACTCCTTCGTCTAAGCTATGGATATAACAAGTGAGCATAGGGTTAGAGGGATAAGGAACGAGAATGTAGCTATCTAGAATGACGAACAACTGAGGGTTTAGCTATAGGTTCGTGTCAGTCGCTTGGATACTAGAAGCTTATGTCGGTTCAGCTTGGTTCCTTTTGAGCTGGATATAGTCTTTCGCTGGAGATAACTCGTTTGTTTCTTGCGGAGGACTTAGTCGTTAATTTCGCTCGTTTGAATGCTTTCTCGTGTTCTAGGCGCGCATTCTCTCCTTAAATCTTGAATGATCCCTCTATTTATAGAGCAGAGATTGAAATAGATCCGTTGGAGACGATCTTCTTCTCTCTCTCTCTTTTTGGTAGCAAACGACTCTTTTGGTGTAGGTAACAGTGTACTTTCCCACCTTTTTAGGTAAAAGGTTGACTGCAGCTTTAGCAGGTGAGAAGATACGTGTATGTTTGTCATTCGTTGAGGTGAATGAAGTGGTTGAGACAAAGACAAACTTCGAGACGGGGCAAGCCGACTTCTCTCTTCCTCGTATACGACAATGCTGATTGTCTTTCAAAAGATTCTCGACGATCCCCGAAGACTATCCGCCGTTCTTGAGTCGACCTTGTATTCGGTAGATAGGCTGCCGAGATAAGTCTCATCGAAGATCAGCTACGAGTTCGATGAACTACTCTGGCCGAGTTCGGTTCAACCGACTCTCTCGATATCGCTTGCTCTGCCGAGTCCAATATCATCGAGTCTTTCGATATCGCTCCTCTGCGAGTCCAAGTATCACCGAGTCTTCGTACTGGTGCCGAGGCAAATAAGCTGCGAGCGCCTTGACCGGAGCAGAGTGTCTACCGAGTCCGAAACCTCGGAGACAAATACAAATACAAAGGAATGGTTCACCAATCGGATAGGGTTTTGGGATCTTCAAATCTTCTCAACGGTTCGAGCACGAGGCTACCGAGCATGATTCGATATGGAAGATAAGAGTCATTTCCCACAAGTATGGTCATGCCGAGGATTGAATCATCACCCAACAATTTCCCCCTATTTGATGATGCCAAAACCTATCATCTATGTCCTATCAACTATGCTTAAACACTAACTTACTCGGGAACGAGCTCCTTACAAATATTACAAGTAGGATCGGTGGAGTTGTCCGGTAAGTGCTAGACTACCGAGGGAGACAGGGGCGGAACAATTTTCCCTTTTACAATAATTTCCCCCATGCAACAATTTCCCTTAAGAGAAATAATAACTCTCCGAAAGTCTAGTCTATCAGAGATCTAACCGAGCAAAAACTGACAAGTAAATAATCAACGTGTGTGTCAGTAATCACTTCAGTGATTCTGAGTGTTAAAGCATAAAGCAAACACGGCTATTTAGACAACAAGTAGTTGTCGAGCCAAAAGAAGATTTGTATATATATAATACACGGTTCAAGACATTACAAATCTTGCTAAGCTAAAAGAAGAACTAAGAGGGAGAACCCTTAAACCGCTGAATCCTATTCATGAAACCTTGGGATTTATCTTCGGGCGGTGGAACTCCATACATTCCCGAACGTGTTCTTCCTCGGCTTCGATATTCGGCGAAGTCTCGTTGGATCATCTTGTTCTAGTCCTCTGTTCAACGCAGCATTCTTCACTTCTTGTTCAATCATTCCGAGATGTACTGAGTCGTCTTGTCTTCTGGGTGGAGGAATGATCCTTGCTTCAGGAACTCTGACTACTACCCCTTCAGTTACTGCTCTGTGCATATATGGGTAAAGATCAGGTTCAGTAATGGTCATCCACTCGACATAGGCATCGGCCTTAGACATTTCGAGCCGTGAATCGCCGAAAATAATTTCTCTTGATAAACTCTATCTTGGCCGATTCCCATCTCTGATTGAACTGAATAGGCATCCATTCGTCTGATCCTTGGCATCTATTTGTTTTTCGAATCGTTTGGCTTCTTGAACCTTCGTATCGATAAGGAATGTCAGCTTTCGAAGGAACTCTCAGCCTGGCCTCTTGTTCGATGCGTTTCCCGAGTGCCTCAAGGTCCGCCAAATGTATCCTCTGCGGCCGGCCTCTATCCGTCTAGCTTCCTCTCCTCTCGTAGAGATATCTATCCATCTCGAGCAAATATTTCTTCAATTTACGCATCTTGCTCTTGAGGCTTCTAAGGAGCTTGTTCGATTCGGCGGGGTACTAGATCTAGATTTGGATGTACCCCTGCCTTTCGATATTCTTCCGCTGCTTTGCTCCTTTTCTTTTTCTCTGTCCTCTTCATCTGTTATGATGAGCTTTCTCGGAGGCAGTCTAGCAGTTCTCTTTCCTCCTCTGGATGGAGCTTTAGTCTTTCCTTTGGCAGGCTTAGACTTTGGCTTGTTAGCTGCTTCGGCTTCTGCAATTTCTCTGGCCAGCTTCTCATCCGCAGCTATTTGGGCTTCCTCCTCAGCAGATATGTATCTTAATCTCTTTGCTAGAGGGGTTGGAATTTTAAGCTTCTGTTTGCCCTTACCTTCTTGAACTGGTGGTGGAATGGGAGCTTCTTCTTCTTCTGAGTCCTCCACCGCCTGTTCAGCGTACTCAGCAACCTCCTTAATAATGTCTTTGGGAGTCCGGGTTGTCTCGAGTAGTCTGCTTGGGGTCCCGAGCCACTTGGGCCGGTTTTAGCCGTGCTCGCAGGCCGAAACACCCCGGGCCTCACCCTTCGAGACCGAGTTTGAGGCGGCTTCTCGGTACTCTTCTTTCCTTCCCTTTTTCCTTCACTTTCCCCCTTTTTGGCATCATCAATGAGCACCGGGGTAGGGACTAGGACTGACTTCTTCAGATTTTTGTAGGAGGTTGACAGCTCATCAAGACGATCGTGGAGCTTAGTCAGAGCCTCATACAACTCGTTCCTCTCCATGGTAAGGTGTTCCTTGTATGCTTTTGTGAGAGAGGTCATTGCTTCCTTGAAGTCTTTCGGCTTCTCGGTGATCTTGTCTTCCAAGGCCGGTTGGATATTCTCGAGTCTTTGTTCACCGGCCTCGGATTGTTCGGTGATAGCGTCGGTATGAGCCGAGTTTAGAGGCCAAAAATTCATCTAGTAGCTTGGCTTGGCTCTCCTGAAAGATCTTGAGTTGAGCTTTGAATTTGACTTGCTGCTGAGCCAACGCTTCTGAAATAAGCGTGGAAACATCAGGGGCGGCTGATGAAGAGACAGAGGACTTCAGCCCCTGAATTTCTTTAGTCGTGGCTTGAGCGATGCCGCTTCCATGTCCTATGGATAGCCTTCGCAAGATCTCGATTTTTGATCCCTTGGGCGGTTAAGGCTTTGGCCACGATCGAGATCGCTTTGCGGTCCGGGCCGGGCGCCGCTTCGAAAGTCGATCGCAGCAAGAGCCGAGCGGGCTCGCCGAGGACGAAGCACCCGCCTTGGACTTCTCGGGACCAAGGATACCGAGAGGTGGGGCGGTTTCGGTATGGGTATCCTTGTCTCGTGGATGTCCCTCATCGGGCTTTCCGGGGCTCGAATCAGCTGGGTGGGTCGTCATGGTCCGACCCATCTCGAGGGTCTTTGGGCGGAGGCGTGCGTCGATCATGAATCATGGCCACCATTGCAGCCCTCGGATTGTCCATTGAGCCGAGGTCTTCGGGCTCCGAATAGCCTTATCTCCTCTCTCGGTCTCAATTCCTCTTCATGCGGATGGCCGAGGGAGTAGTGTAGGACAAGGTGTCGTAGACGAGGCCACTCCCGATGTCGCGGCAACATGTGGAGCCTTGCTTTTTTGGCGATGAGCAACAAGTACCGAGTAGTCGGCAAGCTCCGGAACTAGTTGTAGAATTTCTCGGGATGCTCTGGATATAATCACCGAAGCTTCCATCCCGATTGATTCACCTTCGATGCGGTCTCGAGACTCCAAGTCTATGTGTGATGTCCGCTCTTCGGTTAGAGGGACCGAGCCGAGTGGAGGGACGAAGAGGGGGGCCGTCTAGGCGCCGAATATCTGCGCTCGAGCTGCGGAAGCATCCCCTTGGTCCCTTTCGGTGGAAACAATCTTTTCCACCGATCGAGTCTTCTCGAAGACTCGGACTCATCAACCAAATGCATGGGCCGAGTAGTCTTCTCGGGAGCCCGTTCGGCGAGGCACTTGTGGAACCTCCTCGTAGGCCGGCACCTCAACGGCTTTCTTCGGTTTCTTTGCCGGTGCCTTAGGAGTTTTAGCGGGAGGAGTTCTTTTCTTTGTAAGCGTAGCCTGCTGAGACTTTGATTTTGGAGAGACTGCTGAGGGTGCTGACCCTATCTGCTGAAGCGCTGCTGTCTTGTTGTGAAATCTGACCTTCTTCACATTGAAGTACTCCTTGTCACTGTAGGTGATAGGCTCAGATCCACATAAATCTTCGATCATGATGGACAGTTTGAGTCCATACAGCAATTTGCCCTTTGCGCTCAGCGTGTTCGATGCTTTGTCGAACTTAGCAGCCTGAGCCATGAATTCTCGGAGAAAGAATTCCGTCCAATTTATCTGGGCTCGGTCGTATATGGCCATCATTATCTGAATCTTAGGCCTCGACACCTGGTCAAACGACCCTGCTTAGCTTGTCAGTAGCTGCGTCACTATATAGGCAAGTGCCCTGAACTGAGGCAACATGCTGTTCTTCGGAAAGGCAGCTCTGAATGTAGTGGGCTTTCCACAGAAGACGGTAAGGTATTCATCAACTTGGTCGTCTCTGTACCCGACTGTACTGGTCCCTTCGGAGGGCAGATCAAAACTCCGCTTCAAGGCATCCTTGATGGACATTTGCTTCAGCTCCATAGTGGCGTTTTGGATAGAATGGGCAACGAATCTCGCCACTATATCTCCAGACACTGCGTCTGAATTCAAATACAGCTCTGCAACCTGTCTCGGGAGGAAGAACGAAGGCCTCCTAGACAGAAATTTCTCCGGCCACGACTCGCGCAGGGCCGAGAAGATCTCATCCATATACTCCGGATCGCATGAATAGAAATCCATGGTGGGTTCAAACCACACGCGATCCTTCTCCAAAATGTTCCGCATATCTCTGCCGGAGATATCATAGAGATATTGGTTTCCGCCATTGTACTCGTGACAAGAAATGAATCGGTACTATTTTTGGATAGAACAAATTTGTCTGCAATGCGATACTCGAAACATATAACAAATATATTAACGAGATATAAGCATACCAATGGATAAAATTCGAGATAAGATTGAGAGTGTAATAGCAAGTAAGGATTGCGAATGCGGATCTCGGATTTTTCGAAATTTGAAAGTTATGAAGTATGCTAATGGCGGTTCTTAAGATTTGATCGAATATATATCAACTATGAAGGTGAACGGTTTTCGATCGAAGGTCGAATGTAAACTTGCTTTATGATATGGACGGTTAAGATTAGAAGTTAAAACAATAGGCAATGATCACAAAAAGGCACCTAAGTCAAAGCCGGTTGTAAAATAGCCTAAGTAGTAATCGTGAAAAGACATGCATTAAATGCGTGCGAGTTCGAGCAAGCTTATGTATGGAATGTCGTGCAATAAATGTGAGTCGTTAATAATAAAGACAAACCAAAAGATATTAATGTCATGCTGAATCTTTGCCATAAATGCAAAGTACCGTAGTATTAAATTACTACCGAGTAGAGATACGCAAACCCGTCAGCGAACATAGTAGTCGGTGATACCTCGTGTAGATGGTTTTCTCGAATCTCTATGTACCGAACTTACTCGATCGAGAGTGATCATTCCCCCTCACCGGAATGTTCCTCTCCTCGAAACCTTATTACCGACTAGGGTCGGTAGGGTCCAAAGCAGACCTAGCTCTACCGAAAGTTCTCCCGAATCCGGATTCGGCCTAGAGGCTTAGTCGAGTATATCAGCCCTTTGCTTGTCGGTATGGATCTTTTCCATTCCGATATCCTTCTTTTCGACATGGTCACGAATGAAGTGATGTCCGATGTCCACGTGCTTGCATCTTGTGTGAAGAACGAGGATTCCGAGTGATTGCAATAGCACCGGTATCGTCGCGTAAAATCGGCACTTCATTCCGAATGACGTCATAGTCTCTCGCTGCTTGTCTCGGCCCAAAGGATCCGGGCGCAACAACTTCCAAGGCAGCCATGTATTCAGCTTCGTTAGTCGACGTGGCCACCGAGTGCTGTTTCTTTGAAAACCATGAGATCGGCTTGCCGCCAAGGAACCGACATGTTCCCGAAGTTGATTTTCGGTCGATTCTACATCCCGCATAGTCGGCATCGAATAACCAGTTAGTTCAATATTATCATCATTGGATACCATAAACCCATGTCGGTGTTCCTCGTAGATAGCGGAGAATCTTCTTTGCTTTGAGTCCATATGACTCGCTTGGGATTCGCCCGAAATCGAGCACGCACACCTACAAAGCATAAGTTATGTCGGGACGAGTAGCCGTTAGATATAATAAAGAACCAATTATAGCACGGTATTCGGTTTGGTCTATCGATACTCCCTCTTTATCAAGATCTATCTTCATATTCGTGTTCATCGGGATCTTGATAGGTTTGCTGAGATGTGCGGCGAATCTTTTGATGAGGTCTCGAGTGTATTTGCCTTGGTTGATGAATGTTCCCTTTTCGTATTGCTTGACTTGAAAACCAAGGAAGTAGTTCATTTCACCCATCATCGACATCTCGAACTTATCCTTCATCATCTTTTCAAATTGCCGACACATGATGACATTCTTCGAACCGAAGATAATGTCATCCACGTAGATCCGCACAAGTAATAAGTCTTCTTCCGATCGAATGCTTGAATAGAGTGCGGTCTCATGTGCCTTTACGAAAACCTTTCGAAGAAGAAACTCGACAGTGGTATCGTACCAAGCCCCGGGTGCTTGTTTTAACCCGTACTGAGCCTTTCTCCGAGTCTATATACTTGATGTCCCCTGCCGAAAGCCGGGCGGTTGTTCCACATAGACTTCTTCTTTCAGCACGCCATTCGGAACGCAGACTTCACATCCATTTGATAAACTCCGAATCTTTGATGTGTTGCGTAGGCTAGGAATAGTCTAATTGCCTCCAATCTTGCAACCTGGAGCGAACGTCTCATCGAAATCTATCCCTTCGGCTTGACGAGTAGCCTTTAGCCACGAGTCTTTCTTTGTTCCTTACTATAACGTTGTTTTCATCTCGCTTGTTTTTGAAGACCCATTTGGTTCCTATGACATGTTGATGCTTGGGGTCCGTCTACAAGCTCCCATACTTCGTTTCTCGTGAACCGATTTAGCTCTTCTCGCATAGCAATGATCCAGGCCGATCTTTAAGTGCATCCTCAATATTCCGAGGCTCTTCGGTAGACAAGAAGCGGGAAAATAATGCGCTTTCTCCTTGACGAATCCGGATCTTGTCTTGACAGTGTCTTGAAGGATCTCCAATTATAAGATCGAGCGGTGTGAGCATCTAGCCACGATCTACGATGTTTTAACTCTTCATCCGAAATTTGTTCAACACGGATAGTAGGTGAGTTAGGCATTTCGGTTGTACTATTCCGAGATTGAAGTAATTCAAGAACAAGAGTATGATCTACCGAGTCACCGAGTTCGAGGGGCATTCAGCTCGGGAACATTACTAGACGTTCCCCCCCGAGTTGTTATTCTCGAGTAGTGTTGGTCTCGATTACCTCTACGGTTTCCTCATCGACTCGAGTTACCCGGGATTGATTCCGTTTGGGAGAATCAATCGCTCGCCTACTTGCTCACCGGTTGAGATTCGATAGATTTGTCTTCGGTTTCTTCGTCGAATCATCATCCCAACATAGCCTGGATCTTTTCGGATTTGTCTTTTAAGCGTAGATCCCGTAGGCCGCTACCGATGTCCTCGGATTCGAGAATTTGAGTTATTGCTCCTGTCTTCGGAGCAAACTCGTTAAAGACAACATGAGGGCTTTCCTCCACGCAAAGAGTCCGATAGTTGAATACTCGAAAGCTTTGCTGACCCGAGAGTATCCTAAGAATACTCCCCGATCCGACTTGCTATCAAAAGTCTTGATCGATCTTTCCCATTATTGTGGATAAAGCATGAACAACCAAAAATATGGAAATAAGATAGAGAAGGCTTCCCGTCGTTCCATAGTTCATATGGTGTTCTCTTATCTTTGCTTTGTCGGTAGAGATCTATTCTCGAGTATAACATGCGGTATCGGTAGCTTCCGCCCGAATTTGGTTGGGAGTCCCGAGTCCTGCGAGTAGAGTCCTAGCCGCCTCTTTTAGAGTTCCGTTCTTTCGTTCGAGCAACTCCATTCTCGCCGAGGTGTGCGTGCAGTGAAGTCTCATGCTCTATTCCTTCGCTTGCGTAACTCCTTTACCATGGAATTAAGGAACTCGGTTCCTGCGTGCGAACGTATTTTTCCGATCTTGGTGTTCTTTTCGACACCGAGCTTTTTCGAAGCGTTGGTAACTCGTTTTGACGTCGACTTGTTGGCAATGAATATGACCCATGTGTAGCGCGAGTAGTCATCTATGACCACTAATGCATATTTTCCCGCCTCCGATCGTCACTGGGGAGACTGGACCGAACAAATCCATATGTAGTCCTGAAGGATTCCATCCGTGGAAGGCGATGGAACCGGAGGATTTTGATTCCTTGTTTGCTTTCCCTTCGGACATGCTTCACACCGAGTGTCTTTCTTCGAATACTTCATTCGGAGTGTTTCTTGCAAGCTTGTTGAGCGTCTTAAAGTTGAGATGGCCGAGTCTTACGTGCCATAGCCACCCCGTGCGGTTGTCATTCTTCGCCAATAAGCAAGCTTCGGGTTCGATGAGTTCCGATCGGCCACCACATATATGTTCTTTCTGCGCTGAACCTCGATAACACCGTTTTCCCCGTGGATTTATCAATAACATCACGAAAACCGGCGTCAAAAATCACTCTATTTGAGTTATCACAAAATTGACTAACAGAGAGAAGATTATCTTTGAAGTCCTTCAACATATGATACTCTTGGAACTTTGGCGCCTCCTATACCGAGTGTCCCATATCCTCTCGTGTAGCCTTTTGGCATTATCTCCAAACTCAATTCTGGGTCATTCTTCAGTGATATAATTCTTCAGCAGACTCCTTTGGTATGTCATGTGTCTTGAGCATCCGCTGTCCACATACCATGGGTCTTTACGCACCTGCAAAACAGATCTGATATACCATGAGAGGTTATACGCGAGCCACATACCATGAGAGGTTATACGCGAGCCACACGATCAGTTTTAAACACATCCAGCAGCTGTTATTGTAGCCGCAGTTCACTTACAAAAGCGTTGGAGTTAACGTTTCTTAGCTTACTAGTACAAAGAATCTGTTGTAACTAATTTTACCACCTAAAAACTCTTTCATTGGCTGAGTACACCTTAATATAAAAGGGTGCAGATCTGATATATCTTGAGACAGTTTTAGTTGAAATTCAATGCAAACTTTTCTTCCCCTATACTCTAGGGTTTTATCTTAGCTTCAACAACATTATATAGCTCACCGGTATATATTCCAATAGTATGGTTGCTCAATAAAAATGAGGGATGGAAGCGAGAAGGCGTTGATTTCTTCGAATTTAGCTACTCCAGTAAGTATGAGAGTAGTGTTAAAGCCAAGTCGACGCCTTTATCAATAGTAGTTATACATTAAAAGACAACATAACATTCGTTACAAAGTAACATGTTTAATTGATTGAATAAGACAAGATCAACACTCGAGAATGCAATAGAGAATTTCGAAATTTTGAATATCAAACAAAATAGCATTTATTTGAAGAGCAAACGGAAGACATGAGACCATGACTGAGAACTAAGGCGAGTCCAATTTGCGGTGATATCTGCACCATTCCCCTGCATTAATTAAAGAAACATCCTCAGTAAAGTACATTGTCCTAATTAGAACAATATACTCTAATTAATTGAAAACAGTTGTAGTGCAGGTAAAAAGAAGCTAGAAATGAAAAATTGCAGGGTACTTACCTGATAAGTTTAGACTATTTCTAACATCCAGGGCCAATAGCGAGCTTGAACCGAACAGCCCATTTCGATGTTTGTTGCTGCTCCGCATACCTCTTCTCTCTCTCGATATTCATGGCAGACTCAACAGCAGATTTGTGAAGACGATCAATCTCCAATGTCTCCAAGGTATCACCTAGGACACCTGGAATATGTCGTAGGTTTTCGCAGTTTTTAAGTATAAGACACCTAATACTAGGAAAATTATCAGCAGAAGCCACCCAAACACTTATATCTGCATTTATGATGACCAACATTTGGAGACTAGAGAAAACATCACTACCAGCGTTCCAGGTGGATCCCTTAAATGCGTTCTCTTTCAACTTGAGCACCTCTAAGGTATTGATCTTAGCCAATATGGACATATGCTTCCATTCAAGGAACGTATTTGATATAGTCAATCTCGTGAGATTTGGAGGGAAGCAGTTCCGCTGAGGAAGGCCAATGGGTTTATCATCTGATTCGGAGAGCAGATCATTCAACAGCTTCAGCTTTTCAAGATGACCCAAGCTCTCCATAGACATTGTACGGAAAAGAGTAGCTAGATTCCCTCGAATCCCCAATTCCTTAAGGTTGCAGGCTCTTCTACACATGTTTGTTGTGCAAGATTCGGGCGCCAATCTGCTCAGTGTTTGAAGATTTTCGCCACCCTCACCATCCCATTTCTCGTCCAAGACTATGGCGGCTTTCATCTTGAGATGTCTCATTCGATACATTCTCCATATATTTGCTTTCATTTTAATGGACCGTGACTTTGTCTCGACTACAAGAGTTTGTAGATTCCATAGCTGGGAGAGAGGATCCGGAAGAATATTGAGAGAATCAATATTGAGGGTGACGTACCTCAAATGAATCAGTTTGGTTATCTTTGCAGGAAATTGATGGAATTTGATGGATATCGTCTCCAAAACCCTAAGCACAACAAAGGCATCCGCGATAGTTGATATATACTTTGGATCCATGTTGACAGGCTCCTTGTAGAAAGATAAGAAGGAGCGAGTGTGTGGACCATTCGGTTTTCCAGATAAAAATTTAGTGAGGTCAGAGTGGTAACAAAGGCGATGGATTTTTGGCACCTCAGATGCTGGCGGATCAAGTAATCCTTCCTTATTTTTTCTTATCTCTTGGAACAAATTCTGCTGTACTGCTATCTCTCTACAAAATCCACGTATGATATCATGAACACGACATGTTTTGATATCTCCCATGGGATTTATTCGATGAAGCATTAATAAATTCCTACTAACAAGATCACTCAAATTTTCCTCTGCAGCTTCCTCCAGACTTTTTCCTCTAGGTCGTATAAATCCTTCCGCAATCCATAAACGCGTTAACATCCAAGCTGGGATCACATGTTCCTCCGGAAACACTGCTAAATAGAGAAAACAATCTCTCAAATGATGAGGCAATACGTCGTAGCTCAACTGTACAACATCTAATATGCGCTTCTCTGGATCATTATGTATAAAATCATTTATATTCTGAGATACTTTTTCCCATTCTTTTTTCAAAGTAGCGATTACTCGTGTTTTCTCAAATAGATGCCCAAGAATACCTCCAATCACGACAACTGTTAGAGGTACTCCATCACACTGGTCAGCTATATGTTTTCCGGTCACCTCTAACAGTGGGTGGCAATCTTCATCATTCCCAAACACCTCTAATTGCAGTAGTTCCCAACTTTCCTCGGGTTCAAAGAAACGCAGGTTGTAGGGAGTTCTTTCAATACTAGCACGTGTACCAACACTCCCATGACGACTGGTGATCATGACTTTACTCGAACTATTATTAAAAGGCAAGATATTTTGTATGATCGTCCAGTCCATTGGACTCCACACATCATCCATTACCAACAAGAATTTTTCTTTGGACAAGCTTGCATAAACTGAATGAGCTAATTCTTCATCAGTTAAGCCGGACATGTCATTGCTAGTAAATTTTCTTAGAATGTTGAGACACAAATCTCGAATGCTGAATCTCTGAGAAACATAAACCCAAATGCGGACAGGGAACTGAAAACAAATTTCTTCGTTCTCAAAAATCTTCCATGCTATTGTTGTTTTCCCCAAGCCAGGCATACCGATGATGGAGATAACATCAAGTCTCTTCCTTTCTTCGCTGAGATAACTAATTAAGGTTTCTTGTACATCTTTAAAACCCACAACTTGGTCTTGTCTAATTGTTTGATCCTGTGTACAAGGTAAAAAATGTGATATATTAGAAATGTCGCATAAAACAATAACCGACACAACAAGTGTTGAAGATTTTCTGAATGTACAACTACTATTTTCATTTGATAGTCAGATAATGAACTTACAAATCCTCAATAATGTTAACATGAAATTTAGATTGCTTGTATATTAGTTCCTCCTAAAAGGAATTCATACAGTGAATTTATACTTGTCGTTTAGTTCCAGAAAAAGTGAAGAAAAATTCGAATGTGCAGAAACAAATCTAGAATAATATAATGGGTAAAGCTGCACATCGTTTCCTTATCCATCAAATTATATACCAAAAAATCAAGTAACCGACAATCAGAACTCAGATCCGTCGAGATTAACCAGATATATTGTCGCTCTACAAGCTAAGTTCGGAACTGTACATAATTTACCTTCTTAGGCCTCTGCGTCGGTTGCTCAGCGCTCGTGGAGCCGACTAAAGCCGCCCCGAGGGTAGCGAAGCCCTCCCGCACCTTGACGAGTACCGGCTTGACCTTATCTTCTCTGAGGGACTTAACCTCTTCGGCTAGGGTGATACGAGTCGAGGTCGACCCAAGACGACGTCGGATGGGGTTCTTCTCCTTGGCCGCCGCTGCCTTGATCAAGCAAGTGTCGATCGTGTCTTCGACTTCATAAACAACCTTTCGAATCTGCGTCTCCATCTCCTTGTACACTTCTTCCTTGGTTGACTTGTTAGCAGCGTCTCTGAGGAACGCCTTGAGATAATTTAGATCGTCGTTCAGTTGCTGGAACTCGTTTTCCGATCCGGAGATCAGATCTTTGTACCATCTTAGCACGTCTTTCAGCTCTTCAAGAAGGAATGTAAGTGCAGTCTCCGCCATCTAATCTATCTAGAGATTCATAGAATGTTTTTTTTTTTTGCAGAGACTTGAGTTTTTACTTTGTGATGGACCATCGGATTGGTAGCATAGACTTCCCAATATGCGTTCAGTCGGAGTCAACAAAAGAAAATGACCAAATTTTCTCGTATTATTGAGGCGTGGTAGACGTGACCTTTTTGTTTTTTTGTTTTCCTCCATAGTAACTCCAACCCTAAACCCACATTCCCAACTTTTCACTTGTTACGTCAGCTTTCAAATTCATTATTTTTTTAATATTTTTTCTTCCAATCATAAACCTATCAATTCAATTTTTTTATGGGTCTCATTACATATACACACAACTATTTATCAATATATCTATATTTATCTATATATATATTATACTCACAATTTTTTATTCATCATATTAATAATAATAATAATAATTAAATTGTTTTTTAATTCATATAAAATTTAATTATAATTAATTTTAAAAACCGAAATTATATAATTAAAATTAAAAAAACATGGTTAACAAGAAATTACATAAATAAAACTAAAAAACACAATTAAATATGATAAAATACATAAAAAAACTACATTGATGCGTATTGCTGTCAAATATGCTCCGTCAAGTCTGCTTGAAGGCGAAAATGAGCTGCCTTATCAGTCAAATTATCATAATTTCGAATGTAATCTGCATATCAATTATTTGAACCCATGGTTATGTCGGGCGGAGGAGGTATATCTTCATCAGACCAAGTAATCTGCATATCCATTATTTTTACCGTTATAATATCTAACGTTCCAATTTGTAACGTTCAAATTTGTAACGTTAAACATTCAATTTTGCTCAACATTCAATTTTGCTCAACGTTCCAATGTATTATGCAGAATAAATAATGGCTGATGCCATGTTTTGCTCAACATTTCCTTTTCATCCAACGCATAAATTAAATAGCTGATCCAACGCATTAAATAGCTGAGTAAATGATGTCAGACATGTACAGTACTTGCATGGAGAGAGCCAACTCTTTAAATAAAGAGTTGGCTCTGCCACCTAATCACATTCAAACCCACTCCAACGTTACTTGCTTTCAAACTCAACTTTTTAGTGATTTCAAACCTCCCATTGGAGGTACCCTTATTGGAGAACTGGTATTTCACCTAAAAATGTTGTTCATATGCGTTATTAATAATGTCACCTATCTTTGATTAGGTGGTCTCAATAATACTTCATTCTTCCCATTAAAAGTGTTCATCTTTTTCGATTAGACTATCTCAATATAAATGTCATCTTTCCTAAAATAATAATATTAATTCTATATTTAAACATGAGGTGATACTCACTACCCATCCACACATTCATATACACATCTCTCCAAAAGTTTCTCTCAACACGATTCTGCTCCACTCCGAACTCAAAAAATTATTATTTTTAACATTTTAAAAACTTTAGACTATTTTTCTAATGACAACATAAAAAAATATCAATTGTCTCAACTATGCTTAATAAAATTTGGATGAATTCTTATTTCTTCCGACCAATCATTCCTCGAAAACTATGTTAATTTTTTAATACAATTAAAACTCATTAAGTATATATCTAAATATAGTTTCTTAATCTCCTAGCCGAAAAGAAAGGGGACGCTTTTAATAGGACGGAGGAAGTAATATTTTGCTTCACAATATGAAAATATAATAACACACTAAAAATTTTTAAAAGTAGAGTGGACTAACATCAATTACACACAAAAGTCAAATTTCTTAATTTATATATTGATAACAAACAAGACAAGTATTATTAGGACGAAGGGAGCAAGACTTTTTCGGAATCAAATTTGGTTGTCCAGTTTTTTCTGTTTAATTATTGCTAATTTTTCTCCATCAATAAAATAATGACATGCATACCAATATGTCTTTGATCGTTAGGGACTACTATCAAGATCGAGTCTTAGACAAGTGGAAATTTTTACAGCCAGATCAGTAAAAATAAAATGAGCCCCTCCTCGGTGAGATTATATAAGCAAATGCCAAACCAAAATATGTTATTGCTATGGGAGCTTATAGAATTATAAGAGAGGTGTTCAGTACCGATTCTTATAGTACTGTTCGGAGAGTCAATAAACTAATTCATGTGGTTATCTATTTGCCGTGTTTTAACTCTATTATTTAAAATAATATTTTTCGTAGAATTAACAAATCTCAACTCCAATATATATACTTCATCCGTCACACTCTAGTTATCTAATAATCATTTTACCGTCAGAATCACTCTAATTAACCAGTTTCCAGAAATGTAAAGCTTAAAAGGGATTTAAATTATGTTTAGGTTACTAGTCTAATTTCACTAATCTGGATGTAAGTCGTTAAGTAATTAAATTCCCTCCTCATTTCATTCTCTCTCTCTTCTCTCTCTATTCAGCCTGGTCGCATGGGTGTCGTTGTGGATGATTGAAGGGGAGTATATTTAATAGGCGACGGCTCGGGTAAGAGGATCGAAAGGGTAAAACAAAGCTTGAGGAGATTTAGGGAGACTATGCTGCAAGTGAAAGAGAGGACGATTAAAAAAGGGAAGGTGTGCAATTGGCATAGGTGTCATCATCGCCCCCTCTCCTTCAAGCATCTTCATGACCTGCAAAAGAAGAAAAACAATACAAACAGAACATGAGAGGATAGTAGATACAAATCAGAAACTTATCCAACTTTTAGTATCTTAAGGCAAGTTTGCATTTTTTCAGAACTTAAGCATTTGGTGCCCATATCTGCAGGATTAAGATCAGAGTGTACCTTATCAATCATAATCACACCATTTTCCACTAAGTCTCTAATGTAATGATACCTAACATCAATATGCTTGGTTCTTTCATGAAACACAGGATTTTTTGTTAACTGAATAGCAGATTGACTATCAGAATACAAGATCACATCCTTATGCAGAAAATGAAGTTCAGTCAGAAGATTTTTTAACCAAAACAGGCTCTTTCAAGGCTTCAGCAGCTGCAACATATTCAACTTCAGTTGTAGATAAGGCAACAATAGGTTGGAGTTGAGATTTCCAACTTATACAAGAACCACAGAAGGTAAATACATATGAGGTAGTAGATTTCCTATTATCTCTATCATTAGCATAATTAGAATCCACATAACCAACAAGTTTAGTACCATCAGACTGTTTAGAAAAACAGATCCCTACATGCTTAGTAGCTTTCAAGTACCTAAACAGCCATTTCAAAGAATTCCAATGAGCTAAACCAGGATTAGACATGTATCTGCTCAAGCAACTCACAACATAAGCTATATCAGGCCTAGTACATACCATAAGATACATCGCAGACCCAATAGCATTTGCATAAGGAACCTTTTGCATTCAGACATTTGAGAATCAGTCTTGGGAGATTGATCCTTACTTAAAACAGTATGAGAAGCAAGAGGTACAGTTACAGTTTTTGCAGCAAACATTGAAAATTTACTCAAAATCTTATCCACATAAGAAATCTGATTAAGAGTAAGAGTGTCTAGCTTTCTGTCTCTATGGATATGCATGCCAAGAATTCTTTTTGCATCTCCTAAATCCTTCATTTCAAAATTTTCACTTAGACATTTTTGAACATGTTTAATGGGTTTAATGCAAGGACTAGCAATTAACATATCATCCACATAAATCAGCAAGTAGATAGGAATAGAGGCAGAAGAGGTATAGTAGAGACAAGGATCAAATGAACTTCTGGAAAAATTTAAAGACAGCATACATTGATCAAACTTTTTGTTCCACTGTCTAGGGGATTGTTTCAAACCATACAATGCATTTTTTAACAAACACACATGATTAGGTTTAGAGGCAGTTGTAACTAGGGGTGTAAGTGGTTCCACTCCGAACCACGGAACCGATCAAACAGAACCGAACCAAACCGAAAAATGTGGTTCGGTTTGGCTTCACGGTTTGGTTTGGTTTATTTTTTTAGGAACCGTTTACATTCGGTTCGGTTCGCGGTTTCAAGAATTTTTGAACGGTTCGAACCGAACCGAACCAAACCAATATCCTATTTTTTGATTTAATATTTGTCTTTCTTATATGAGAATATTATTGGATTTAGATATTAGATTTAAGTTAAGATCAATTCTAATCTATATAAATGAAGAGAAAGGAGTAGCAATTCTATACTTATGAGTTCGGAACGAGTGACATCCTATAAACTACTCCCTCCGTTCCACTCCATTAGTCCACTTTCTTTTCGGCACGAAGATTAAGAAAGTTGTTTGTTGTGTGTAAAATAGATAAAGTAGTGGGGTCCACTTGAATATATTAGAGTATTATTTTAAGTTAAAAAGGGAAAGTGGACTAATGGAGTGGAACGACCCAAAAAGGAAAAGTGGACTAATGGAGTGGAACGGAGGGAGTATTATTCTTGCATTATTTAGGATTTAAAAAATAAATAAAAAATAAAAACGTGAACCAGTGAACCGAACCGAACCAAACCATTTATAAGCAGTTTGGTTCGGTTTGGTTCCGGTATTTAAAAACACATCGAACCGAACCGAACCGAACCATTTCTATGTGTTTGGTTCGGTTCCTAAAATACATAAAAAATCGAACCGAAACGAACCGTTACACCCCTAGTTGTAACATCCATTTGTTTCAATTCCCAGTTAAAATCAGCAACCAAAGCAAGCATAATGCACACAGTAGTCAGTTTAACAACAGGAGCAAAGATTTCTGAGTAATCTACCCCCTCTTTTTGAGTAAACCCCTTAGCAACTAACCTAGCTTTGTACCTAATAGAATTAGGTTCTGTTTTAATCTTAAACAGCCATTTACAGTCAACAAGAGAACATGAATCAGGCTTAGGAACAAGCACCCAGGTTATATTCACATGCAGGGAGTGTATTTCAGATTGCATAGCAGCTAACCACTTAGAAGCAGAGGGAGATTGCAGAGCATCATAATAGCAAATAGGTTCATTATCCAAGGAATCACACACAAATAAAGCATGCATGACATAATCATCATACTTAGTATTAGCATGAGGAACTCTTCTAGCCATCTCTTGACAGCATATAATCACTGTGAACATAATCAAACAGATTTTTAGGATCAGAAGCAGAGGCATCATGCAAGGAATCAGACAAAGGAGAACCACTACTGGAAGTAGAATTGTCAATACTAGATTCAGACACATCATCTTCAGAAGCAGGAGAATCACAATCATGACAAATGGGTTCAGACAGAGAGGGATTAGGCTCCACCTCAGAAGGAGCAGTATCAGAAGTAAAAGCAGGGACATGAGCAGGTAAGCAAGGAAATTCAGACTCATTGAAAATCACATCTCTGCTAATAATTATCTTAAAACCTGGTTGGCTTCTATCCCACAAGCTATAACCCTTAACACCATCAGGATATCCTAGGAAGACACACTTCTTAGACCTAGGTTCTAACTTATCCCTATTTTGGTGAACAAAGGCAGCACATCCAAAAACCCTTAGATGAGACAAATCTGGAGATTTTCCAGAGAAGACAGTTTCAGGGCATTGCCCCTTAAGGTAGCTAGAAGGAAGTCTATTTATCATATATGTTGTTGTTAGGCAGCTATACCTAGGGGTGTAGCGGTTCGGTTCGGTTCGGTTCGGTTTTTTATGTATTTTAGGAACCGAACCAAACACATAGAAATGGTTCGGTTCGGTTCGATGAGTTTTTCAATATCGGAACCGAACCGAACCGAACCGCTTATAAATGGTTTGGTTCGGTTCGGTTCCTCGGTTCATCTTTTTATTTATTTATTTATTTTTTAAATCCTAAATAATGCAAGAATAATAGTTTATAGGATGACACTCATTCCGAACTCATAAGTATAGAGTTGTTACTCCTTTCTCTTCATTTGTATAGATTAGAATTGATCTTAACTTAAATCTAATATCTAAATCCAATAATATTCTCATATAAGAAAGACAAATATTAAATAAAAAAATTGAAAAATAGGATATTGGTTCGGTTCGGTTCGAACCGTTCAAAAATTCTTGAAACCGCGAACCGAATCGAATGTAAACGGTTTGTAAAAAAATAAACCGAACCAAACCGCAAAATCGAACCGAACCGCATTTTTCGGTTTGGTTCGGTTCGATCCGATCGGTTTCGCGGTTCGGAGCGGAACCACTTACACCCCTAGCTATACCCCAATAGTTTTTAGACAAACCTGCATGTTCTAGCATACACCTTACCTTCTCTAGGAGAGTTCTATTCATCCTTTCCACTACCCCATTTTGCTGAGGGTTATAAGGGACAGTTTTGTGTCTTCTAATACCAGATTTAACACAAAGATTGTCAAAAGGATAATTATAGAACTCTAGACCATTATCAGTCCTAAGGACTTTAATTTTCTTCCCTGTTTGGTTTTCTACCTTAGTTTTCCAGTCACATAACATTTGAAAAACCTCAGACTTTTGTTTTAAAAGAAACAACCAGGTTTTTCTTGAAAAATCATCTATGATAGATAGATAATACCTACAGCCACTATGAGATGGAGTACTAGATGGACCCCACACATCAGCATGAATATATTCAAGGATTTCAGAGGCTATAGTTCAATCAGGAGAAGCAGTGGTAGGAAAAGATACCTTATGTTGTTTTCCAATCACACAGGAATCACAGAAAGGCAGAACAAAGATTTTATCATTACCAAACATTCCAGATTTCCTTAAAGTTGTTAAGTTCTTAGAACTAGCATGCCCAAGTCTTAAATGCCACAAAACAGTTTTGTCAGAAAGAGTAGCATTCACAATAGAAGCAGGGAACACAGATACAACAATGAATGAATACATGTTATTAGTCCTTTTAGATTTGAAAACCACTAAAGACCCCTTTTTAACCTTCATCCAACCATTTCCCCAACTTCCCCCAAAACCATCATTTTTCAAGGCAGTAAAAGAAGTAAGTTACAAGCAACTGTAGGGACAAACCTGGCATTTTTCATAGTATACTAAAACCAGATTTAAACTGAGGACAAATGTCACCCATTCCCAAAACAGCACATTTGTCTTTATTGGCAACTATTACATAACCAAAATCACCAAGTTTCAGGTTTGAAAAACATTCTTTAAAAGGAGAAACATGGTAGGCACTTCCAAAATCCATAAGCCATTCATTAATTTGCACAAAATTCACAGTGTTCACAGAGGAAAAGTTTTGTGGCTCAGTAACCATAAAGTATTTTCCAAGCACATTCTGTTCAGAATAATCTCCCAGTATAGCATTAGAAACACTCTTATGATCACTATTCTGCTTTCCTTTCCTAGGTAAAGAACAATCTTTTTGATAATGCCCATATTCCCCACAATTAAAGCATTTTCTACCCTTGGTCCTTGACTTAGATCTAGGTTTATGGTTATGTTTCTTTCCCCCTTTCTCAGAACTAAAGGAAGAACTGGCTTTATCACTAGTTCTGCCCCTAACTTGATAGGAGGTACTATGTTCATTTATCCTAACTTCTCTACTAAATTTTAAGTCCATTTCCTTACTTTTTAGAGCACTAACTACAGTCTCAAGGTCAATTCTGTCCCTCCCATACTTAATGGCTGACTGTACATCACTATAAGTTTCAGGAATAGAATTCAGTAAGGCAATAGTAGTATAGTTGTCAATGCTAGTGTCCCCAATTTGCTTAATCAACTGTAGAAGCTTGTTAAATTCATCTAGGTTCTCATCTATGTCCTTAGTCATGTCTAATCTGAATTTAAAAAAGCTTTGAAGTAAATACATTTTAGAAAGGAAATGATATTTCTGTATATAACTCATTGAGTTTATCCCACACATCTTTAGCAGAATCAAGATGTAACGCCCCGAAATTTTCAATATAAAATGCATTGCATATCTATTCATGCATGTTATCAAATATTTTAGTTCTGTAAGTCGCGCCTTATAAGAAATTAAAATAAAAATTAAAGCATTTATGTTATTTTCGTTAAATCATTTTTGTTATGTAAATTTATTTTTAATTTTGAATGTGTTTGTTTATATCATATTATGATTATTTTTTTATTTAATTATTTAGAAATCATGTTAGAATTATAAGGCAAAAATAATATTTATTTATTTTGGATTTCCTAAACCAACTAGGATTCATAAAAGGATATAATATTTATTATTATATTAAGTTATTAGGAGAAAATTTTATATTATATTTTATGATTAAAATATATATTTTGTGTGTGATATTCTTGTTTAAGATCAATTTTAATTGTGTCTATATCCTAATCCAACTATGATTGAATATCTTATATGGTAGGTGAGAGAATAAATTTTATCTAAATTACATAAGTACGAAAATAAATATGGATAAAATATATTTGATACCTTATATGATTAGGGATATTTAGATAATGATTTATAGGCCTATAAATACCCCTTAGCCACTCATAATATAACATCCTATACAAATTTTGAAAATCTGTCAGCATATCTACGAACTGTTTCAAGAATTATTTACATATCTTACCGTCGTTATATCATCGAGAAAATTTAGGGTCGTCTTCCCTGGTATGTCTTGTATATTAAATTATATTTGTATAATTTTTCATGCATGATAAGTAGTTTTTTAAAATTGTTATTCGTAACCTGCTAGTTTTTGACAGCATGTTCATGAGCTTGATAGGAAAATTATTTTTCATGTTTTCTTTGAGTTTTTTGCGACCATGATGAATATTAATAGGATATAATATATGTTAAAAATTTGGAACTTTTAGGATACGTTTTCTATTTACTTGTTAATTTGTTTCATGATGTGTCAAATCTTTTGTCAACATGCATGTAGATTGAAAAACAAAAGTTTTCATATTACTATTAAATGAATTATAGATCAAGATAAGTTTTACTATGATGGTATATATGACATATTGTTCATGTTAGAGATCTATTATTGATCATGTGTTTAATATACTTAAGTTTGTTACTATATGAAACCATTAAAATTGCATGTTAATAAGTGTGTTATGTATGATATATGTTTGTTTGATTATTTTGATCTATGTCTATTTATGAATTATTGAAATTGTTGATGCATGAATGAAATTCCACGTGCAAATTATTAAGATTTAATTCCATGTTTAGAACCGGCGCGCAAGACTTAAACATCTGATATCCATAATTTTTCATCAAGTCAAGGTAAAGGTGGGGAATGTTACCGTTTATCTTTATTATATGTTGTGTTCGATATTTCATGTGTTTATGACAGGCATGAAAGTATGGGTCGAAATTGGATCCTTGGATCGAAATTGGATCCTAAATAAAAATCGGTCGGATTGGGCCGTAGGATCGAAATTAGGTCCTCAATGAAAATCGGTCGGAATTGGGCCGTAGGATTAAAATTGGATCCTCTATGAGAATAGGTCGGAATTGGGCCTATGAAAATGTTATGGTCTGTGTGACCGAGTATCTCTTTGCATGATCTAATTTTCCATGTCTTATCGGTGTGATATATAATTTTGGTAAATGTGTATATCTCCCACCGAGTAGTCGTACTCAACCCACTATTTTAACATTTTTCAGGAAATGGCTCGGCCGATGCGTAGAGGTGTTGGTGGTGATGGTCACAAGGAGGATTTATCATATTAAAATTATTGCTTTAACTTTATGAACTTTTTGTTATTTCTTTTTGAAATGTTAGACTTAGTAAATTTTTATTTAAGACTTCCGCTAGCTATGAAAATAAATTGAGTTTCGAAATGATTCTTTTTCATGAAAATATTTTGAAAGAATTAAGATATGTATGTTAAGTATGAAGTAGCGCCTTGTTAAGTTATGAAAATTGGGGGCGTTACGAGTAGTATCGGAAGCGATTTACTTTCCCGTAGACTTGTTTCATGTTATGTAGGAAATTGACCATCATCACTACCACTGCATCGAGCCGATGAGGTAAGTAATGTTTTAAAGTCATGCAAAGTTTTTACAACTCATATACTGCACGATTTTGAAAAAGGCCCGGTTTTTCATGAAAGTACATGCATTCATATTTTTAAGCTAAGCAAATTTTCGAGTACGAAAATTCTTTAAATGGAGTAGATTGTAATGCACCGAAATTTTCAATATAAAATGCATTGCATATCTATTCATGCATGTTATCAAGTGTTTTAGTTCTGTAAGTCGCGCCTTAGAAATTAAAATAAAAATTAAAGCATTTATGTTATTTTTCGTTAAATCATTTTTGTTATGTAAATTTATTTTTAATTTTGAATGTGTTTGTTTATATCATATTATGATTATTTTTTTTATTTAATTATTTAGAAATCATATTAGAATTATTAGGCAAGAATAATATTTATTTATTTTGGATTTCCTAAACCAACTAGGATTCATAAAAAGGATATAATATTCATTATTATATTAAGTTATTAGGAGAAAATTTTATATTATGTTTTATGATTAAAATATATATTTTATGTGTGATATTCTTGTTTAGGATCAATTTTAATTGTGTCTATTTCCTAATCCAACTATGATTGAATCTCTTATATGGTAGGTGAGAGAATAAATTTTATCTAAATTACATAAGTACGAAAATAAATATGGATAAAATATATTTGATACCTTATATGATTAGGGATATTTAGATAATGATTTCTAGGCCTATAAATACCCATTAGTCACTCATAATATAGCATCCCAGAAAAAATTTCGAAAATCTGCCAGTATATCTGTGAACTGTTTCAAGAATTATTTACATATCTTCCCGTCATATCATCGTGAAAATTTAGGTTCGTCTTCCTCGCTATGTCTTGTATATTCAATTATTTTTTTATAATTTTTCATGCATGATAAGTAGTTGTTTAAAATTATTATTTGTAACCTGCTAGTTTTTGACAGGATGTTCATTAGCTTGATAGGAAAATTATTTTTCATGTTTTCTTTGAGTTGTTTGCGACCATGATGAATATTAATAGGATATAATATATGTTAGGTCATTCATGTTAAAAATTCGGAATTCTTAGGATACGTTTTATATTTAATTGTTAATTTGTTTCATGATGTGTCAAATCTTTTGTCAACATGCACGTAGATTGAAAAACAAAAGTTTTCATATTACTATTAAATGAATTATAGATCTTGATAAGTTTTACTATGATGGTATATATGACATGTTGATCATGTTAGAGATCTATTATTGATCATGTGTTTAATATACTTAAGTTTGTTACTATATGAAACCATTAAAATTGCATGTTAATAAGTGTATTATGTATGATATATGTTTGTTTGATTATTTTGATCTATGTCTATTTATGAATTATTGAAATTGTTGATGCATGCATGAAATTCCATGTGCAAATTATTAAGATTTAATTCCATGTTTAGAACCGGCGCGCAAGACTTAAACATCTGATATCCATAATTTTTCATCAAGTCAAGGTTAAGGTGGGGAATGTTACCGTTTATCTTTATTATATGTTGTGTTCGATATTTCATGTGTTTATGACAAGCATGAAAGGATGGGTCAAAATTGGATCCTTGGATCGAAATTGGATCCTAAATAAAAATCGGTCGGATTGGGCCGTAGGATCGGAATTAGGTCCTCAATGAAAATCGGTCGGAATTGGGCCGTAGGATCGAAATTGGATCCTCTATGAGAATAGGTCGGAATTAGGCCTTTGAAAATGTTATGGTCTGTGTGACCGAGTATCTCTCTGCATGATCTAATTTTCCATATCTTATCGGTGTGATATATAATTTTTGTAAAAGTGTGTATCTCCAACTGAGTAGTCGTACTCAACTCACTATTTTAACATTTTTTAGAAAATGGCTCGGCCGATGCGTAGAGGTGTTGGTGGTGATGGTCACGAGGAGGATTTATCATATTAAAATTATTGGTTTAACTTTATGAACTTTTTGTTATTTCTTTTTGAAATGTTAGACTTAGTAAATTTTTATTTAAGACTTCCGCTGACTATGAAAATAAATTGAGTTTCGAAATGATTCTTTTCCATGAAAATATTTTGAAAGAATTAAGATATGTATGTTAAGTATGAAGTAGCGCCTTGTTAAGTTATGAAAATTGGGGCGTTACACAAGATGCTCAACCTTTCTAAGCACAGAATCAGTCAAATTCAATGTACTAGCAGATAAGGCAAGGTCATTCATCTCAGATTGCTTTTTTTTAGATAAATCAGTTTCATAAGATTGAGTAATAGCAGCAGAGACACGTTTTTCCACCGAGATAGCAATCACCCTTTTCTTCCACAAATTGAAATCAGATTTACCATTAAAGGTGACAATTCCACTAGAGGAAACAAAAGTCATATCAAATGACAGAATATAGATATTAACCCCTTTGGGTTTATATCTTACAGTATTTGAACGCTATGGGATTTCCTAGCTCGCAATCGCAGGCTCTTGCCCTGGGTGCAGGGGGTCACCAAGCTACTTTATAGATTTCAAACAACGCAGAGGAAGAAATGAACCGTATAATATGGTTCAGAAGGTTGATCTATACAGATCAGAGAAAAACACAGAGTAGACTGATCTCAAAAAAATCAACAGCAGCGAAAGCTCTAAATCACATAGTAGGCAACAGAAAGCATACAAGGTTGAAAAACAAATATCACATAAAGCCTAAGCTGCACCAGTTGGCTGATCTATTAGAAAACAAATCCCAAGCCTATCTGCACCAGTCGGCAGTATCTAAAGAATTTAAAAAACAAGAGGTTTCAGCCAATTTACCAGAGAGAGGTTCAGAGCTTTGAACCTCGTTTTACTTGTAGGAGCGACTGCACTAGATCTAGGGTTACAGTTCGAAGAACTGCCCTTTCGCAACCTAGGCAGTCAAGAGGTGAGCGATAATAGCAAATAAACAACCAACGCTCTGATACCACTGATAGGATCTTAGATCTGAAGCTGTAAGATAAGAATAACAATAATATAGAACAATACAAGCTCAGACCGCCAAATCGCAACCACCACACCACCTACACACGGCGCCAACAGGCCGATAGAAACTATTACAGTAGATCCTCATAATTATACACTGAATCACTCACTAACCCAGAAGAGAGAAAGAAAGATTCGAAAGTATAGAGAGAGGATGAAGAAGAAGATATCGAAGCTGCGCTACTGAACAATACACAACCTTTCCCTTATATAGGTAGGTCAAAAGTAACGGTTCAACGCAGTAATAGGAAACGGCTCGAGTAAACCGCGCGAGCCGTTTCAACAGATGGGCCAAAACAAACAAAGTGGGCTGCAAAGTCTCAGTAGTGGGCTGCAAAGTTTCAGATGGGCTTGGGGACTAATATGCTGGGCCTACCAGACAACACTCTATTATTTAAAATAATCTTTTTCGTAGAATTAACAAATCTCAACTCCAATATATGTACTTCATCCGTCACACTCTAGTGGTCTAATAATCATTTATCCAGCAGTATCACTCTAATTAACCAGTTTCCAGAAATGTAAAGCTTAAAATGGATTTAAATTATGTTTAGGTTACTAGTCTAATTTCACTAATTTGGATGTAAGTCGTTAAGTAATTAAATTCCCTCCTCATTTCATTCTCTCTCTCCTCTCTCTATTCAGCCTGGTCGCATGGGTGTCGTTGTGGATGATTGAAGGGGAGTATATTTAATTGGCGACGGGTAGGGTAAGAGGATCGAAAGGGTAAAACAAAGCTTGAGGAGATTTAGGGAGACCATGCAGCCATTGAAAGAGAGGACGATTACAAAAGGAACAAGATCTAGTTCCATATAGTAATTAAAATATTGTCATAGTTTATTTAGTATCAAGTATTTCCTTTCTAGTATCATATTTCCATAATTGTTATTTCCTTAATTAGCATTTTATACCGTAGACTTCTTAATTATGAAATATACACGCTAAATCATTTTATCTTGGATATTTCAAAGTGTAATACTCCCTCCGTCTCATTACACTTGTCTGTATTCCTTTTTAGGTTGTTCCATTACACTTGTCTTGTTTATAAATATAGAAATTATCCCACAACTTCCTGTTTAGGTTGTTCCATTGCACTTGCATTGTTTCTAAATATAGAAATGAGTCCCACAACTTTTGTTCGGTTTGTATACTGAAAGTAGTTCAGTTTCCTTATATACAATGTTCCCTATTACAATTATTATTATTCTCCTATTTGATTATTATAATTTTACAACTTACAATTATTATTATTCTCCTATTTGATTATTATAATTTCACAACTTAGTTCATTATCTCAAAAGAGTTACATCATATAGTGTGTAGTAGGTTACAAAAGACTGCAGTGATTGGTTGAACTAGTGAAATATAAACAATTATCACAGTTGAGACAACTTTAGGAGAAGTTGTCGGTTTAGGCTGCAATATAGATAGGAAGTGACTTGTCTTGGTCAGTTGTGTATGTTGATACATTTGATGTATTGATGGATCACTCAGACGTGTTCTTCTATCCGACCTGTGTAAAGAACTAAGGTCTCTATGACTCAACTGATTTTAATCTTGATGAGATTTCAGCTAAGTGCATGCGACTAACTATCACTTTGATTTACTATGGGTGACGGTCATCGCAACCGTATATCTCTTTATCTTGGATTAATGTTGTTACGTGTAGCTCGGGTTGGTTATTTGCATCATGCATCCTTATCTCGTTAAAGGAATGATGGTATCCCCTTGAGGAGCTCGAAATGTTTATCGTACCAAACCTACAGAGTTGATTAAGTTCAACTATGATAATGAAGTCGAGTGGTACAACTCAAGAATAAGATATTAATTGTATTAGGTAGTCATTAAACTTACTCAATTAACATGATATCTTAAATTAAGAACACACCCCTGACTCAACTATTGGGATAAAGGGGTAAAGTCAACATTGATTCTTTAGTGGAATGAATCTATGTTTGTGAATTAATAATACTCTAGCTGAGTATGGAAAATTAATTCATTTGAGATGTGATGAGTTTAATTCGTACTATGCAAACTATGTTTGTTTTGGCGCCCACCTGGGCAGTTGGACCGTATTTCTGTGTTGTCTTGCAGATTTTTGTGCTGATGTGGCGATGACGAGTTGCTGAGGTGGCAGGCGCGATTTGGGGCTTAAAAGATGTATTTTTGGACGAAAATATGTAAAAGGAAGGTGGAGGATAAGGAAAGAAGAGATATGGAAAGAATTAGATATGATATATCTAATAAATATCTTTCCATACTTGGATAAAAGATCTACTTCTACAAGGAAACTAGGGCATCTATATATAAGAGAAGAATACGAACGAAAATCAAAACATATTTTCACATCCTTTTCACGCTGCGAGAGAGAGAGAGAGCAGCAGAGAGTCGAGATTTATTCCTTCGTTCTAGTTCGGCTTTGGAGACGCAAACATTATTTTACTTTCGTTTCTTAGTTTAGCCTTGAAGATTTCGATTCTTGCGTATTATTTGGATGATTTGGATTCTACATATTAGTACCTTCGATCTTTTGGTGTTACTTTCGTGTATTAATTCAGTTCGTCTAATAGTTCGATTTTCGTGCATTTAATTTTCGAGTTTCGAGCATGTTTAGGGTTCTGCTCAGTTTTACAGTCCGCCTGCCCAGTCGGACCCATATGCGTAGCTAAATTATTTTTAAGGGCCGGCGAGATGTGAAGCACAAACTTCTATGAATTCGTGAGATTTAGGCTTTAATAATTAATCACTTAGGTTCTAAATTAATCTAGGTTAATTAATTGAATTAATTAATTTAAGTTTGATCACCCTAGGTTAGTTTAATTCATAGCTAATTTAGTACTTCCATTATTTCTCGTGGGATTAGGCTAAATAAATAGCACGATTGTTCTTAGAACAATATGATTAATTTGGTAGGAGACTATTAGATGTCCACCATACGAGTATGCTACTAAATCGGGTTCCCTTAGTACTTAAAGCTGATTATTTGTTAAATCTATTAGTTGCCCACCAACGTAGGTTGCATCTAATTTAGAGAAGTAGTAGTTTTAATGCCCACCATGGCGATTACCGAATAATTAAGGGGGAATAGGGGATGTGTCAGTTTAATTACGGCGTCCTACAACTGATTGATTTATAGGGATTAATTTATCTTTAGTGTCGATGATTGATTGTATGTGTGTGAATCATCTTGCTGGTCCCGTTTTCTTTGCATAAGTTTACTCCGTATTCATTTCTTGCTATTTATTTTCCTGCATTAGTTTTAGAAAAATTCCAAAATTTGCGTGGTCGCTAACCAAACCCTTAGATTAATAGGAATTTTAAGTTTAAAATCTCCGTTCCCTCTGTTCGATACCTGTTTGCTATATTGATTTAAGTTCTAGCATTTTTGCAGGATTTATTTGGTGAAAACAACGATCACCAAGATGCGACTTTCTTTCTTATATTAGGTCTTTAGTCTGGCCCGAACATATGTCTAGTTGTTTGTGATATTTTCTCTCAGAATCATGAAGCAATTTAATTTCCTACAATTGATTGGCCATTTAGTTGACCAATTCATTGGTAGTTATTTAATGGCCATTTGACTATTTTGTATGTGCTTGGAGTCAAAGGTCAATTAGGGTTTTGACTAGCCTTATGAATAGCGAACAAATGGCCACTTGTCACACAACACATTTTCCTAGATTTGTCAGCCTTCTAGCATCTCCGCCCATCCGGATTTGAAAGCTCGGGCAACGGGAACAGTCCAGAAGTCCTTTTCTAGACTAAAGAAGATCGTATTCCAGGACGATCATGCGGTATGATTTTCTCTTCTTTGGAGACTCGATCATTAGGGTTCGTCCACTTCAGAGTTCGATCATTTCACCACGCACAATCCTCGAGCTAAATCAACGAAACCCTAGATCTATGCTCGATCATTAAGTTACGTCCTCTTTGGAGTTCGATCATTTCATCACGCACGATCCTCGAGCTACATCACCAAAACCTTAGATTTGTCTGTTGCCCATATAGTGATGAATCATAGCCTTTCTTCGTCGATTACCTTAATATCCCCTCTCCATCTGCATCGTTCAATATCCGACACAAATGTTACACAACACCATTAGAAATGGTTGAGAGCGATGATGTTAGTTAGGGGTTTTGCTATTGCCCCCTTAATGATGAAATTAGAGGCTTTTTCCACCGATTCAGTCTCCAAAACTCTCTCTCTTCATCTACCCTATTGGGGAATCAAACTCAGATACTACACAAACCCTGTACGATATAGACGAGAATGACAATCTGAGCAAGGGTGTCTCCACTGCTCACGCAATGATGAAATCGATGAGAATGACAATTCGGATATATACCCCTTGCATGATAATCCAAACTAGATGCTACGCAACCGCCCTCCTAAATAGATGAGAAAGATAATTTGATTGAAGTCTTGGCTAAGAATCTGATGGTTGAAATGATGCTAAGAATCCACTGACTGTTCTCAGTAGAAGATTTCCTTCAGCAGACCTCAGAAGAAGACACAGTATGATCCTTGATCTATTGAACTTGTAAAGAGCTCATTGTCTTCAGAGTCACCAGCTGTCTACCCTCAATAGAAGATCCTTATCAACAAACTCAGATGAAGAATCAGTATGATCGATCCAGATCTACTGAGCGCATGCAACTCAGTTGCAAGTCCGACAAGGAAACAACTGCCCGACTCTTATCATTCGAATGTCAGCAGAGATTATTCAGTATACGAGGTTCAGAGAGTCAACTCAGATGGAAGACTGATGTCTGACAAGTCTCACCTACCGCAAACCTCGACCAATGAGAAGCAACCTAAGCTTACATGCTCTAACAATAAAGCTTCTCATGTACAGAAAGTCAACCAAGCGACGCGTTTTCGAAAAAATATATGGCCATTTTCCTTGGATGTTTGTTGTTGGGTGATGATTCTGTCCTCAGCATAGTCTTACTTGGTGGGAAATGATTCTATCTTCTATACTGAACCATGCTCAGCAGCCTAGTGCTCTGAATGTTGAGAAGATTTGAAGATCCCAAAACCCTATCCGACCGGTGAACCATTTCGTTGTAATCCTTATTTGTCTCCCGAGGTTTCGGACTCGGTAGACACTGCGTTACGATCAAGGCGCTCGTAGATTATCCGCCTTAACACCGAGTAGAAGACTCAGTGATACTCGGACTCAACAGGAGCAAGATACCGAAAGAGTCAATGGAACCGGACTCAGCAAGAGCAGTTCGCTGAACTCAAAGCTGATCTTCGTAGACTTTACTCCGCTATCTACCCTACTGAATACGGATCCAACTCAAGATCGGTAGACCGTCTTCCGAACTTGTCAAATACTTTTGAAAGACAATCAGCATTGTCATATACGAGGAAGAGAGAAGTCAGCTTCAGTTTGCCTTGAAGTCTGTGCTGTCTCAACCACTCTATCCACCTCGACGAATGAAAAGAACACACGTGTCTTCTCACCTGCTAAAGCTGCAGTCAACCTTTTACCTAAAAAGGTGGGAAAGTACACTGTTACCTACTTCAAGAGAGCCGTTTGCTACCAAAAGAGAGAGAAAGAAGAAGATCGTCTCCAACGGATCTTTTCCAATCTCTGCTCTATAAATAGAGGGACATTTCAAGAAGAGAGAATGTGCATAAGCTTAAACGACGAAAACATACACAAGCATTCAAACGAGCTAGAACCAGAAAACCCTAAGTCTTCCGCAAGAACTTGAAAATCTATCTCCGGCAAAAGACTACATTCTCAGCTCATAGGGAACCAAGCTAAACTGCTAGAAGAGCCTCTAGTATCCAAATCGACGATACACGAACCTAAAGCTTATTTCAGCTGTTCGTCGATCTAGAAGCTACATTCTCATTCCCTATCCCTCTAACCCTAAGCTCAACCGAATATACTTATAGCTTAGACGAAGGAGTTCATATTTGAACCCAATCCTTATTGTAAAAGGACTCCTTCATAGTTGGAGAAGTTTGTCAAACACTTTAGTTTGATGCCTTTGTAAACTGGGACTTGCTCAGTATAATCCCTAAGCCACGGCTTTGTCCTGTGCACAAGCTGACTGAGACTAACTCAGTATAATAAATAGCCTCCTGAACTTTCGGGACAGTGGACGTAGGATCGATTGATATCCGAACCACTTTAAAAATATGTGTCTTGTTATTGCTTTCTGATTACTGTTGCATTGATTTTACTGTTCATACTGAAAATCTTCTTTAAAATCATACAACTGTCTCAGCATACTGAACTGTCTACTTGCTGAACTGAGACTTGTATAAAACGGTTTTCCACTCAACTGATTAGGGCCTACACTTTTCCGCACCACTGAACTCTACCTGTTTGATACTGAATTCTGACTCAGTCAGCTAGCAGATCTCAGTAGAGTCAGACTCTTTGCCACACACGATTCGGAAACGGCTATTTGGTCTGGCCGAATTATTTCAGTACGGCACTTTCCTGAACAAGACTGTTCGTGTTCGAAGTTGAGAAAATCGGATTCAGGTGTATTCACCCCCCCCTCTACACCTGACCGTACACTCGGGACCAACAATTGGTATCAGAGCGGGAGTTCTTTAAGACTCTTGTTATCTGGAAACTGGTCTACTTGAACGGATCCGGAAAATCATTTTCACTGCATATCACTCTACATTCATATCATTAGTTTTATATGGCTGATATGTCAGGGATAAGAATGGTACCCATGTTCTCGGTAGAGAATTATGGAGTATGGCGAGTCAGAATGGAAGCATATCTGACATCCCTCCATGATAGTATGACTGAAGTGCTTGAAGATGGACCTATTGTTCCCATGATCGATAGTGTCGTGACTCAGGCCCCAGCTGAAGGAGGAGGAATGGTGACTGGGAAAAAGATCCCTAAAGACAGAAGTCTCTTCACTCCTGAAGAGAAGAAGCTTCACAACTTAGACCGAGTCGCCAGAAATGCCATACTAACCACTCTTAGTGATTCTTATCTTGGCGGGGTTCGGGAATGCAAAACCGCAAAGGAACTGCGGGACGCTCTAGCGCTACCGAGTCATGGAACTCGAAGATAAAAGCTAAAAAAGCGGCGCCGGAACTCCAAAAGCCGGAAAGTCTCGTCTCATGCTCGGTGACAAAATAGAAGATCTCGAACGTCGATTTACGAATCGATGAATTCCATCAATGGGCCGGGAAAGACATTCGAAGAACCGAGAAATGAATCTCAAGATATTGAGGGCACGCCTGGGATGGACACTTTGGACACCTTTTTGCCACTTTATTGCGACATTCGATTTAGATGTTGTCTCTCCCGACCATATCTTTTCGAACTTCGGGCGAAGAGTTTGAGTTCGACGGACCTCAACGAAAGCAAAGAGCCGAAGCCGACAATAAAATTGACCATGCCTTCAAAGCATCGGTCGGCCACAAAGATCTCCGGCGACAAGCAAGACAACGAGTAAGACCGAACCTTCACTCAATGATCTACAAGAAGGAAGTCTCGCTCAGAAGTACGCGTTGCTCGCTGTGAAGTATCAGAAGGAGAAGGAGAGGCGCAGAAAATTGACTAAAGCATACCAAGACACAAAAGTAAGTCAGATTATACGCCAAAACGCACTCCTGACTCACAATCTTCTGAATGCGAAAGAAGGATGACTCAAAGACCATCAAAGGATAGTGAAAGCAAAGAAGAAAGAGTCATCACTTGCTACAACTGCAAAAAGCCAGGACACTATCAATATGATTATCCTGAGCTCAGTAGTGCTGAACGCGCAGCACGTAAGGCAAGGAGAGAGAAATTCGCCTAGAAGAGACAATCCTATATTGCAGGCGAAATCTCAGACGACTCAGAAGAAGTCGACTCCTTTATGGACTCATCTGACGATGAAGCAGCTTTCATGGCCTTAGAGTATGAAGCTGAAGAAATAACTGAAAAGTGCCTAATGGGAGGAGAAGAGGATGAGGTAAACTCTCATGAACCACTTAATTCCTCTTCACACTGCACACACGACATTGCTTCAGGTGCAGATGGGAATTTGGACATCACGACCGCCTATGAAGAATTATTAGATGAACAAATTCAAATGAGTCTGCAGCTCAGTAAGACTCTTCAGGAATTGGATACCCTGAAAGTGGAGAATCAGAGACTTTCTCAGGAGAGTCAGGCCGCTACTGAAGCCGAAGGACTTGTGTTGAGACTCAGGGAGGAGATGAACTCTCTAATGGCCAAGTCTCAGCATCAAGAAGATCGAATTTCAGTTTTGACCAATGACGTGACTCAGAAAGATACTGAACTAAGTCTACTGAAGCAAGAACTGTCAGGAGTTCAGACCAAGCACGACATACTAAAAAAGAGTGATGATGTCTGGAAGAGCCTGAGGACTGAGCGTTACATGGGCGCTGAAAAGAAGCTGGAGGCTATGCTTGCAAGCAACAAGCCCAAGCACTGTAAGGAAGGACTTGGTTTCAACCAGGAAGCTTCCCCATCTGCCCCCGTACACTCAGAAGTGCGTCTAACTGATAGGTTTGTTCGAGGAGAAACAATCAATGCAAATCTTCTGAACCCCTCAGCAAAGAACAAACAAAAGATAAAAGCACCTCATCCTACGCATCAGTATTCGACCGGAAGATCGGTACCAAGACACCCCGGTTAACTAGCGAGTTAAGTGGGCCGATCGCATGGACCACCTCGGTTGACACATCCATCTCGGTATGGGTCATATTACTATGATCCCATAGTCGAAGAGGTTCCAAGAGTCGAAAAAAGAAGAAAAATGCACAAAAGGCAAAGGTCGGCGAGTCCACCAACTCGGAAGATCCGGACTCCCCGAACACGAATGCCTAAGAAGTCGGCTTTGACCCATCCGGTGGTCAAGTATGTTGACTCAAGTGGAAAGAAACTGCCCGAAACCACCGGGGTTGTTAGACAGATTTGGGTTACTAAAACTAACATCTAAGGACCCAAAAACAAAATAAAGGGTACCCGAATATAATTACGTTTTTGCGGGTGCACAAAGATCCTTGGTATGTGGACAAGTGGATGCTCAAGACATATGACTTACCAAAGGAACCTACCGAAGAATTATATAGGCGAAGAAGGACCCAAAATTGAGTTTGGAGACAATGCAAAAGGCTATACAAGAGGATATGGAGCACTCAAGCATTGGACCGCCACGGCTTCCTAGAGTATCATATGTTGAAGGACTTCAAAGATAATCTTCTCTCTGTTAGTCAATTCCGTGATAACTCGAATAGAGTGATTTTTTACACCGGTTTCGTGATGTCATTGATAAATCCACAGGGAAAACAAGTGTTATCGTGTTCGCGTAAAAAAATATATATGTAGCCGATCGGAACTCGGCGGAACCTCGAAGCTTGTCCGTTGGCGAAGAACGACAACCGTACAGGATGGCTTTGGCATAGGAGACTCAGCCACCTCAACTTCAAAACGCTCAACAAACTAGCAAGGAACACTCTAGCAAGAGGACTCGCCGAATGAAGTATTCAAGCAAAGACACTCGGTGTGAAGCATGTCTGAAGGGAAAGCAAACAAGGAATCAAAATCCACCTGTTCCATCTCCTTCCACTGATGGAATCCTTCAGCTGCTACATATGGATTTGTTCGGTCCAGTCTCTCCAGTGACGATCAGAGGCAAGAAATATACTTTAGTGGTCATCGATGACTACTCGTGCTACACATGGGTCATATTCATTGCCAACAAGTCTGACGTCAAAACAGAGTTACCAACGCTTCTGAAAAAGCTCAGTGTCGAGAAGAACACCAAGATAATCAAAATTCGTTCTGACAGAGGAACTGAGTTCCTTAATTCCATGGTACAGGAGTTCTGCAAAGCAGAAGGAATTGAGCATGAGACATCTGCTGCGCGCACCCCTCAGCAAAACGGGGTTGCTGAACGAAAGAATCGCACACTCAAAGAAGCAGCAAGAACTCTACTCGCAGACTCAGGAGTCCCAACCAAATTCTGGGCAGAAGCAACTGACACTGCATGTTATACTCAGAACCGATCTCTACTGACAAAGCAACATAAAAGAACACCATATGAACTATGGAACTGCAGGAAGCCTTCTTTATCTTATTTCCGTATCTTTGGTTGTTCATGCTTTATCCACAATAATGGGAAAGATCAGCTGAAGACTTTTGATAGCAAGTCGATCGGGGAGTTTTCTTAGGATACTCTCGGGTCGAGCAAAGCTTTGCGAGTATTCAACTATCGGACTCTTTGCGTGGAGGAAAGCCCTCATGTTGTTTTTAATGAGTTTGCTACTGAAGATAGGAGCAATAACTCTAACTCTAAATCTGAGGACATCAGTAAGCAGCTACAGGATCTAAGCGTAAAAGACAAACCTGAAAAGATCCAGCTATGTTGGGATGATGATTCAGACGAAGAAACTGAAGACAAGTCTACCGAATCTCAACCAAGAGAGCAAGTAGCCGAACAGATTGACTCTCCTCGAAGCAGTCGGTCCCGGGTAACTCGGGTCGATGAGGAAACCTTAGAGGTAATCGAGACCACTACCGAGAGTAACAACTCGGGGGGAACATCTATTAATGTTCTCGAGCCGAATGCCCCCGAACCCCGGAAACTCGGTAGATCACACTCTCATTCTTGAATTGCTTCAATATCGAATAGTACGACCGAAATTCCTAACTCACCTACTATCTGTGTTGATCAAATTTCAGATGAAGAGCTGAAACATCGTAGATCGTGGCTAGATGCTCACACTCCCGATCTAATCATTGGAGATCCTTCAAAGAAAAGTCAAGACAAGATCCAGATTCTCATCAAGGAGAAAGCGCATTATATTCCCGCTTCTTGTCTCCGAAGAGCCTCGGACGATTGAGGATGCACTTAAAGATGCTTGACCGGATCATAGCTATGCGGGAGGAGCTGAATCAGTTCATGAGAAACGAAGTTTGGGAGCTTGTTAACAGACCCCGGCATCAACACGTCATTGGAACAAAATGGGTCTTCAAGAACAAGCGAGATGAAAACAACGTCATAGTAAGGAACAAAGCAAGGCTCGTGGCTAAAGGCTACTGTCAAGCTGAGGGAATAGATTTCGATGAGACATTCGCTCCAGTTGCAAGATTGGAGGCAATCAGACTATTCCTAGCCTACGCAACACATCAAAGATTCAGAGTCTATCAAATGGATGTGAAGTCTGTGTTCCTGAACGGCGTACTGAAAGAAGAAGTCTATGTAGAACAACCGCCCGGCTTTCAGCAGGGACATCAGGTTTATAGACTCAGAAAGGCTCTATATGGGTTAAAACAAGCACCCAGGGCTTGGTACGATACCCTGTCAGAGTTTCTTCTTCAGAAAGGTTTTCAGAAAGGCACAGTAGATCGCACGCTGTTCAGCATTCGACTAGAAGACGACTTATTACTCGTGCAGATCTATGTAGACGACATTATCTTCAGATCAAAGACCGTCGTCATGTATCAGCAGTTTGAGAAAATGATGAAGGACAAGTTGGAGATGTCAATGATGGGTGAAATGAACTATTTCCTCGGCTTTCAAGTCAAACAATCTGAAAAGGGAACGTTCATTAACCAAGGCAAATACACTCGAGACCTCATCAAAAGATTCGGTTGTACATCCGGCAAACCTGTCAAGATCCCGATGAACACGAATATGAAAATCGATCTTGATAAAGAGGGAGTATCAGTAGACCAAACTGAATTTCGTGCAATAATTGGTTCCTTATTATATCTAACAGCCTACTCATCCTGACATAACTTATGCTGTAGGGGCCGCCCCCCGTTTTCGGGAGAATCCTAAGCGAGCCACATGGACTCAGCAAAGAAGATTCTCCGCTACCTCAGAGGCACACCTGACATGGGTTTATGGTATCCAGCTGATGATAATATTGAACTAACTGGTTACTCTGATGCTGACTATGCAGGATGTAGAATTGACCGAAAATCAACTTCAGGAACTTGTCAGTTCCTAGGCGAAGTCGATCTCATGGTTTTCAAAGAAGCAAGCACTCGGTAGCCACGTCAACTACCGAAGCCGAATACATGGCTACCGGAAGTTGTTGCGCCCAAATCCTTTGGCCGAGACAAAGACTAAGAGACTATGACATCATTCGTAATGAAGTGCCGATATTCTACGACGAGCACCGTGCTATTGCAATCACTCGTAACCCCGTACTACATACGAGATGCAAGCACGTGGACATTAGGCATCACTTCATTCGTGACCATGTCAAAAAAAAGGATATCAGGATGGAAAAGATCCATACTGACAAATAAAGGGCTGATATTCTGACCAAGCCTCTAGCTGAATCCGCATTCAAAGAACTTTCGGTAGAGCTAGGTCTACCGGACCCTACCGACCCCGGTTAGTAAGAAGGTTCCGGGAGAGGATCATTCGATGAGGGGAATGATCACTCTCAATACCGAGTAAATTCAAGACGTAGAGACGTAAAACCATCTACAAGAGGTATCAGCTGACTACTATGTTCAGCTGACAGGTTTGCGTATCTCTACTCAATAGTAACGAATAAAACAGTAATGCATTTATGATGAAGATTCAACATGCTATTAAATATCCTAAGTTTGTCATTTATTATTAACGGCTTATATTTAATGCACGACATTCCATACACAAGTTTGCTGAACTCTGCACGCATTTAATGCATGTCATCTCATAGTTACTACTTAGGCATATTTACAACTGGCTTTGACTTAGGCGGCATATGTGATCATTACTTAATATATCTTTTAATCTTGACCGTCCATCTCATAAAGCAAGTTTAAACTCTGCCTTTGATCGAAAACCGTTCACCTTCACGTTAGATATATATTTTCGATCATATCTTTAGAAACCGCCATTACCGCACTTAAAATCCTCTGCATCCGAAAATTCTGAGATCATTTCTTGCAATCCCCTCTTGCATATCCTTTCAGAATCTCTCTTTCGGTATGCTTATTACAACTGCTACACGAATTAATTTTCTTTTTCAGAATCGCTATACAAACTGTTTTATTTAAATCGATACTGATAAATGCTAGTGTAACAGGTACAATGGCAAGTAAAAATATTTCGGTGTGTACTCCAGTTAACATGCAAGAAATCCTGGACAAGGATCGTGTTTGGTTCGAGCCAACCATGGAGTTCAACGCCTGTGATCTCGATTATATGGACGAGATCTTCTCAGCTCTTAGAGAGTCCGGGCTTGAAAGTTTTCTCTCGAGGAAGCCAACATACTTCCTCCCGAGGCAGGTGGCCGAAGTTTATCTTAATTCTGACTCAGTAGGCGGGGACATAATCGGAAGATTCGTCGTTCACGAGATCAAGGATGCTTCTCCAATACTGAAGCAAATATCCATCAAGGAGGCGCTAAAGAGAAGTTTTGATCTGCCTTCTGAAGGAGCCAGTACTGTGGGGTACAAGGATGATCTTGTAGATGACTATTTGACAATATTCTGTGGAAAGCCCACGACCTTCAGAGCTGCTTTTCCTAAAAACAACATGCTTTGCCTCGCATGCAGCTTTGGCTTATATTGTGACGCGAGCTGCCACCCACCAAGCGTGCTCATTCGATCAAGTATCGAGGCTCAAGATCCAGCTCATGATGGCCATATATGATAGAGCCCAGATCAATTGGACGGAGTTCTTCATCCGTGAATTCATGGCTCAGGCGGCTAAATTCGACAAGGCCTCTTACACGCTGAGTGTAAAGGGCAAGCTTCTTTATGGACTGAAGCTATCCATAATGATAGAGGATGTCTGCGGATCTGAACCAATCACCTACAATGACAAGGAGTATTTTAATGTGAAGAAGGTCGATTCCACAACAAGACTCGGCCGCTTCGTCGCAGATCGGGTCGAGTCCCTCGGCCATAACTCGGCCAGACTAAGCCTCGGCGAGCTACACCCTCGAAGAAGAGAACACCTCCAAAGCAAAAACTCCAAAGGCACCAGCTAAGAAACTGAGGAAAGCCATTCCGGACGTGCCTACTGAACCTGAGGTCTCTCCTGAAGTTCCTGCTGCTCAGGCTACTCAGCAACCTATTCAGCCTCGGCGGGCGATAGACGAGTCGAATCATCTCGAGAAGACTCAATCGGTGGAGAAGGCCGTCTCCACCGAGGAACCCGTAGAAGTGGAACAAGGGGATGCTACTCGAAGCACATAGCGAAGAGATTCGGCGTCTTGACAGCCCCCTCTCGGTTCCACCACTCGGCGGTGTGCCTCTCGCCGAGACTCGAGCGTCTCCCATAGACTTGGAGTCCGAGACAAAGATTCGAAGAAGAGTCAATTGGGATGGAAGCTTCAGGTGATCATATCCAGAGCATCCCGAGAGATTCTTCAACGATTCCGGAGCTTGCCGACTACTTTGATCTCGTTGCTCATTGCAAAATCAGCAAGGCTCCACATGTTGCTTTGCGATTTCGAGGAGTGGCCCCATTTACAACGTCTAGTACTCCACTACTCCTGTCAGCAGCTTCATGAAGAAGAATTGAAGTTGAGGGAGCAAATAGGCTACTCCGAGCCTGCTGACCTCAGCACCATAGAGAACCTGAGGGCTGCTATGCCGGCAATGATACATGACAGCGACTAGCTACCGGCTCAAGACCCTCGAGATGGATCGGACCACGATGGTCAAGATCCACCCAAGTGATTTAGGCCCCTGGAAAGCCCGATGAGGAAAATCCCCGTGACAAGGATACACATGCTACTTGAACAAGCTCAACCTCCACTCCGTATCCTTGGACTGCGCGAAGTCCACGGCCGGGTGCTTCGTCCTCGGCAGAGCCCGCTCGGCTCTTGGCTGGAGTCGACTTACGGCGCGCGCCCAACCCAACTTCCAAGAGATCTCGATCCATAGCAAAAGCTCTCACCGCTCAGGGAATCCAGAATCGAGCTCTTGTGAAGGCCATCCACAAGGTGTGGAAACAGACTGCGCTAGCCACAACCAATGAGCTACAGGAGCTGAAAACATCGCATCTAAATCGCCGCCCCTGCTTGTCTCCGAAATTGTATCCGAAGCTTTGGCTAAGCGACAGGCGGTTTGATGATCAGCTCAGAATCATTCAGGAAGGACAAGCCAAACTTCTCGAAGCATTCAAGGCTTCAATGTCCACTCATACTGAGTCCTTCACTGAACAAGCCCAGGCCACGGAAATCCGACTTGACAACATTCAACTGGTCGTGGAGGAGAAGATTTCTCGAGAAGCCGATGTAATTCAAGGCGTAGGTCGACCTCTCCCATAAGCAATACTCGGAGGAACTGACTAATGAGAGGAATGAGCTGCACTTGGCGCTGACAAAGATCCATGACAGACTGGACGAACTGTCCGCTGTCTACAAACGCCTAGACAAAAAGGTACTCGTCCCTACCCCGGCTGTAATTGATGATGCCAAAAAGGGGGAAGGAAAAGAGAAGAGTACGGAAGGAAAAGAGAAGAGTACTGAGAAGCCGACCCCTACCACAACTGCCAAATTACTTAAGGGGACAGCTTCACTGAGATCTGAGAAAAAGACCAAGTCTCGTGATCGAGATAAGCGGGGCCCGAGACTCGAAACTCGGACAGAGGGTAAGGCCCAGGGTGTCTTGGCTGCGAGCACAGCTGAGACTGGCCCAAGTGGCTCAGGAACCCAGGCTACTCATGCAACCCAGACTCCGACTAATTTTATCAAGGAGGTTGCAGAGTATGCTGAGCAGGAAGAGTCAGAAGAGGAAGAGGCTCCTCTCCCTCCACTCGTTCGTGGAAAAGGCAAGAAAGTGCTGATTCTCCCAACCCCTCCACCCAAGAAAACAAAGAGATACATTTCAGTCGAGGAGGAGGCTCAAATTGCGGTTGATGAGAAGGCGGCAAGGGAGATTCTGTTGAAACAAGCCGCTAATAAACCAAAGTCTAAGCCTCATCAAAGGAAAGACAAAATCTCAAGCTCCAGGGAGGAAGAAAGCCTCGCTAAGTTACCTCCAAGGAAACTGATTATCGAGGATGAAGAAGATAGGGATAAGGAGAAGGAGCAAAAGCAGCAAAGCACTGAGAAGCAGGGTACGTCAAAAGAAAAATCAAGTACCCCTGTCGAATCTGAAGACATTCCTCAGAAAGCCACTGAAGCCCAAGATGATGAAATTGAGGCCATATTCGACCAAATGAACAGATACCTATACAGAGGCGAAGAGGCTAGACAAGTTCAGGCCGCGAGACGAATACGGGAGGCGGACCTTGAAGCACTGAGGAAAAGAACTGAGGAAGAGGCCAGGCTGAGAGTACCTTCAAAAGCTGATATTCCTTATCGATACAGAAGGTTCAGGAAGCCAGCTGATCTTAAATCGCACAGATGGCCAAAGACAGACAATTGGATACCTGCTCAATTTACTCAGAGATGGGAATCGGCAAAGATAGAGTTCATCAAGCGCAATTATTTCTGGAGGTTCTGGCCCAACATGACTAAGGCTGATGCCTACACAGAATGGATGATGATAAGTGAACCTGATCTATACATATACTTGCATAAAGCCGTATCTGAAGGTATAGAAGTCAGTGTTTCGAAGCCCAGAATCATACCTCCAGCTAGAAGAAATGATGACTCAATCCACTTTGGGGTAATAGAAGCTGAAGTGAAGTATGCTGCATCAAAAAGAGAACTGGACGAAGATGAGCCAACAGACTTTGCTGCATACTTGAAGCTGAGGAAGAACACATACCGGATGTATGGAGTGCTACTACCAGAGACGCAATCTCAAGGATTCATGAACAGGATCAAGCAGTTTAAGGGCTCCTAGGCTTAGTTCTATTCTTCCTAGCTTAGCAAGATTTGTAATTGTACTGATCTGAATAACTCATATATACAAATCTGATTTTGGCTCTGACAACCACTTGTTGTCTATTTAGCCGTGTTTGTATTATGCTTTAAACACTCAGAATCACTGAAGTGATTACTGACTCACACACTCACTTTATTTACTTTCTTGTCAGTTTATTACTTTGTTAGATTCTGCTAGTCTAGTTTCTATGTAATGGGGGAAATTGTGTTTTGCCCTGTTCCCTCGATGTCTAGAACTGTTGGAACAACTCCACCGATCTTACTTGTAATAATGTAAGGAGCTCGTTTCGATAGTTTAGTGTTAGCATAGATGATAGGTTTTGGCATCATCAAATAGGGGAAATTGTTGGGTGATGATTCCGTCCTCGGCATAGTCTTACTTGGTGGGAAATGATTCTATCTTCTATACTGAACCATGCTCAGCAGCCTAGTGCTCTGAATGTTGAGAAGATTTGAAGATCCCAAAACCCTATCTGTTTGGTGAACCATTTCGTTGTAATCGTTATTTGTCTCCGAGGTTTCGGACTCGGTAGACACTCGTTCGATCAAGGCGCTCGCAGATTATCCGCCTTAACACCGAAGTAGAAGACTCGGTGATCTTGGACTCGGCAGAGCAAGATATGCGAAAGAGTCGATGGAACCGGACTCGAAGAAGAGCGATTCGGCCGAACTCGAGCTGATCTTCGATAGACTTTACTCGGCTATCTACCTACTGAATACGGGATCAGACTCAGCATCGGTAGACAGTCTTCTGAACTGTCAGATACTTTTGAAAGACAATCAGCAGTGTCATATACGAGGAAGAGAGAAGTCAGCTTCAGTTTGCCTTGAAGTCTGTGCTGTCTCAACCACTCTATCCACCTCGATGAATGAAAAGAACGCACGTGTCTTCTCACCTGCTAAAGCTGCAGTCAACCTTTTACCTAAAAAGGTGGGAAAGTACACTGTTACCTACTTCAAGAGAGCCGTTTGCTACCAAAAGAGAGAGAAAGAAGAAGATTGTCTCCAACAGATCTTTTCCAATCTCTGCTCTATAAATAGAGGGACATTTCAAGAAGAGAGAATGTGCATAAGCTTAAACAACGAAAACATACACAAGCATTCAAACGAGCTAGAACTAGAAAACCCTAAGTCTTCCGCAAGAACTTGAAAATCTATCTCCGGCGAAAGACTACATTCTCAGCTCATAGGGAACCAAGCTAAACTGCTAGAAGAGACTCTAGTATCCAAATCGACGATACATGAACCTAAAGCTTATTTCAGCTGTTCATCGATCTAGAAGCTACATTCTCATTCCCTATCCCTCTAACCCTAAGCTCAACCGAATATACTTATAGCTTAGATGAAGGAGTTCATATTTGAACCCAATCCTTATTGTAAAAGGACTCCTTCATAGTTGGAGAAGTTTGTCAAACACTTTAGTTTGATGCCTTTGTAACCGGGACTTGCTCGAGATAATCCCCAAGCCACGCTTTGTCCTGTGCACAAGCCGACCGAGACTAACTCGAGTATAATAAATAGCCTCCCGAACTTTCGGGACAGTGGACGTAGGATCGATTGATATCCGAACCACTTTAAAAATATGTGTCTTGTTATTGCTTTCTGATTACTGTTGCATTGATTTTACTGTTCATACTGAAAATCTTCTTTAAAATCATACAACTGTCTCAGCATACTGAACTGTCTACTTGCTGAATTGAGACTTGTATAAAACGGTTTTCAACTCAACTGATTAGGGCCTACACTTTTCCGCACCGCTGAACTCTACCTGTTTGATACTGAATTCGACTCGCTCGCCCAGCGGATCTCGGTAGAGTCGACTCTTTTCCACACACGATTCGGAATGCTATTTGGTCTGCCGAATTATTTCAAGACGGCACTTTCCTGAACAGGACTGTTCGTGTTCGAAGTTGAGAAAATCGGATTCAGGTGTATTCACCCCCCCCCCCTCTACACCTGACCGTACACTCGGGACCAACATTTGTGACACGTGGCATCGTCCTCTCCAACGGATACATGCCTAGGTCACAACTATAAATAGAGAAGAGTCTCCAAGCTCAACGCACTGGATAACAAGGGAACACAAGCTCACTGCATACAACTCTCTAGCACAGTAAAAGACAATCCAGCGAAGAACTTGCATAGTTGAAAATCCTTAGTTCTTCTCTCTAGAGATTCTTTAGTTCCCCCTTCTCTATCTAAGCTCCATTGTTGTATCTTTAGCTTAGAACCTTCGAAGGAGTCCACTTTCTGTGAATTGTTCTTATTGTAAGAACTCCTTCATTGTTGGAGATCATCCCCTCCCCTTCAAACTTCGGTTTGATTTGTAAAAGTCACTAAGGACTATAACTTAGAAGGGTTTGTTCAGCATACAAATTCCTTGTTGAGGCTTGCTCAGATTAATCAACAAGAACTCCTATTCTGCAGGACCGTGGATGTAGGATCTTGCGTATTCGAACCACGTTAAAAACTGCTTGTGTTATTTACTGTTTTATTGCATTGTGCTCAAACCCATTTACAAACTCATGCTTTGCATAAAACGTACTTAAAAAGTGCACTAGCCAAAACGATTTTGGTTTGCTAAAACACGTTTTCAAAAGAGACGAAGTCTTCGGACCCCACACTTATCCGCACTATATTCAACAACTGAAATCTCTATACCGACACAAGTCAGTAGAACAGACTCAACTGCTGAATCACTCTGACCCGCGATCAGAAGGTTTATATCTGACACTGTTCATTCAGTAGCAAAACTCAGCTCAGCTGACCTTCGCGTTTGAGGAAAAACTTGCAATCAGATGGATTCACCCCCCTCTACACCTGATACTCATCTCCGGACCAACAAATAGTAAGTCCGACTTCACTTCACGGATAAAGGTTAAGTCAACATAATTTTTTTACTAGAATGATTTTGTTTATGAATTAATTATGCTTTGAACTAGCATGGTGAATTAAATCATTTGAGGTTCGGCTTTATTTCTTATATTTAATCGTTGGATTTTGACTTAACTAATTGATTAGTAACACTGTAATTTTAATGGAATTAATGTATTTAATTAATGAGTTAAATATTGTAACAAATTATCTAAATATAAGGAAATAATCATTTATTACTTTTTCATAATTAATTTAATAATCATATACTTTCTTCGTCTCATTATAATTGACCTAATCATTTTAGGTATGGAGATTAAAAAAGTGGGTTGATGTGTGTTAAAACGGTGGGATCCACTTATTTTCTTTGAAAAAATTAATTCTATTTTCGAAAATAGATCAACAATAATGGGACAGTCCAAAAGGAAAGTAGGCAAATTGTAATAGGACCGAGGGAGTATTTAATTATTAGCTCCTTTATTATTATCTTATTACTTATTTAGGTGGGTTGAGCTTCGAATCCAATTAGGATTAGAATAATTATTTAAATATTGGTAATGGAACAAAAAATCATAAGCTTGTGCTCATAATTGTCGACCACAATAGCGAGAGGAAATTCTCGAGAGCCGTCATAGTTCACCGTCCATCAAGTGTTGAGATTTGGTCATTGAGAAACGGTACAGAAGCTCAGATTTGTTGTAGTAAAAGTTATTTTTAACCAGAAACGGTTCTAAGAATACGACTCCTCAGATACTATTCTTTGATAAAACTTGCGACGGACAGGATATCCATCGGCAAAAGTCTAGCAATTGCCGTATTCTGACGGATTATTTCAGTCAGGAATCTGTTGCTAGGCTTTTACACCGACGGAATCTGTTTCTTTAACAACGGTAAAATTTCTCGCTAATTCGCAACTTTCCTGTATTGAAGAGACCTTTTTAAGTAAAATTACTCCTTCATTCCATAAAAAGTGTCTAATTGTCCGGAGCACGGAGATTAAGAAACTTGCATTGTATTGTGTATATTGTTTGACTTTTGGGTTATTAATTTTGGTCCACTCATTAGTTATTTTTTTAGAAACAAGACATCTTTTATGGGACGACTTAAAAATAAAACAATACACTTTCTATGGACGGAGAGAGTACTTGTTATATTTTGCAGTTCACCCCCTCAAATAGCTCTGGTGTTTGGCTTGGCATAAAAGAGATTTTGATACATCTTCCGTTTATTAGATCAGCTATACAAGCTATCAGATTAATCATAAATACAAATAAAAAGATAATAATGAAAAAAAAAAAAAGAATGATCATAAAGCTTCTCCAAGAAATTAAAAGGCATGCTATAACTACAAGAAAGTAAATTAATTTACTTCACGTTCCAAAAAGAAAAAAAAATGCACAAGCTTTTTGCATTAATATATATTCTAACCTAGTCTCCAAAGAGAGAGAGAGGACTAGGAGCTGGAATATGTTTTGAGTTCACACTGAGACTTGATTAGCTGTTCCTAACCAAGCCATTCCCATTAGGCTCATAATAGTGGCACATGAAAAAGCCATAAGGCTCCTCTCTTTGATAACTACTTGTGCTAAATACATTGCCACGTCAGATGAGATCTTCCTCCCCTCTTTAGCCAGAAATCGACGGCGCTTCCCTGCAAAGGCCAAGAGCACCACCACCGTTATCCAGGTCACGAACGTCGTCCGGGCTGCAAAGACCATCAAGAACGCCACAAGAAATGCTGTGACCAGTGTTAAGAGCAGCGCATAGTAGCCGGAAGAATAGACCAGGCGATTAAGTGACGAAAGAAACAAATAGAAAGAAATCAAGAAGCATAAGAGACAAGTTGTAGTCTTGATTTGTTCCATAGAATGACTTAGAGAGAGAAACTGGGTATTTTGTTTAGCTGGTTGGTATTGATAAAGAAAATTATAGGATGAGAAAAATCTGGAAAGGAATTGGAAAGCATGTGGTGCACATGGCAGGGTTGGCAACGAGGCCTACCAACCTTAATAATTTAGCTAGTAAATTTGGAAAATAATAGATGACAATCACATGATTATTGGACTTGAGTTAGTGTTTCTAGGGACATACATTGCATTTCTTCCAGTGTTAATGTCTCAATGTTAAAGTACGAGGGTATCATTTTTCTATGTACCGTCCTTTATTTATGAATTTGTGCAGGTATATATTACTTCAGTATACGTGTCGTTGATTGGTTGCTTCTTTTTTTAGTCTTCGTAGGAGTATTAATAATCTATATCATATTGGAAGTGCACAGTTATTCATTCTGCCATATTTATTAAGTATTCAAATATATATAACAATCTTAATAGAGTAGAGCTGGAGACCGTCAGTTCTAAACGGGAATTAAACTAATTGTACCCGATGACAGATCCCCATTAAAACGGAGAATGCCTACCGTCTCCAACAGTGCGTTTTGGTTCCGGTAGTTTTGAGACCGTGGGAACAACTAATTCTAACCAGCAGTTCTATTGAATAGGGAAAACAATGTGTGTGTATATTTTATAATCATAAACGTATTGTTGGGATGAACATAAAATATTGGGATAGATTTATATGATAAGATTTGAAAATCTCAAAACTTCTAACTGAATGATGAACATTTGATATTGTAATAGCTTAATTTGAGTTCACTGTTAGAACTCGAGAGCCGAGTTCGAATGGCGTGGATTCAGTAGAAGACTCTGCACTTAGCTGAAGAACTCATTATCGAGGAAGTCAGTTGGTATGTCTATTACCAACTGAGTCTGCAAAGAAAATCGAGCCAGCGACTGAAGCGTTCAGACGAATGTCGATAGAGGACAATCAGGCGACGGTCCGAGGATTCGAGAGGAAGTCAACTCAGTGTACTTTGAGTTTGAACAAGCCTCATCAACTCTCATGTACCTCGACCAATAAGGAGCCGACAGCGCCTTACCTACTCTGCCATAAAGCTGTTCCTAGCCGGAAAAAGAGGAAATCTCTACAGTGCCTCTGCTCAACGTTCAAGCGACATACAAATGAAGAACTTGCTCATAGATTAGATATCTTTTAGTTCTTTGTAGAGAATTATTTCTTCCCTTTCTGTATCTAAGCGTGCGTATTGTAAAATCAATAGCTTAGAACCTCGAAGGAGTTCATATCTTTTGAACTGTTCTTTCTTGTAAGAACTCCTCCACAGTTGGAGAAACTAACATTAAACGGTTAAATTGTAAAGTCACTACAACTATAAGTACATATCTGTCCAGTGCACAGATAATTGAGACTTGCTCACTATAAGCAAACAAGTTTGAATCTGTCATGTGAACAGATCACTGAGACTTGCTCAGTATAACTAATACAAGTTCTCCTGCATAATTCAGGACAATGGACGTAGTGAAAAATATGATATTGGGGTAAAAGTTGATGTATTATCCACTCTCATTATATACATATATAATGTACAAATTATATCTAAAAGGAAAATAAATCTAGATCCATAATTAACGGGAAGACCTAATCAAATCACAAAAATTAATATATTTACTAATATATCTCATCCAATACTCCCCCTCAAGTGGGATCGTGAAGGTCACGAACGCCCAACTTGCCAAGAAAATGATGAAAACGGTCGGAACTCAATGGTTTAGTTAAGATATCCGCAACCTGCTCCTTCGTCTCAACACAAAGGGGTACAATCTCTCCACATGTTTCTTCCGTTCATGAAAAACGGGATTATTGGCAATATGTCGCGCCACTTGATTATCACAATAAAGTGGGGTAGCAGTGGTCAAAATAATGTCAAAATCTTGCAAAAGCCAGCGTAACCAAAGTAATTCAGTTACAGTCGTCGCCATCGCGCGATATTCCGCTTCAGCTAAGGAACGAGAAACCATCGACTGTTTCTTCGTTCTCCAAGATATTGGAGCACCACCTAACTTGATCATATAACCTGTACTAGAACGACGAGTGAACGGACACCCACCCCAATCTACATCACACATAGCTGTGAGTTCTATACCACCCGCAACAGGAAGAAAAATTCCAAGACCCGGACAACTTTTCAAATATCTCAATACTCGAAAGGCAACAGCCATATGTGATTCTCTTGGATCAGAGAGAAACTGACTGAGAAGATTAACCGAGTAAGTGATGTCGGGACGAGTTACTTGGAGGTATAATAGTCGTCCTACAAGTCGGTGATAAAGAGAAGCATCAACACGAGGTTGGTCATCATCTTTACCAAGGCGGAGATTTTGTTCATCAGAATTGTGCATGGACGACACCCTTGGAGACCGCTATCCTCCAAGATATCCAAGGTGTATTTTCTTTGAGTGAGCACAAAGCCGTCCGGTGTGCGAGTCACTTCAATTCTTAAGAAATATTTTAGGGGTCCAAGGTCTTTAATGCTGAAACATCGATCTAAATAAGCTTTTACATCCTCAACACGTTCAAGATTATTGCCAACAATAATCACATCATCCACATAAATCAAAACTGCAAGGTACCTGTCATCTTTATGAAGAACAAACAAAGAGTGATCGGCCTTAGACTCCACGAAATCAATGTCTACGAGGGCACGAGTAAACTTATGATACCAATTACGCGAAGCTTAACGAAGGCCATTATAGATTTGCGCAGCCGACATACCTTATCATCACCGGGTTTGCCAAAACCTTGGGGAACTTTCATATATACCTCTTCATTTAAATCTCCATGCAAGAAAGCATTGTTGACATCCAGCTGATGGATGAGCCAATTACGCTTGACGGCGAGAGCAAGAAGAGTACAGATGGTAACAAGCTTTGCCACGGGCGTAAAAGTATCATGGAAATCGACGCCCTCTACTTGCGTATACCCCTTTGCCACTAGGCGAGCCTTGTACCGTTCAATGCTTCTATCGGGCTTGTATTTGATCTTGTAAATCCACTTTGAATCAATGGCACGCTTGCTGGGTGGCAAATCTTTAAGAGTCCAGGTTCCATTTTGTTCTAAATCCGAGATCTTCTTTTGCATGGCCACACGCCAATTCTCGTCCTTCACAGTTTGGTGGAAAAATCTTGGTTCATCATGAGATGTGATTGCCGCCAAATAAGCCCTATGAGAAGATGTAAATTTTTCATATGAAACATAAGAGGATAGAGGATGTACCGTCGAGGACTCTGAGCTTGACGTGGATTGCGAATGGTCTTTAGTTGGAGCTAGATTGACGACAAAATCATGAAGATGTTTAGGTTGAGTTTTTTGGACGTGTCTTTGCGACGAAGCCGAAGAGCAGCATCTATGTTACCAAGTTCTTCAAGTGGCGCAGTAGTAGCAGTAACAACTTCATTATTAGTTAAAGGGTTTCCAGTAACATGGATTTGTTCATCTTCATGAAGTGGAGGGAACATAATATTAATATCATTATCATCTAAGGACTTACGTGTAGGTAAGTTGGCAAAGGGATAATTGTTTTCAACAAAAATGATGTCTCGAGATGTATATACCCGTTGATCCGTCAAGTCATAGACTTCCCTCTAAGGTGATAACGGCGACTCGAGATGTATAAACCCGATAACCCTTTTGACCATACGGATAACCAATGAATACACATGGCCGCCCTCGTTCCCCAAATTTATCTCCCCCTTTCGTCGTATCCTTTGCTTAGGCAAGACACCCAAATACGCGAAGACGTGTATAATCCGCCTTCTTGCCCAATAGGAGTTCATGAGGAGTGTGATTTTGTATCACCTTAGAGGGAAGTCTATTGATTGAATATGTCGCCGTTAGGACACATTCTCCCCAAAATTTAATAGGAAGATGAGCTTGGAACCGTAGCGCTCGTACCATCTCCAGTATGTCTCGGTGTTTGCATTCTACAACACTATTTTGTTGCAGGGTATGAACGCAAGACGTCTCATGTAATATCCCTTGTTCAGCATAAAAATCAAGCATCCGACCAGACTGAAATTCACCCTATTATCACTTCTAATTTTCTTGATTTTCAGTTCAAATTGAGTGAGAACCATAGTATAAAAATTGATCAAACACATGCTCACATCAGATTTGTGTTTAACCAAGTATACCCAAACAGCCCGGCTAAAATCATCGACAATTGTTAAAAAATAGTGAGCACCACCAAGTGAAGGAACATTATATCGGCCCTAAATATCACAATGTATTAAATCAAAAATGCCACTTGATTTTATTGAACTATCATAAAAGGTAGTCTGGTTTGTTTTGCACGTATACAAGCATCACACAGCGAATTATTGAAATGAATTTTACCCAAAAAATCAATGCCTTGAAATTGATCCTTCGAAGCATGTCCCAATCGCTTGTGCCAAACATTATCTTTTGAAACCGTCATAGCAATTTTGCTATCCCCAATTGGCTCCAAGCAGTATAGACCATCGCGTTCTTTACCCACGCCAATCAGGTTCCTCCAGTGCAAGTCCTGTACAACACAGAAATCTAGAAAAAAAATTAGAACGCAAGACAAATCATTTGAAAGTCTGCTGACAGATAATAGGTTGCACTTGAAATCCGAAATATGTAAAACACGATCAATAGTGACTCCATTTGGCAATTCAACAGTGCCAACACCACAAACCGGTATACTTGCTCCATGAGGTATTTTGACGGGCAATTCATCACCTGTTGTCGTGCGGTTCGTAAAAGAACCCTCCTCACATGAGATGTGCTCTATTGCGCCAGAATCAATAACCTAAACTCCATTAGATTTGAACTTACCATCCATATTTGCCGAGGTACATCCTTCTGTAAAATGTTTCACAAGACGATCATATTGCTCGGCATTAAGACCCGGTATAGGACTGCTCTTGTCCCCTTCCACAGCAGCAGCACGAGGTAACGCACGTTTGGTGTGCGATCTGGAGTAGCAGATTGTTTTGGGTTGAGATCTTTATACCAATCTGGATACCCAACCAGCTCAAAGCAAGTTGCCTTCTCATGAACACTCTTGCCACAACGTTGACACCGTAAATTGTCTCGGTTACGGCCCTTATGATCTTTATGAGATTTGACTTGAGAGTAGGATCCTTGATCTGCTATATTATCGTGAGAAGGCTTGGGAAATTCACCTGCACCTCATAGGCTGCCACATCATTAGTGACACGTTTTGACGATGAAATTAATCGTTGTCTTTCATCCTCCGCAACTAAATGATAGGTTGTCCCGAGTGTTGGAGATGGTGTGGTAGCTAATATTTGTGTCTGAATCACATGAATTCATCGTTTAACCCCATGAGAAACTCGTACATGTGATCTCGCTCACGTGCCTCAAGGTTTTTTTTTTGCCAGCACCGCAGGAACAAATTGCAATCGGCAACATGAAATCCATTTCATCCCAGACACTTCGTAACTTAGTAAAATAGGCAGATATTATATTCCCTTCTTGACGAACAGATGCTAAAATACATTTCAATTCGTATGCACGAGGTGCACTTGCTTTTCCAAATCGATCACGAAGATCATTCCAGATCTGGTAAGAACTTGTAGCATATCGAACGCTACTTCGTATATCCTTCTCCATGGCAGCGTTGAGCTATCCCTTTTTCATAACATCAGCCTTTTTCCACAACATGTGATCGGCTGATCCCGTCGGCGGCATCGGCAAGGTTCCGTCAATGAACACATTCTTATTTTTGGCAAAGAGGAAATCCTCCATCTCTCTTGACCATTCTGCATAATTATGATCAGTTATAGCTTCATTTACATACATCTGGCGTGGATAGTCGGATGCAGAAAGATAATATAGCGATGTGTGGTCGATCACCGTCCTCGGAGTTCTCCCGGTGTTCTATTCTTCGATCATCATCCCCATAGTTTTTCCGGTATTTTTCTCATCTCCATCTGTAGCCATGGTCTGTAGTGGTGACAGGAATTGAATTTTAGGATTTTAGGATCGTGAGAAATTGCTCTTATACCACGAAAAATATGATATTAGGTTAAAAGTTGATGTATTATCCACTCTCAACATATACATATATAATGTACAAATTATATCTAAAAGGAAAATAAATCTAGATCCATAATTAACGGGAAGACCTAATCAAATCACAAAAATTAATATATTTACTAATATATCTCGTCCAATACGTAGGACCCAGTATGTCCGAACCACTTTAAAAATCGATATGTTGTTTTTGATTTTAACTGTTGCATTGATATAATGTTCATTCAGCATCCAACTGAGTTTTAATAAAACTTGCACAAAACGGGTTTTCAACAAAGACGCAGATTTTAAAAGGTCCTACACTTCCACACACAACTCTTGTACTGAACTACAGTTCACTAACATAAGTCAGAAGGACCGTACTCGGTAGGAGAATTTTCAGCCCACGCGATCGAGAAAGTATATCTGGCCAACTAACTAGTTCAGTAGCATTCTTCAGCTAAAGCTGACTTTCGCATTCAGAGTTTGAATTTGCATTCAGGTGTATTCACCCCCCCCCCCACCTCTCTACACCTGAACCGCGTTTCTAGGACCAACAATTGGTATCAGAGCGGTGTTCTTCTGAGATCATCGTTATCTGTTTACTGGTCGTAACTCGAACAAATCCTTCAAAACCGTTTTCAGTGCACTTGCATATATCTTCACAGCATCCTATACCATACTCTACATCATGTCTGACTTTTCAGGTATCAGGATTGTACCCATGTTTTCGGCAGAAAACTATGCGGTATGGAGGGTGAGGATGGAGGCTCATCTTATATCGCTGCATGACAGCATGACTGACGTTCTTGAGAAAGGCCCTATTGTTCCTATGATCGACAGCGTTAAAATCGTAGTGGAAGGAGCAGCAGGCGCCAGAACAAGCCCGAAGATCCCCAAAGACAAGAGCTTCTTCACACCTGAAGAGAGAAAGTTGCACAACCTAGACCGAGTTGCACGTAATGCAATACAAACTACTCTTAGTGAATTGTATCTTAGCAGGGTGCACGAATGCACGACAGCGATGGAGCTATGGGATGCTCTAGCTGTGCTGAGCCAAGGAACTCCGCAGATAAAGGAAAATAAATTTGAGTTAGAGCTACATAAGCTAGAAGCATTTGCTATGCTTCCAGGAGAGTCCATTGATGCTTTTAGTGTCAGATTCACATATCAAATAAACATCATCAATGGACTGGGGAAGACATTTAGCGACAAGGAGACCAACACCAAGATCTTACGGGCTCTTAGCAGGCCCAAGTGGTACTCTTTTGCTACATGTTTGAGGAGAACTAATTTGAACTTTGATACTCCTGATTATATCTTGTTGGGATGAAGATTCAGTAGAACTATATTTTATAGATTTGAAGATCCCAAAACCCCTAGCTGAATGATGAACCTTCGATTATGTAATAGCTTAGTTTGAGTTCATCATGTTAGGAACTCAGTAGGCCATGACTTTATCGCGTATCAAATGAGCATCAATCACTATGTGCTTTGTTCTAGCATGATGTACGAGATTTGTAGCAAGAGCCGCAACATTCTCGGGTTTTCATACCGGATCCGGTAGGGGTAGGCAATCGTATTCCTAACTCATCCAAAGATACTTAATCCAAATCATTTCAACCGTCGCATCTCGCTAAGGCCATGTTTTCATATTCGAACTACTCCTAGATACCACTCTTTGCTTCCTTGAACTCCAAGATAGAAGATTATGGCCAAGATGCACGGGAATGTTCCTCGTAGATCTTCGATCATCCCTACAACTTGCCCAATCACCATCGGAAAAACCGGATAGAGATAGTGTTGTGACGGTTTAAACACCGAGCCCAAGCATAGTTCCCTTTAATATAACGGAGTAACCTCTTGCAAGCCTCCACTAAAGATATGTTGGTGCCTGCATGATGAATTGATAGAGTATGTTTACCATGAAAGCAATATTTGGACGAGTTAAGGTCATATATTGCAATGCTCCCACCACACTGCGGTAAAGTAGGGTTGGAAAATGATTCACTATCATTCTTTGATAGCTTCTCTCCTGCCTCCAGGAGCGAGCTACCTAAGTGCTAGAAGGTGCTATAGACCTCCAGATCTTTTGATATATACTAAGAAGTTATAATTAATTGTATTAAATGGAGTTGGTTCAGCGTATAGGAAGCTTTTCCTAAATGTAGTTAACGTGAGTTCAAATCCTTTCACTAACAATTTTATTGTTCACTTTTCAATTAAACTTTTGGAAGAGAAGTTAAAGATTTTTTTGTACCATTTTTTTCAAAAAATCTATTTTGTCTCCACAAAAATAAAAAATAAAAACCTTTCTTTTAACATAATCACTGAAACTCCACAAAATCAACTAAAACTAAACAGAGGTTGCGGCTTTTTGACTTTTTAAAAAATATAAGACTAGAATTTGCTACTATCCGATAATATTTCTCTCTTTTTTATTTCTTCTTTTTGCTACTATCTGACAATATCTCTAACTTTTCTTATTATTTTTTATTCTAGTAAATCTCAAAACTATTTGAATGGAATATGATATGCATAATTTGGTTCTTAATTAGTAGCTATCTATTATAATTGAATAACTATCATGAATACCATGTAATATGCTTGGGGATCTTGGTTAACGATTTAGTGCTCGTTACTTATCACATTCAGAATTAAATCTTGGTTCCGCCACTGCCTGCATCATATGGAGAGGGTAAAGGATTACTATCCACAAGGTTAGCCTTTGCTAGTAGTTCTCTAATATACTTTGTTTGGTGTAAAATGGTTTGGGAGCATGAATGAGCCACTTGAATTCCAAGAAAGTAACCTACCCGACCTAGTGTTCTGAGAGCAAACACTGCAGACAAGTGCTTAATGAACTCAGTCACCATATAGAATCGTCTCCTGTTATGAGTATAACATCTACATAGACTAATAGTAGCAATAATCTTCCATGTGATCTGGTAAAAAAGAAAGAATGGTCAGAAGATGATATCTAAAAACCTGGTGCTAGAAGATTACCCTTTAGCCGATCATACCTTTCCCTTGGAGCCTGCCTTAACCCATGTAGGGACCGCTGCAATTTACACACATGTGGCTTTGTAGGGTCTGCAAAACCTATAGGTTGGTGCATGTAAACTAGCTTTTTCCAAAATAGCATAAAAGTATTATTAATGTCAATGTGTTGTACAGGCACCCATTTGAGATAGCTAAGGAGAACAATCCAACAGATACTGCCTTCAATAAAGGACTGAATGTCTCTTGAAAATCAAGATCTGCTTGTTGAAAATCTTTAGCAACTAAGCGTGCCTTATACCTATCCACTGAGCGATCATCCTTGGTTTTTATTTTATAAGCCCGTTTGCTCTGGATTAGGTTCATATCTAGTGCTACATGAACTAACTCCCAGGTTTTATTTCTAAGCAAGGTTTCATATTCTTCCTGCATAGCCTGCTTTCATAGAGGATTTGGAAGGGCATCTTTATTTGAGAGAGGTTCTGAAGTTAGAGGGGTAGGTTCAACCATGTAGACCCTTTGGCTTGTATATAACTTTCTTTGCTCGAGTGCACATTGGATGAGCATTAGTAGTAGGTAAAGGAGGCCTAACTAGAGCTATAAGATGTGTTCTTTTATCTGGACTAGAGGTGGGAGTTGGAGAAGTAGAAGCATAACTGTGATGATTTGTTTATGCAAAAGTGGTTGGAGTAGGAGGAGGAGGAGGTAGTAAGGGAATCATCTGAGATACGGATGAAAGAGAGGGTGAACGGGTGCTGATTGTGTCGTTTTAGATGTCTGTATTGGAAACAAAGATTTGTAAGAAAATCTTGCTCATGAAAGACAACTATTCTAGCTATATATAATCTTCTAGATGGATGAAGACATCTATAACCTTTGTGGATAGAACTATATCTAGGGGAAAAAAACACTTCGAAGATCTAAATTGCAACTTACATAAGTTATAGGGTCGGAGAAATGGATAACAAGCACAGCCATAGACTTTGAGAGACTGGTAATCTGGTTTCCTCTTGAAAAATATTTGAAAAGGGGCTTGATGTTGTAGAACAGGTGTAGGAAGCCTGTTTATGAGATAAACTGGTAGAAAATGCATCCCACCAGAAGTGATAAGGCAGTGACACTGCAGCTAGAAGAGTGAGGCCAAGTTCTATCATTGTGAAATTGAGTATGAGGGAGAGGATGTTGAAAGTGAATACCTAGCCTCTCAAGAAATGGTGTCAGTACTATGTACTTACCACCCCTAATCACTCTGACACCTCTCCACATTAGCATAAAATTGCCTCTCCATAAATACCAGAAACTTCGTGCACCCTGATCGCCGCCGCGATCTGCCCCTAGCCACCGCCTGCCCTAGATGTGGTCCGATGCTGATGGCTAGCTCCGGAGGAGCACAATTTGACCGATCAAACCCGAAAAACTAGGGTTTTTCACTGTTCAATTCCTCGTGTTCTCATCGCAAACAACGAATCAATCTCAGAAAAAAAAAACGATTGCATATATGAAGCGAATACATAACATTCACATTGGCCGTAATCTACTCGTGCCCAGATGCCTCCACATAATGCCGAAGAGTAGCCATCAACTGAATCAAAATGGACCGCCAACCCCTCGTAAAAATGATAATATCATTAGCATAAGAAAGTTGTGAAACTTGAAACCCGTTGCCCTGCACCTTGTACCTCAACTCTTAATGGTCAAAGTGAGCCCCTTTATTTTATTTATTTTATTCTTAATTAATGTCCCTCTTTCATAGCCGCATATCTTTCCGGCTGATAAGAAAACGATCTTAGTTCAGTTCAGTAGAACGTGGGTCTCCAAAACCCGATGTCGTAGGTTCAAATCCTACAGAGCGTGATTTTTTTCCTTATGCAAGTCACGGGGCTCTCGCTAGTTCACACAGAGTTTCTGGCCAGAAACAGGCCCTATTACAAGTATATATTTTTTATTAGGGCAGTAGCTCTGAAAAGACAAATTTCCTATCTTTTCTTTCATATCTAGAGAAATTCGATCGGAAGGAGCTAATTCAAACCCCTCTGGAAAAATAAGAACAACCCCCACATTCAAACCCCCTTTCTTACCATTAGCAAGGACTTGTTTCACTTGCATGTATGGATTCTCGAGAAGAGAGGAGCCGCGGTAATCAGACCGTCTCTCAAAGAACTCGTTAAAAGAACAAGATAAATAATCCACAGCAAGCACAAAAAGAGAAGGAGACGATGGATCTCCCAGCCTAAGACCACGAGTAGAAGGGAAAAAACTCGCTGGACAACCATTCACAATCACTGTAAACCAGTAATTCCGGATGCACCGACCAATAATACTAATCCACATAGGAGGAAAACCTATCCGCTCCAACACCCTCAGCAAAAAAGGCCACTGAACCTGATCATATGCCTTAGCCATATCCAGCTTAATGGCAATATTAGGGTTCAGCTGACAAAGCGGCAAATCATGAATTGAGCTGCTGAGCAAGCAGCACATTATCACTAATAAGACGACCACGAACAAAGACACTTTGGTTAGGCGCCACCACCAAAGGCAATAAGGCATGAGGTGAGCACCTTTGTGATAATCTTATTTATCACATTACACATATTGATAGGTTGGAAATCAGTCATGCCTTTGCATTAGGCTTCTTTGGCAACAAGATAATGGAGGTAGCAGTATAGTTGCGCGGCATATAAGCCCCATCAAAGAAGTCCAACGTCGTAGCAACAACATCCTCTCCCACAGTCTCCCAATAGTGCTGAAAGAACAAAGAAGAGAAACCATTCGGGTCCAAAGTACTGTCAGCACATATACCGAACACTGTAACTCTGACCTCCTCCACTAAAGCAGAAGTACAAATACCCTCCAAGTCAACATCCTGCAGAAGATGCCGAAGATTGTTCATATTCAGCTCAACAAGCTGATCCACATCAGAAGTAAGAAGCCTTTGAGAAAAACCCGCAGTAGAATCCCGAATCTCAGCCTCCCTTCTCAAGACCCATCCCTAATCCTCAATAGAATAAATAAGAGACTTCACATGCTTCTGCTTGACCCATCCCTGAAGAACCTGATATTGCGCTCCCTATCAACTGCCCAACGGATAGCAGCCTTCTGACGCCAGATGTCTGCCTCAATCCTAGATCGGAGAACAAACTGAGCCACACACCTATTCAACTCAGCCGTAGTCAAAGGAGAAGGAGAAGCCTCATAAGCAGCCTGTGTAGCAGTCATAGCAGCCTCAACATCCCTAAAAGTAGTAAACAGATTCCCAAAGACCTCCCGATTCTACGTTTTTAGAAACATCTTCATCCTCTTCAGCTTCAACTGTAGGTTCATCATGCCTTGAAAACCTGTCAAATCTGCCGAAGCCCGTGTGATCTCCGAAAGAAAAGAATGATGCCTAATCCACATGTTCTGAAAACGAAACAAAGACCTCTGCCTCCTCTGCCTCACAACTGAAATCTCACAACGCACCAAAAGAGGTCAATGACCCGATATAGATATCGGTAAATGCTCCACCCGTGTCTTCGCAAACACATCCTCCCAGAACTCACCCAAAAGAACTCTATCTAGCCTCTTAAATATGCCTCTCGCCTGCCAAGTGAAAGATAGCCCTCAGAACCCGGATCTAACAGCTAACAATCCACAATTGCATCCTCCATATCCAGATGACGCCTAGAAGAACTCCCATATCTCTGATCTACCAACACTAAACAGTTTAAATCTCCCCCCCACAAGCCATGGGAAATCCTCCATACTCTCTGAAATCTCTCGAATCTTCTCCCACAAGCCACGACGACCCTCTCGACTACATTCCCATACATAATAAAAATGTAGACAGGAGATCGAAGAAGAGGACCTGATAACCTAACATGAAGAACCTGATCAGATCTATCCAAAATCTCCATCTGAAAATCAGAGTACGCAAATAACCAAATCTTAGTGTTACTATTATGATCCCGAAGCAGAAGACTAAACATAGAACCACAAACAACAAGATTCGGCTCAGTCATATGCTCAATAACAGCAAGAAAGGGAATTTGCTCTCTCCATATATATCCTTGAATAACGTCATGAGTGGTGAGATTGGCTATCTCGCGGACTTTCCAAATCATAAAATTCACTGACATGGGGAAACATCTACAGAACGGGCTGGAGCCTCAACTACCATACCAACATCCTCTGAGATCTCCTCAGTGTGGCCATCGATCACCTGTGTAGATCTAGCATGCAGACCATCATCCTCAAAATGCAAAGAATCTGGATGAACACTCGTAGTTGACTTCTCCGAAATCATCCCAGCCAAAGTAGACTTATTAGGATGATCCGAATCTACCTCATCAAGAAGCTGTGAAGTTGAATACCTGTTACCCATAGAAATTGCAGGACTCTTAACATTAGTCCTTTTGTTTCTTACCGATAAACTCAATGAAATCCCCAAGAACAGTACCACGATGAGGCCCTACCACTAACCTAGGCTGATTCCCAAAAATAACCCGAGAAACCTCCTTACATGTGCGCTGCAAGTTAGACGTACCCCTAAAAGAAGGAACTTTATCCTTCTTAGCTTCGGTAGAAGAAGGCTGCTTGGGCTGACCAACTCCGCTATGTGAAGTTGGCTGATCTAAACGAGCCCCCTGTGTAGTAGGCTTTATCAGAGGCCGAGCAAACTTTCCATAAGCATAACATGAATTCGAGGAATGTCCAATGCGCTGACAGTCTGAAAAATACTTGGGAATTCTATCCCAAACAACTTTCTAAATCAGAGGACAACCACAAATTTCCAACCCAATCTCATCCATCACAGGCTTGAAAACATCCACTTCAACACAAATGCGCGCAAACTATATCTTTTCCATATGTGTAGTAGCATAATCGATCTGTATGGGATTACCCAACGAAGAACCAATGTTATGCAATACACTATGATCATACAAATATACAGGTAAAGCAAGTAAATTACACTACTAAGCACAACAGGAGTTTCAATTGAACGAGAAAAATCAGGAGTCCATTTAAAAATGCGCATAGGACCGCCATCTATGTACCACATTAGTAAAGCATGAATCCCAGACAATAAATGTGCATAATCATCTGAATGCGAAACACGAATGAAAATATATTGTGCATTGAAAATTTTCCTTGTTACCTCACCTTTAAGCTTCAAACTAGCAAACGCCATCAAATGAGATGTGGGCGAGGGACCAAATACGAGAACTTCCCCACCAAGGCGATCCAATCTGACCTACAAGACGAAGGGTGCCTACTTCAAAAAAACTAAGAACAAGCTTACCATCGCGAGAGCTCACAGAACCAATTGGATCAACAGATGTAGGGAATACAGACCCCCTACGAGCCTCGCGAAGCATATCAGAACCCACTTCATCAACCTTTGTCCAAGCATTCCCCGGAGCCGAAACAGATGGCCCCTTAACTTGTCGTGAATTCATATCATCAGCACGTTCAAAATGTATTGGTAGCCCCTCACCAATTCGCGCCAAAATGGACTCCTTATGAGATCTCTTATATCCACGGCAAGGAACTGAACGAGCTGCCTCCGCTGGAGTAAGATCCGTCGTCGAAGCAAAAGTAATAGGCTGAGATGTATCAACCAATGTGGATGAAGAAAATGTAGTGATCTAATCATTCTGCATGCATGCATGCGTCGTATTAATAGGGAAAATTGAGGAAAGGATGAAATTAGGGTTTTCATGGGTGTTTAGGAAGAGGGTAAAGGGATTGGGCGCAAGAACATGAGGAGAAGGAAGAGGTGAAGGGATCAAATCCTGAATGGGGCACCCATGACGAGAAATATTAGGATTTTTTGTAATAGGTTAGGAACTGAGAGGTTGTGGGATCGAATCCAAGGAGGTGCACGGATTTCTGGTAAGAAAATGCTTAGATATTATCTCATCAGATGGCTGGTTTGATCCTGATTAGCACAAGGCAAAATAGATTTATTTGAAATCTTATCCACTGTGGCTAAAGATTCTAGAAGTATATTTGAATTCCCTATGGTCAAAATATCTTACTGAGGTGGCAGATTCAATTGAGAAGGATTAGATATAGAAGACGTGGTTAAGAAGTGGGTCGTCCAAACTCTACATCGATTCAACCATAGACCTTCCACTCTCCGAATGATTATCCCCAAACACACTTACCGAACGAGACCCCTGCGAACTTGTGTTTCAGATAACTTGATAGCAAAACCTAAAACTCTCGCCTTCTTTTTCTTATTCTGAATTGAAGCCAAAGCTCCAGTTCGTGATTCTACCCTCCCCCTTTTTGTCCAATTTCTTCTCAGACCTGTGTCATGAACTCTAGTATTAACCACCAGACTATCCTCTAGGGGATCCGCCATGTTAGCCAACATCAAAACGCTGCCTCCACCACCAGAACCCTAACCAGAAACCCTAATTATGCATATGAAAGCCCAACAGAACCTACACACCACTATTGCAATCAGAAACCCCACGCCATGTCCACCGCCAGAAATACTACCACGAACCACTCACATAATCGAAATAGAAACAGACCTGATAAAACACAGAAAACAACGTAAGCACAGAAAGCACACACAAGCCACAAAAACTTAATGCACACAATACTCACAAACTGGAAAAATACGCAAAACAATTGGTAAAATCACAAAAAAACACACAGAACTCACAAGCAATCATGCAATAAAACAAAAACCGCCGATCAAGTTATTCAAATGTGTGTACCTGAGGAGGAACAATTTTCAATCTTGGAACATTGTCATTCATCACCTAATGGAGGATGCGGAGGAGTAAAGCGTACTGTACACAAGGTTCTTGATTGTGATTTCTTTTGGTTGACTTTGAATCAAGATGCTTACGAGTTTTTCAAGTGTTGCAAACACTGTTAAATGCTTGGTACCATTGGTCCACAAGATGATATTCCTCAAAATCCAATGCGCTTTTGTGAAATATTCGACATATGGGGCATGGATTTCATAGGACCTTTCCCTATCACATTTGGGAATTATACATACTCTTAGTTGTGGATTATGTGATCAAGTGGATTAAAGCCAAAGCTACTCGCACCAATGACTCCAAGGTAGTTGTTGGATTTCTTAAGTCCAATATTTTCAACAGTAAGGTGTTCCTCGAGATATAATAAGTGATAATGGTACGAATTTCTGTAATTTTACCGTTGAATCTTTGATGAAGAAATTTGGATGTCAACATCGTTTATCTACTTCGTATCATCCCTAAACAAATGGCCAGGCTGAAGTATCTAATAGGGAGATTAAGCATGTTTTGGAAAAGACGACTAATCTATCTAAAAAGGTTTGGAGCGCACACTTAAAAGATCCTCTTTGGGCGTACTGAACCGCATATAAGACCCCTATTGGTATGTCCCTTTATAGTTCGATTTTTGGAAACATGTGTCATTTACCCGTTGAACTTGAGCATAAGGCATTATGGGCCGTTAAAATGATGAATATGAACTTGCTCAAGTGTGAGGAGCAATGCAAGTATAATTTGCAAGAATTGGAAGAGCTTAGACTTGAAGCTTATGATGCATCTATGTGGTATAAGGATCGAACAAAAGCTTGGCATGATCGTAAGTTGAGATTTAAATAGTTTGAAGTCGGATAACTAGTAATCTTGTATCAAACTAAACTTCGACTCATGCTCGTTAAGCTTTATTTAAGATGGATAGGGCTATTTACTATCAAGTCAGTTCGGTCAAGTGGAGCAGTTAATTTAGAAGATCCCGTGAAAAAGTCCATCTTCACGGTGAACGGCCACCGACTTAAGCTCTATCATCACTTGCATCAATTAAAGATAGTGAACGAGGTTCCATTGTACCTCCAAACCTACACTTGAGGAATTTTTGAAGAGTTGAGTCTGCAACTAAAAAACATGTCGCTTGTGGGAGGCACCTGACACGTATCATTTTTATTACTTTCGCATTTTATTTCTTTAGTTTAGAAGATTATTTTTTTTTGTATAGTCTTTAGTATTGGTTTCTTGTGCTGCATAATTTAGATATCCAGAGAAATGAAATCGTAACTTGGGAAGGAAGTATCAACTTCGATTTAAATTGGTGTCCGAATTCCAGCAGGACAACCATCATGCCTGCATGCAGGAAACTTCTCAAAAGGATTCACCTTTGGAGTAGGTAGGATAGGGTTAGCATGTTCATCAAGGATGGAAAATAAATGGATTAAGCAGAAGGGGACGTGAGAGAGGGAGAGAGAAATTTCTTGACATATCATAAAATAAACCAAAGTACAAAGCAAGGTCCAAAAATGACCTAACCCCTAAAAAATAACAAAAGCAAATGGAAATAGGAAAAGGCATAAACAGATGGCCAGCAACGAAAAAAGATTTAACAATCATAGGAAACTCATAAACTGTTGATTGCAGAATGCATAGAAAACCCAATGGATTGCGGGGGTTTCATAAGGCACTCACCCCTATTTGATTTTTATTTGAGAGGGTGCACCTAAGGAAGGAATTTGAGAAGGAACTCGAGGGGGATGATATCCAAATCTTAAGTTAGGATATCCAAGTTGATTCATCCTAACCAAAGACCGAAGAAATGGTGGTGTTGCAATCAAATCAAACAATGTTTGATATGCTGCATGTTGCCCCTAACGAGCTAAATAATATGTGGGCTTGTTCACCTCTCTAAGAATGTGAGAGAAACGAACCCGGCATCCACAAAGTAGAAGTCGTATCCTCGACAAAGTGTGTAGCATTACTGGGGGCCATGACGCCCAGTAGTAAGCAAAGTAGTAACGGTCGCTGCATCCATCTCAATCCAAATATCCGACGAGAAGTGAACCGCTAGCAAGATGCCCTGATGAAGAGTTAGTAGTTTAGCCTCAAAGCTAGAAGCCACCACCACCGGCAGATGGAAAGTCGTAAGTAACTGGCCAGTATGACCCCTAACCAAGCCGCCACCTACTGCCAATCCCATCGATGCCTTAAAAGAACCATCAGTATCCAGCTTCACCCAAGGTGCCTCATGAGGTATCCACCGGACCAACATGGAACGTAAAGCTCGAGTAACGGGAGGATCTGGAAGTATAAAAGGAACCTTGGGTAAAGTACCCGCCTACTGCTCTGGAAGTAACTTCCCAACCGCGACAAGTAATTTGAGCTCTTACTCCACCTGCTAAATCACTGAATCCGACTGACAAGGAACTCCACTAAATATAGTACCATTCCCTACCTGCCAAAGCTGCCAGACTACTAGACACGGAATAATAAGAGAGTAGAGAGAGAGAGAGAGAGAGAGAGAGAGAGAGAGAGAGAGAGAGAGAGAGAGAGAGAGAGAGAGAGAGAGAGAGAGAGAGAGAGAGAGAGAGAGAGAGAAATAGTAAGAGAGAGAGAAATAGTAAGAGAGAGAGAGAAGATACATGCCCATATTATAAAGTAAACCAAAATACAACGCAAGGAAAGGCTTAATAGTGGCCTTCCCCCCCACAAAAAAAAACAACCAAACCAAACTGAAATACGAAAAGGCCTAAATAGATGGCCAACAACGAAATAAAAGTCTAACAAATCGTAGAAAACTCATAAGCTGCTAATAAGTAGAATATCCCAATCTCAAGGGAGACGATATCGGAATCTGAAGTTAGGATAGCCAAGCTGATCCATCCTAACCAAAGACTGAAGAAATGTCGGTACTGTCGAAGATCAATCAAGGTAAGCTCTGCTGCATGATGCACCTGACGGGCCAAATAATCCATCGGCTTGTTTCCCTCTTTGTGGACATGAGAGAAACAAACCTGGAAACTACAGAGAATAAGACGTATCCTTGCTAAAGTATGTCTCATGACCACAGGGCCATGGCATCTTGTAGTAAGCAAGGTAATAACTGCCGCCGCGTCCAACTCAATCCAAATGTCTGACGAGAATTGAACTGCTAGTAGGATGCCCTGATGAAGAGCTAGCAATTCAGCCTCAAAGCTAGAAGCCACAACCACCGGAGAAGAAGTTTTATCCTTGTTAAAGTGTGCCTGATGACCGCGGGGCCATAACATCCAGTAGAAAGCAAAGTGATGACTGTTGTCGCATCAATCTCTATCCAAATGTCAGACGAAAACTGAACTGCTAGCAAGATGCCCTGATGAAGAGCTAGCAGTTCAGCCTCAAAGCTAGAAGCCGCCACCACCACTAGGCAAAATGCCATAAGTAGCTGGCTAGTATGATCCCTGACCAACCCATCGTCTACCGACAAACCTATCGACGCCTCAAACGAACCATCAATATCCAGCTTCACCCAAGGTGCCTCAAGGAGTATCCACCTTGATGGGTGGATTTCATACCATCTCATCGTGTTCTTTTTAAGCTTCTTTACATCATTTTCTATCCATTTTTAGCTTTTGTTTGGCTTGGAATTGTATACTTTCGATGGTTTTTGGTTTTGTAGGTTTCTCGCGCGTTTTGAACATATTTAGTGGTATTTGGCACCAAAATGAAAGAAACCATGAACATGCATTGTTGGCAAAGATGGAGTTATTTGGATGAAGAATGAAGAGGATTTGAAGTTGTATGTTGGAGAAACCGTATTTCGGAGCTCGTGTAACAAGGCAGTTGGGAAATCGTGTGGAAGAAGGATCTTACGATCTTAGAATCCGATATCCACCATCCACATAGTAGTTCTATGTGTTAGAAACACTTTGGAAAAGTTTCGTGACGATCCAACGGTTATCGAAGGAGATATTGTGTTTTTCCCAAACCTGGTTAGTGTAGGAAATTGTGTTCTAGGCCGAAGACGTCGGACCGCGGTCCTCTATGTTCTGACCCAAAAATGCAAATTTTTGTTGTAGTCGGACCACGGTCCGCCTTTTGTGCTGGACCACGGTCCGCGTCTATTTAGGCCCTAAATCGTTTTTTCTCGGCCCGAAACGTATATAAACCCTTTCGGACTTCTTTCGTTCAAACGACACACTATATTTTCGAACTCTTCCACCCTCCAAAGCAGAGAAACACCCAAGGCATCCCTACGTTGAAGATTCAAGATGAAAATTGAAGACCACAACCTGAGAACCAAGTGCGAGGATCAATCCGCTAGATTCTAGGTTGTATTATTCCTTCTTAGTTTTGTTAAGGGTTTTTGATACTTGATTTCTATGGATTCTTTTTGCATCTTTTGTGATAATTTTCCTACGAATATGAGTGGCTAAATCCCCTTGTGTGGGGGTGTAGCATGACCTATATTTTTGATGAATTGATTGAAACCCTAGTTTTTCAATGAATGAATTGTTTTGTTTCTTAATTGTTGAGCCTGCTTTTGATTTCTCTACAATTCTTTAATGTGACTGGCCATTATCTTAGATAATTGTAGAGAATATAGGTAATAGGTAACACGGCGGATCATACCCGGTTATTTATTTAGACCTGCAATTAAGTGTCTAGATTGTTACCATTGGTTTGGGATAATTTAGATGGTTATTTAAATCCTTGAGCATGATACGATCCTTAGGTGCATGATATGATCACTTTATTGACCCTTAGGATTATAAGTTAGAGATCTCCCGCCATCATACGAAATCCCTATAGCCTTAGTGGATGAACCAACAAAATAAATTCATAAATGCTAGCTAGAGATTACACAAGGCCGATACTTGGAGCCAATACCACATGTATCATCCTGGAAGAGACCGCTAGGAATTATGATCTGAAGCCCATTTACTATCATATGCTACCATCTTTCTATGGGCTAGCAACTGAAGATCCTCTTGCTCATATTATGGAGTTTTATGCTACATTGGGGACTCTTCCTCTGTTGGTTCTGAGACGTGGTTCAGGTGTAGAGGGGGGGGGGTGTGAATACACCTGAATACAAATTCGTTTCTCAAACATTCAGGAAAGATGACTTCACATCTATCTAATAGACTGTAAACTGCTGATGTGTTGCTTAAGCTAGGAATAGACGAATAGCTTCCAATCTTGCAATTGGGGTGAATGTTTCGTCAAAATCTATTCCTTCCGATTGATAATAACCGTTGGCAACGAGTCGAGCTTTATTCCTGACAATAACGTTGTTTTCATCGCGCTTGTTCTTGAAGACCCACTTCGTTCCTATTACATGTAGATGTCTAGGTCTGTCAACAAGCTTTCATACGTCGTTTCGCATGAACTGATTCATCTCTTCTTGCATGGCGGTGATCCAATCAGCATCATTCAGCGCATCCTCTATTGTCTGAGGTTCTTCTGTTGACAAGAAACATGAATATAAAGCACTTTCTCCTTGACAGAATCTGGATCTTGTCTTGACACTATCTGAAGGATCTCCAATGATAAGATCTAAAGAGTGAGAATCTAACCACGAGAGACGACATCTTGTCACTTCATCTGGATTTGGTTCAACAGAAATAGTAGTATTAGGAATTTCAATTGTATTGTTCTGTGTTTAAAGTAATTCAGTAACAAGGGTTGGGTCTACTGAGTCACCAGGTTTAGGGGCATTTAGCTCAGGAACATTGACTGTTCCCCCTGAGTTGTTATTCTCAGTAGAGGTCTCAGTTACCATATTGGTTTTGTCATCGACCAGAATTACCTGGGATTGATTCTGTTTGGTAGAATCAATCTCCTCAGCTACATTGCTTGTTGTTTGATTCTGAATTTCATCATCTGAATCATTATCCCAACAATGTTGGATCTTTTTAGTGTTGTCTTTTAAGTTTAGATCATGTAGCTTGCTCCTGACCTCTTCAGCTTCTGGCTGAGAGTTTGACTTCCTGAACTCAGAAATAAATTCATCAAATACAACATGATGGCTTTCCTCCACATAAAGGGTCCGGTAGTTAAAGACCCTGAAAGCTTTGCTGACCCTAGAGTATCCTAAGAAGACTCCTTGGTTTGACTTACTTTCAAAGACCTTTAACTGGTCCTTTCCGTTATTGTGGATAAAGCACGGACAACCAAAAATATGGAAATGTGAAATAGAAGGAATTCTCCCTTTCCATAGTTCGTAAGGCGTCTTCATGTGCATCTGAGTCAGTAGAGACCGGTTCTGAGTGTAGCAGGCAGTGTCAATAGCTTCTTCCCAGAACTTCAATGGAAGACCTGAGTCTGCAAGCAACGTCCTTGCTGCTTCCTTAAGCGTTCTATTTTTCCTTTCAGCAAGTCCGTTCTGCTGAGGCATACGTGCCGCTGAGGTTTCGTGTTCAATGCCTTTAGCCTCACATAAGTCTTTTAGCATTGAGTTCAAAAACTCAGTTCCACGATCTGAGCGTATCTTTTGAATCTTGATATCTTTCTCGACGCTCAGCCGCTTCAGTAGTTTCGGCAGCTCAAGTTTAACGTCAGATTTGTTGGCGATGAATATCACCTAAGTATATCTTGAATAGTCATCAATGACTACAAGAGTGTATTTCTTTCCTCTGATCGTCACTGGGTTGACTGGCCTAAATAAATCCATGTGCAGCAGTTGAAGGATTCCATCAGTGGAAGGTGACAGAATGGGCGGATTGCTTGACTTTGTTTGCTTCCCCTTCAGACATGCTTCACAATTTTCATGTCTCTTTAACACTTCGTTGGGCAGTCCTTTGACTTTAGCATCACGTGCTAGCTTGTTGATTGTCTTGAAGTTCAGATGACTCAGTCGTCTGTGCCACAGCCATGTTGTTTTGTCATCTGACCTCGTGTGTCCTAGCAGGCAAGCTTCAGGTTCTGCGGTATTCCATTCAGCATAGTATATGTTTCTTCGCCGCGACCCTGGTAACACAGTTTGTACTATAGATATATTAAGAACATCACAAAACCATGCGTCAAAAGTCACTTTATTAGAGTTATCACATAATTGACTGACAGAAAAAAGATTATGTTGAAGTCCTTCAACATAAGATACCCTAGGAACTATTACAATTCCTATTTTCAGTGTGTCGTATCCCCTTGTGTAGCCTTTGGAGTTGTCACCGAACTCAATTCTGGCTCCATCTTGCTGAACATAGTCGGTCAGTAGGCTCTTTTAATGTGTCATATGTCCTGAGCATCCACTGTCGACAATCCAAGGGTCCTGTAGCACCTGCAAAACAAAAATAGATTTAGGTACCCTTTGGGTTCAGCTTAGGTCCTTAATGGTTAGGTTTGAGGATCTAAACTTATCTGACAGCCCTGATGGCTTAAGACTTCTTTCCCTTGTTGTCAGTAGTTTGCTCCACTGAACTTGGAGTAGCTGACTTCTTAGTCTTTTGAGGTTCAGCTTTCTTTTTCTTCTAAACCTTAGGGCTTTTGACTCTTGGCTCATAGTAGTACGATCCGTACTGAGCTGGATGAGTCAGTAGTTGGTGGCCATACTGTTCAACCCACCTGACCTTCTTAGTTTCCCTTGAGTTTGCTCTTGGTATCTTGGGGCTATAACCGTGGGTCATCTTCTTGTTGCTAGACTGAGGTGTTTGAATTTTCTACTTATTCTTTGTCTGAGGGGATGTAAATTATGCATGTTGTGTAACCCCTTGGACAAACTTATAAGTCAATTTGGTGGAGCTCTTCTGTCCTAAAGTGGAGGCTTCACTTGTATAGCCAAGTCCTTCTTTGGTGGCATGTGGTCTTTGCTCTCGTAGTAGCTTCTCCAACTTCTCTTTTGCTCCAGTGTAGTGCTCTGTCATCAAGGTTCTCCACGCCTCATCACTCTTTCTTAGAGCTTCATATTCTGTTCTGGCATGTGTGAGAGTTTCCTTGAGATTATAAATTTCAGTCTCTTTCTCAGAGATGTCTTTGGACAGTACTGAAATTTGTGCTTCTTGGTCTTGAGACTTAGTCATCAGAGAGTTAATCTCTTCCTTCAGTCTCAGAACAAGTCCTTCAGACTCAGTAGAGTCCTGACTTCTCTTTGAAAGTCTCCGATTCTCTGCTTTCAGGATATCCATCTCCTGAATCGTCTTGTTGAACTGCTGGCTCATTTGGATTTGCTCTTCAAGCAGATCTTCGTACGCAAGAACCACATCCAGCGGTTCTCCTGTAGCAGAACTTGTGTAGTGTGTGCAAGGTGAAGAGGGGCATACAATGGGTTCACAATTTACCTCAGTCTCTTCTCCGGCCATCAGACACAGTTCAACATCTTTTGTCTCGATTGCCATGAATGCGACATCATCATCGGATGATTCCATAAACAGTTCCTCATTGCTTGAGCAATCGGACAACTCTCCAGCTATGTAGGCTTGCCTCTTCTTTACAAACTTATCGCGTCGGACTTGCCTTTCAGCTCTTTCATCTGCTGAGAGTTCAGGATATTCGTACTGGAAGTGTCCTGGCTTTTTGCAGTTGTAACATACTGAGGTTCTGCCGTCCCTTCTAGATGTTTCTCTTTGTTCCACGGGAGCAGCTTCAGTATTCCTGTAATCAGGTAGAGATTTAGTTTCACTTTTCGTGCGATGATGATCTCTCACTTTCCTTCTGAACATTTCTTTCTCCTTCTGGTATTTCACAGCAAGGAGAGCATACTTCTCAACCAAGTTGTCATCAGTAGGTATGGTCACTGAGCTTCCAGCTGGCTGGCTTGTTGCTGAGGGACTTGCTCCGGGAGTGCTAGCTGATGCCTTATAAGCATGATCCATTGGCACTTCAGCTTCAGCACCGGGGGTGTGTGGGAGGTTGAATTCGAACTCCTCTGCTTTTAGCACTGAAAATACATAATTAGGAGTAAAAGAATTCAAGTCAGAGTTCCTCATAAACGTAGCAAAGGAATACCACTTGGGCCTACTGAGAGCCCTAAGAATCTTTGTCTTCGTCTCCTTGTTGTTGAACGTTTTCCCCAGTCCGTTGATGATGTTGATCTGATTTGTGAATCGAGTACTGAAATCATATATGGACTACCCAGGAAGCATAGCGAATGCCTCGAGTTTCTACAGCTCTAACTCCAGCTTGTTTTCTTTGATTTGTGGAGTTCCTTGGCTCAGCACTGCGAGAGCATCCCATAGCTCCTTTGCAGTCTTGCAGTCAGGTACTCTTCCGAGATATGAGTCACTGAGTGTCATCAGTATAACGTTTTGAGTAACTCGGTCGAGGTTGTGCAGTTTCTTCTCCTCATGAGTGAAGAGGCTTTTGTCCTTTGCGACTTTCGGACCGGTTCGGGTACCATCTGCTCCGTCCAAAGCAAGTACGACTGAGTCGACCATCAGAACAGTAGGTCCTTTTTTCTAGACGTCGGTCATGCTGTCGTGCAGCGAGGTTAAATGTGCCTCCATCCTCACTCGCTATACCGCATAGTTCTCTATCGAGAACATGGGTACAATCCTAATCCCTGAAATATATCAGCTATTGAAAGATAGGATATAAGATGCAATGAAGAGATGCAAGATGCAGTGAAAACGGGTTTTCCTAGGATCTTTGTGCGACACAGACCAGTTTCAGAAAATGATGATCAGTTAAGAACACCGCTCTGATACCAATTATTGGTCCTAAGACGTGGTTCACGTGTAGAGGGGAGGGGGGTGAATACACCTGAATACAAATTTGTTTCTCAAACGCGAAAGTCAGCTCTAACTGAGTTTGCTACTGAGCTGAGTCAGATAGCCAAATATACTTTCAGATCGCGTTGGGCAAGAAATTATTTTACTGAGTTCAGCTCTACTGACTTGAGTCAGTCGAACAATCGTTCAGTATCAGAGTTATTTGCGGAAGTGTAGGCCCTATTAAACGTCTCGGTTGGAAAACCGGTTTTATGCTGAGTTTGATGAAATACAGTTTTAATGCAATATGATCAGTAAAAGAAAACAGTAAATCAACACAACAAATTTTTAAAGTGGTTCGGACACACTGGATCCTACGTCCACTGTCCTGACCAAAGCAGGATACTTGTTATATTTATATTGAGCAAGTCTTAGTGATCCATTCTCAAGGCAGATACAACTTGAAGTTTATACTGAGCAAGTTCTCAGTGATCTGTTCGCAGGACAGATTCTCAACTTATAGTCGTAGTGACTTTTACAGGGGTTTCAAACTTAAAGAGTTTGAGTCTTCTCCAACTAAGAGGAAGTTCTTACAATAAGAACAGTTTCGCAAAGATGTGAACTTCCTCAAGATTTCTAAGCTATAGATATTACAATAAGGCTTGCTTAGATAAGAGAAGGGGAACACGGATAACTCTAAGTGATGAACTAAAAGGTTCTTCTAAGAAAGCTATTTCTTCACTGGATTCTTCGAATGAGATCGTTAAGAGTTTTGTGCGTCGATGGCTTGGGTTCCCGGTGGTGTCTCTACATGAAGACTTCTCTTATATAGTCGTCGATTGTGAATAGATCCATTGGAGGGAGGTCTAGCCACGTGTCAAAACGACAAGGAAAACGGCTCCTTAAATTTGAAAGTTGATGGGTAGGTGCACTGTAGAGATACGCCTCTTTTTCAGTCTGGGAGCAGCTTTTGTCTGAAAAGATAAGTTTTTGTTGGCTCCTTATTGGTCTAGGTAGATTGGTAGGTGAGACTTGTCAAACATCAAGGTTTACTTCTTCTGAATTCTCGGACCTTCAACTGAAGTGACTTCCTACTAACGTTCTTCTGAGTATAAGTGCATGGACATGAGTTCCTGTGCAGATTCAGTTGGTGGTTGGCTGACCAACTGACTTCTTCGATCCTGAGTCCATAAGCTGAGTGCAAGGTCTTCTACTGAACTCTGCAGCTACTGAACTCTAGCCTACTGAATTTCTAACAACTGAACTCAAACTAAGCTATTACAGAAACGAAGGTACATCATTCAGCTAGGGGTTTTGGGATCTTCAAGTCTATAAATGTGTCTACTGAATCCTTATCCCAACATCCTCTCAGCGGGCTAACTACTGATCAATTGGGAAGACGATTGTTTCCCTACACTCTGAAGGATAAGGCCAAGAATTGGTTGAACACATTGCCTGCTAATTCTTTGCGAACAATGGAGGACGTGTTCAAAGCATTCACTAAGCGATACTACTCCCGAAGCAAGAGCCATGAGTTGAGGCAACAGATTGCTACTTTCTCTCAGTTTGACAATGAGACATACCATGAAGCTTGGGACAGATTCAAGGGACTCCTCATCCAATGCCCACATCATAATTATCAGGTTGCAATGTTGAATGATTTCTTTTACAATAGATTGCTCTTGCCGTGTCAGATTATGGTTGACAACGTGGCTCCCGACGACATTCTTGCACTGACTCCAAGTGCATTGCATGAACTTTTTGAGACGTTGAAGGCTCGTTCCGTACAAATAAGTCAGAGTGTGAGACAACGTGGAACACATGATGTGCAAGCTGCGTACGCAGATGATACTATTAAAGAGCTTCAACTGCTTTGACAAGAAATCAAGGAGCTCAAGCAGATACAAGTGCAAGCCCCAAAGATTGGCGAGGTCTGTACCATTTGTGATGATCCACAACACTCAACTATCCAATGCCAGTTTAACATCATCCATAGCCAATTTGAAGAGGAACAAGCTAATTAGGGACAAGGCATAGGACATTAGGAATGGGAGGAGAGAAAGCAATATCAGAGTCCGCAACAAAAAATTTTCCATAAGCAGCAAGGATACAATCCTAACTATGAGACTTACCAGAATTATGGAGGAAGGAATACCAATCAGCAGTAGAACTTTGGAGGCACATCATCTTCTCGCCCTCAGCCAAAGATTGAGCAAGCTGAACAAAATACCATTGCCATCTTGCAAGACACCTTAAACTCCTTTATGAAGAGTTCTAGGGAGCAAATGGAGACACTCACCACTTCTGTTAAGAACGTGGAAGCAACTTCAAAAAAATTGGGAACTCAACTTAGCCAGCTAGCACGGGAAGTCGCTTTGCTTAAAATGCAACAAGGGAAACTAGCTGGAAAAACACAGCAAGCAAAAGCTATCCATGTATTGAGGAACGACAAGGAGATTGAGAAGCCAGATTATATTCCTGAAGACTCACCCCTTGAGGAAAAAATCAAGCAGGATGGCGTAGTCGAAGAGGATGAAGAAGCCTTGACTGAACATGACAAAGGAAAAGAGAAGGATCTTGTAGAAAAACCCGCTTTACACAAAGGGAGTAACCCATACAAGCCTCCTCCACCATTTCCCGGGCGTCTGAAAGGAAGCAAGCAAGATAAGCAATTCTCTACCCTTTTCAATATGCTTTCTAAGGTTAACATCAATCTTCCCCTTTTAGACCTTATCAAGAGTATTCCAAGGCAATCCAAGTTCTTCAAGGAGCTCATCACAAACAAAAAGGATTGCGAGCATAGTACAAATCTTCCTACACTTGAATCAGGAGGTGTTGTAGTTGATACATCGACTCTACCACCTAAATTAGCAGATCCTGGAAGATTCGACCTCACTATCTCTATGGGCAAGGATAGAGTTACACAGCTATGCTAGATATTGGAGCTGGTATCAACCTCATGCCCTACTCTGTCTACAAAACGTTGGGAGTTAACAATTTGAAGCCTACACCTACGAGGCTTCAATTTGCTGATAACTCGGTGAAGCCCCCAGTGGGGATCGTGGAAGATCTGCTGGTAAAGGTAGACAAGTTTATTGTTCCTGTTGACTTTATTATTCTTGATGCAGATGATACTTCTCGAGGGCTACGTGACCAGCTTATCATCCTAGGGAGGCCATTTATGGCAACCACTAGGACTTGTGTTGATGTACCATCACGAACTGTGAGGATGGAAGTCTTGGGGGAGGTTACCGAATTCAAAGCACTAACTCCAACCACATTGGGAACTAATGCCTCAACTGCTGAAGTTAACTTTGTGGAGCCTGCATATGATGTAGTGAAGGATTCTGATGGTCCAGAGGGATTAGGATTACACACATTATTCAATGACAAGTCAACTGATGTTGGTGTTCCGAAATTGGATGGATGTGTTGAAGATCAAAAAGACATGTTCCCGAAGAAAACCATCTAGGTCAGACGCACTAAAGCTGCTAATGGGAAGAGCATACTGGTTAAAACACTATATCCTGGTCTTAAAGTTCTTTTATATGACGATGGTTCTGGAGTTTTTCCAGTATACCCAAGTTCTACATTCTCCGGACCATTTCCGGTGGTGGACGTTTTGTCACATGGTGTGGTGAAATTGATGAATCCACGAACCAAAAAATATTTCACGGTGAAGGATGTCAGCGGAGCATCATCAAAGGAGTCGTTCGATAAGGCTGTAGTGGGGCGTCTAAAGTTGCCGAGTATCTAATCTAATTCAACAAAGTCGAGCCAACGACTCTAACCAATAGCGCTTCGTGGGAGGCAACCCACGTTTGTGAATTTTTCTAGTTTTCTTAGTTATATTAATTACTTTCCATAAATAAATAAATAAATAAATAAACTGGGGATAAAAATGGCAAATTGGCAAAAATAGTCCTCAAACTTCGCGTTTTTGCGAATTTTGTCCTCAAACAATTTTTTTTTTGTTTTTTTGACCCTCAGCTCCTTGTTTTTGCGATTTTAGTTTAATTTTAAAAAATAAAAAATTAAAAGGGCAAAATCGGATTTTTATTTATATGGACCAAAATTGCAAATGAAAAATTATTTGGGACCTATTTAGCAAAATTAAATAGTTTAAGGACTGATTTCACAAGTTTTAGACAAATAAGCTAATTGTTTCGTATCGACAAGATTTTGCATTAATTTTTTTATTTTTCATATAACTTTATTGCTTCGTATCAAATATAAGCTAACGAAGACTTCGTACCAATATGAACAACATTTAATTCGAAATGCAAAATATTACTGTGAATTAACCATTAAAAAATAAAGCTATTATCACCCAATTTTTTTTTACTTCAAAATAACAATTTAGAGCATAATATTTACTTCAAAATAACATGAATACGAGGAAAATATGTGTCAGTTCGTATTTTACGATGAATAATATGTTATAAAAAACATTTAATTCGTAATTTTTCATGAATAATAGAATACGAGGAAAATATGTATCAGTTCGGAAATAACATAAAATATTAGTTTTATTTGCAAATACTATAATAAGCCAAAAAAACTACTGCAAATAAGGTTAGTCTCGTATTCACATTCTCTGCATAGAACTGCCATGTTATTCGCCGTCGGCCTCCTTCGTCCCCATGTTCATCAGCTTCGGCGGATTCGTCTCCCACTTCCTCTTTCGCTGCGAGCTCTAGGGAATGTTATTCGCCGTCGGCCTCCTTCGCAATTCGTCAGCGAGCGCATCAATTGCGGATTCGCAATTCTCCTCGTATTCTAGTTATTTTAAAGTAAATATTATGCGCTAAATGGTTATTTTGAAATAAAATCTTTGGGTGATAATAACTTGTTTTTTAATGATTAATTCACAATATATATTTTGCATTTCGAATTAAATGTTGTTTATATTGGTACGAAATCTTCGTTAGCTTGTATTTGATACGAAGAAATAAAACTATATGAAAATTCAAAAATTTAATGCAAAATCTCGTCGATACGAAGCAATTAACTTATTTGTCTAAAATTTGTGAAATCAATCCTTAAACTGTTTTATTTTGCTAAATAGGTCCCAAATCATTTTTTATTTGCAATTTTGGTCCGTGCAAATAAAAATTTCTATTTTGTCCTTTTGATTTTTTATTTTTAAAAAAAAATTGAATTAACGGTTAAATTGACGGAAAATCTAACGGTAGGACTAAAATCGCAAAAACAATGAGTTGAGGGTAAAAAAAACAAAAAAAAGAAGTTTGAGTACAAAATTCGCAAAAATGCGAAGTTTGAGGACTATTTTTGCCAATTTGCTGATAAAAATTTACATATATGCTTCACCTATTAATTTTAAATGCATAATAAGCTATGTCAGAGCAGTAGCGGAGCTGATACGGTGGGGATTAACTTGGGATCTGAGCCTGCCAGATCAAGCTTCGCATATGTAGATGGACCGGACATCACCTAGACATCAAGGAAGATTCGCATACGGTGGGGATTTTCTTTATTTCACTCTATTTTCGTGCTAGGGACTAGCTCGTAGATAGGTTTGGGGGGGTATGTAGAATCTTGAACCCTATTAATTTGGTATGTATAATTATAATTCTGATGATTCTCTATGTACTAGATATTTGAACTACTATGACATATTATTTGATGATTATGCATTTCTTGCCTTACATTTTTTCTTCTTTACTGAAGCATTGTTGGATTGAATTTGAGCATGATAAGATTTTCGAACATGTAGGATATAAAAGTATGGTAGTCCAAAAGTCTTTGGTAAGAATTTGAGCCTATTATGAACTGACGAAATTTTATGTCGGTCTCAATTTCTTTCATGTGTGATCCTCGCTTTAGGGAGAATATTTAGAACTTGCTTTGAGTCTGTTTGAAGTTTATTGAACACTTTTCGTATATGGCATTGATATGATCTTAGGCACTATTTCGTTCTTTAGCCAGAGTCAAATATGATTCCTACCTTGAACATCAACCTAGTAAGCCCCTTTGAGCTTCATGTATCATTTTTATTCATGTACCTCCACTTAAATTCCCTAGCCTATCTAGCCTTAACCGAGGATCTAGTCGAGTTGTTAGTGTTGTGGGAGGAAATGGAGGCTTGTGAGGGTTTGGTGATCAAGGGACAATTTTTTGCTAAAAAGTGAGATTGGTGTGAATTGATTTTGATTCTATCCAGCCTGGTACCGAACTTGATGACACCGTGTTATTTTGAAATCTTTATCTAATTATTGATAGAGAGTTGGCAGGTAAACAATTGGATAGAATAAGAGAGACTTGGGCATGTACTCCTAACTTTGATTGAAAGGGGGTTTATTGATGACATACTTAGAGTTAGGAGATGAAAAAAAAGGAAAAAAAAACAAGTGAAAAGGAAAAAAAGAGGAAGTTGCATGGGGGACTATATTTTGGAAACAAAGTGAGAACTTAGGGGTGACTTGATTTGTTTAATTATGGGTGATTCAAATGTGGTTGATTTTAAAGGTTTATTTTGATATATCATCATTTGGATGCTCTACTAGATCCCTTGATTGTTCGTACATTATGAGTCATTTTTCCTAAATATTCCCTACCTTTTTTATTACATGTCTTAGCCCCCATTACAACCAAAGAAAGACCTTCGTGATCTTTGCCATGAATTGTGTTCATTATGAGTAAATTAGACAATCTGCAAGCTTATGAAGACGTTCTCCTAGAGTTGAGTTTGAGTGATAATTTTACCCTTATACACTTGAATGTTTGAGTGATACAGATTTCTGGAGAGGGACTACTCTACTTCTATCTTCTATTTTGTTTTGAATGTGGCATTATGCTTGAATGATTTTCACGTGCTAATGATGTGTTCTTCTAAAAACTGAATTAGGCTTAAATTGTTATGCTCATCTTTTTTATATTTAGTCATAGTCTTTCTTTTATCTTGTTTCTTTGCTTGAGGACAAGCAAAATCTTAGGTTTGGGGGGATTTGATGAGTTGTTTTTATACCATCTCATCGTGTTCTTTTTAAGCTTCTTTACATCATTTTCTATCCATTTTTAGCTTTTGTTTTGCTTGGAATTGTATACTTTCGATGGTTTTTAGTTTTGTAGGTTTCTCGCGTGTTTTGAACATATTTGGTGGTATTTGCCACCAAAATTAAAGAAACCATGACCATTGATGCATTGTTGGCAAAGATGGAGTTGTTTGGATGAAGAATGAAGCGGATTTGAATCAGGATGTTGGAGAAACCGTATTTCGGAGCTCGTGTAATAAGGCAGTTGGTAAATCACGTGGAAGAAGGATCTAATGATCTTACAATCCGATTTCCACCGTCCACATCATATTTCTATGTGTTAGGAACACTGTGGCAAAGTTTCGTGATGATCCAACGGTTATCGAAGAAGATATCGCGTTTTTTCCAAATCTGGTCAGTGCAGGAAATTGTGTTCTCGGCCGAAGACGTCGGACCGCGGTCCGCGTTTTGTGCTAAACTGCGGTCCTCTATGTTCTGACCCAAAAACGCAAATTTTTTCTGGAGTTGGACAGCGGTCCGCCTTTTGTGCTGGACCACGGTCCGCATCTGTTTAGGCCCTAAATCATTTTTTCTCGACCCGAAACGTATATAAACCCTTCCAGACTTCTTTTGTTCGAACGATAAACCATATTTTTGAACTCTTCCACCCTCCAAAGCAGAGAGACACCCAAGGCATCCCTCTGTTGAAGATTTAAGATGAAGATTGAATACCACAACCCGAGAACCAAGTGCGAGGATCAATCCGCTAGATTCTAGGTTGTGTTATTCCTTCTTAGTTTTGTTAAGGGTTTTTGATACCTGAATTATATGGATTCTTTTTGCATCTTTTGTGATTATTTTCCTACGAATATGAGTGTTAAATCCCCTTGTGTGGGGGTTTAGCAGGACCTATGTTTTTTATGAATTGATTCAAACCCTAGTTTTTCAATGAATGAATTGTTTTGTTTCTTAATTGTTGAGCCTGCTTTTGATTTCTCTATGATTCTTTAATGTGACTAACCATCATCTTAGATAATTGTAGAGAATATACGTAATAGGTAACACGACGGATCATACCCGGTTATTTATTTAGACCTGCAATTAATTGTCTAGATTGTTACTATTGGTATGGGATAATTTAGATGATTCTTTAAATCCTTGAGCATGATATGATCCTTAGGTGCATGATATGATCACTTGATTGACCCTTAGGATTATAAGTTAGAGATCTCCCGCCATCATATGGAATCCCTAGAGCCTTAGTGGTTGAACCAACAAAATAGTTCTATGTGTTAGGAACACTGTGGCAAAGTTTCGTGATGATCCAACTTTTATCAAAGAAGATATCGCATTTTTCCCAAAACTGGTCAGTGTAGGAAATTGTGTTCTCGGCCGAAGACATCGGACCGCGGTCCGCGTTTTGTGCTGGACTGCGGTCCTCTATGTTCTGACCCAAAAACGCAAATTTTTTCTGGAGTTGGACAGCGGTCCGCCTTTTGTGCTGGACCACGGTCCGCTTCTGTTTAGGCCCTAAATCATTTTTTCTCGACCCGAAACGTATATAAACCCTTCCAGACTTCTTTTGTTCAAACGATACACCATATTTTCGAACTCTTCCACCCTCCAAAGCATAGAGACACCCAAGGCATCCCTCCGTTGAAGATTTAAGATGAAGATTGAATACCACAACCCGAGAACCAAGTGCGAGGATCAATCCGCTAGATTCTAGGTTGTGTTATTCCTTCTTAGTTTTGTTAAGGGTTTTTGATACTTGAATTATATGGATTCTTTTTGCATCTTTTGTGATTATTTTCCTACGAATATGAGTGCTAAATCCCCTTGTGTGGGGGTTTAGCAGGACCTATGTTTTTTGATGAATTGATTCAAACCCTAGTTTTTCAATGAATGAATTGTTTTGTTTCTTAATTGTTGAGCATGCTTTTGATTTATCTATGATTCCTTAATGTGACTAACCATCATCTTAGATAATTGTAGATAATATACGTAATAGGTAACACGGCGGATCATATCCGGTTATTTATTTAGACCTGCAATTAAGTGTCTAGATTGTTACTATTGGTTTGGGATAATTTAGATGATTCTTTAAATCCTTGAGCATGATATGATCCTTAGGTGCATGATATGATCACTTGATTGACCCTTAGGATTATAAGTTAGAGATCTCCCGCCATCATACGGAATCCCTAGAGCCTTAGTGGATGAACCAACAAAATAAATTTATAAATACTAGCTAGAGAATGGGAATGAATCAATCATCTTAGACATAGTGATTGTTAAACCTCCGCATTCTTCATCAAACTTGAAACCACACCCATTAATCTATTTTGCTTTACTTTTACTTGTTCTTTTACTTTCTCGCAACCATCACATAGCATAAAGCTCGAGGTATAGGAGGGCTCAGTGGCATAAATGGAACCTTGGGAAAGCACCCCCCCACTGCTCCGGGAGTAAGCTCCTGGCGGACACTAGTAATCTGAGCTCCCGCTCCATCTGCCAAATCACTGAATCCGACCGAGAAGGAACTCCGCTAAAGATAGTATCATTCTTCGCCTGCCAAAGCTGCTAAACCACCAAGCATGGAACTATGAAAGATAAGTGAGTGGCGGAGGCCCTCAGAAGGGCTGACTATCAGTGCCCTAATCTAAGTGTAAAGTCAACGCTCGTCTGTGAGAAAGTGTGTACAAATGGGAACCAAGAAGAGAAATGACTCCAGACGGTTCTTGCCAATACAGCCCTCAGAAACAAATGCTTAAAAGACTCAATCGCACGCAACTCAATAGGACAACACAAACACAAACACAAGGTGGCTACCCTGATGCTGTCTCTGAACATCCACCTATAATCTCCTCCGCAATAACCTCCACAAAAAAATAGAGTAAGACGGCCTCAAACAAGAGTTCCAAATAGAGCTATAAATAGCCCGTCTAGTCCCCCTCCCCCTCACCTGCTGCCAACCAGAAGTCGAAGTGAACTTACCATGCGATGTAAAGGACCATCACATCACATCCTCCTCTCCCCACATCACCGGAGTCCGAAGGATGTCAGATATCCGCTCAGAATGCAAACCACAAGTATTCCATAACTGCATCGAATACCCATGCAACCATGTACGCAAGTGATAATGGAAACAATCGCGAACCTGAATAGGAGGCAGGACTGCATATAGGTGAGCAAAGGAAGACAGTCGGGTGTCAACAACTCATCTATCATGCCAAAAACTTACCCCACCACTTCCCATAGACTATCAATATACTCCTGAGTATGAATACTCCTCTGCATAAGCTACCACCAAATCCAACTCGGCTTATCCGAGAGACGACCCCTAAATTGTGGGTAAGCATGAGAGCAATACTTAGCCCACATGAACCAAGACCAAAGAGAATCCCTAGCCTGGAACCGCCACCATAACTTATAGTTGAAGGCACCCATAACATAAGACAGCCGGCGAATACCAAGAAACCCCCTCATCTTAAGGCAAACAAACATCTGCCCAAGCAATCCAGTATATACCTGGCCCATCCTCCGAAGAAAAACCGAACTGTCATCTGCTCAAGCTTGTGATGAAACTCCTAGAAGGCTCTAAACCCTGAAGTTCATGCAGTGGTATAATAGACAACGTACTCCTAATTAAGGCAAGTCGACCACCAAAAGAAAGATGGCAATGAGACCAACCATCTAACCTAGAACTCATCTTCGCCCCTAGTTCAACGAAAGCAGTCAGCCTAAAAAACCTTCGATAGATATGAACTCCTAAGTATGTGAAAGGGATACTCCCCCGCTAAAAGCCTTAGCCTGCTCAATCGTAGGCTGCAACCTCAAAACATAAAGCTCATGGATGAAAAAATCACTCTTCCCCTAATTGATCATCTACCCGACACCCCAGTATAATGATCAAGACATCCCAACAATCGCGCCAAACTAGACTGATATGTCCTCAAGAAGAATATAATGCCATCCGCGTATGAAAAGTGTGAGATGTGGAAATACGGTCGCCGCACCCCTACCTCAGATCATGCCATCTCTCAAACAACCGATTCAAAGATCGGGATAAATAGTCAGTAGCAATGACAAACAATGAAGGAGACAGAGGACCACCCTGCCTTAACCCCCGAGTAGATGGAAAAAAAACTGTAGGTGAACCATTCACCATCATCGAAAACCAACAATTCCAAATGTAACGCCCAATCATGCTTATCCACACTGGTGGAAACCCTATCCGCTCCAAAACACGCTAGAGAAAATGCCACTACACCCGATCATGCACCTTAGCCATAAAAACCTTAATGACCAGATTCGGGATCCTCTGACGTTCATTCAGATCATGAACAAGCTCATGGGCAAGGAATGCATTATCACTAATAAGGCAGCCACTGACAAAGCTACTATAGTTAGGCACCACCACAAAAAGCAATAAAGGCGCCAACTGAGATGTTAACAGCTTAGTGATGATCGTATTAGTGACGTTGCACGAGCTGATAGGCTGAAAATTTATCGAATCTCAGGCATTCGGCTTCTTCGGCGAAAGAATAATTGATGTTGCAGTAAAACAATGAGGCATATAGGCACCAAACATAGCAGCGCGGACCTCCTCCACCTCCGGAACCGCACAAAGACCATTCAGATCAACACCAGGTGGCAACGGAGAAAGAATCTCAAAATCTGGATCTAGAAGATGCCCAACATCAGAATTAAGTCTAAAAAAAATCTACAGCAGGCGCCTTAATCTCCGAATCAAAAGTCAATATACGACCTTGGTCCTTAATAAAATAAATACGAGATCAGACACTCTTCTGCTTTACCCAGCCCTGGAAAAATCAAATATTCCTCTCCCCCTCCACTACCCACCTAATAGCCGCCTTCTGCCTCCAAAAATCAAACTCCACCCGAGTAAGGAGAACAAACTCAACAACACGCCGATTAACCTCAGCTCTAGTCCAAGCAGAAGGAAATGCCTCATAAGCAGCCTAGGCAGATCCCAAAGCCGCCACCGCATTCCTCAAAGTAGCAAACACATCCCCAAAGACCTCCCGATTCCAAGTCTTAAGAAACACATTTACCCTCTTCAACTTCAACTACAAGTTCATCATTCCATGAAAACCAATACCCTCCTCCCGAACACGTTGAATCTCTGGAAGAAAAGTGTGATGCTTGATCTATATGTTCAAAAATCGAAAAGAAGATTTCGGCCTCTCAACCGTAATCGCACACCGCACCAAATGAGGACAATGAGTCGAGATAGACCTTGAAAGATTGTTGGTCCCGAGAGCACGTTCAGGTGTAGAGGAGGAATGAATACACCTGAAAACCGATTTCTCAACTTAAAAATGAACAGTCCTTTTCAGGAGAGTGTCGTACTGAATGAGTTCAGCAGACCAGATAAGCTGTTATGAATCATGTGGCAGAGTGACTGACTCTACTGAGACCTGCTAGCTGACTTGAAGTCAGAATTCAGTACCGTTCAGATTAGAGTTCAGTGGTGCGGAAATGTGTAGGCCCGAATTCAGTTGAGTTAGGAAAAATGTTTTTAACAAAACAGTTTCAGTTGATTAGTGCGGTCGATTAAGTTTGTTGAAACTCAGTTAAATGATTTAGAAGATATTTTTAGAATGAACAGTAAATCAATGCAACAGTAAATAAAGAACACAGAACACAGAGGTTTTTAAAGTGGTTCGGATCCAACAATCCTACGTCCACTGTCCCGAATGATCAGGAGGCTATGTATTATACTGAGATAGTCTCAGTCGGTTTGTACGCTGGACAAACACCAGTCTTGAGATTTATACTGAGCAAGTCTCAGTTTACAAGGTTATCAAACTAAGTGTTTGAAAAACTCTCCAACAGTGAAGGAGTCCTTTACAGTAAGGATCAGTTCAGAAGTGAACTCCTTCGTCTAAGCTATGGATTTAAACGGTTGAGCTTAGGTTAGAGGGATAGGGAACAAGAAGGTGGCTTCTAGAACGACGAACAACTGAGTATAAGCTTCTGGGTTCGTGTATCATCGTTTGGATACTAGAGGCTGTATAATTCTAATTCAGCTTGGTTCCCTATGAGCAGAAATGTAGTCTTTCGCTGGAGATTGTTTCTTCGAACTTCTTGCGAAAGACTTAGGCTTTTTGAGTTGCTCGTTGAATGCTCTGTGTGTTACCTCGTGTGTTCAATAATGTTCTCGTGAGCTTCAATTTGATTTATCCATCTATTTATAGAGTAGAGATAAGGATAGATCCGTTAGAGACGACGATCCTTTGTCTCTCTCTTATGGGTAGCTAACGGCTCTTTCGAAGTATGGTTGCAGTGTCCTTTCCCTCCATTTCTGGAAAGATGTTGACTTGCAGCTTTAACAAATATAGGACAGGTGGCTGCTTGTCATTGGTCGAGGTTCAGAAAGTGGTTGAGACAGAACAAACTTCAAGGAGATCTGAAGCTGACTTCTCTCTTCCTCGTATTGACTCTGCTAATTTGACTTTAAAGATCATGACAGTCAGAAAAACTGTCTAGCCGTAGCTGAGTCTGATCTCTGATTCAGTAGCATGCTCCTACTGAGTCGGCTCTACTGAAGATCAGCTCTGAGTTCAGTGAACTACTCCTCCTGAGTTCAGTTCCACTGACTCCTTTCAGTATAGTGCTCCTGCTGAGTCTAGTATCACTGAGTCTTCTGCTTCTGGTGCTGAGGCAGATAATCTACTGAGTGCCTGAACCAGAGCAGAGTGTCTGTTGAGTCTAAAACCTCAGAGACAAAAACAAATTACAACAGAAAGGTTCACCAATCAATATAGGGTTTTGGGATCTTCAAATCTTCAGTAAGTTTTCAGAGCACATGGCTACTGAGTTAATTGTCAACAGAGAAGACTAAATCATCTCCCAGTGTTTGTGCTGTTGCTGGGAGCTGAATCATCACCTAACATTTTCCCCCTATTTGATGATGTCAAAACCTAACAGTCTAATAGCTAATCTTAACACGATGACTTATCATAATCATAGCTCCTTTCTAATGAGGATCAGTGGACTTGTTCTTCAAGTCCTAGACTACTGAGGGGATTATGGCAGAAAATCAGAACCTATACAAAATCTAATCAGCATTTTCTCCCTTTCTAACAATATTTTCCCCCAAACACTAAGCAGTCTATCAAATCTAGCTAAGCAAAAACTGACAATAAATAATAACAGTGAGTGTGTGAGTCAGTAATCACTTCAGTGATTCTGAGTGTTAAGCATAAACAAACACGACTATTTAGACAATAAGGAATTGTCAAAGCCAAAAGCAGAGATGTTATATATATGAGCAATTCAGTACAAATACATCATTTACTATACTAAAAAGACCAAAAGAAAGATACAAGGAGAATACAGAAGTAAAAATCATGTGAACTGCTTAATCCTGTCCTTGAAGTCCTTTGATTGAGTTTCAGGAAGAGGCAATCCATACATCCGATAAGTGATCTTTCTCAGCTTCAGTATCTCAGCGAAGTCAGCTGGGTCTTCTTCATCTAAGAATTTGGGTTCAGCAGCGTCCTTCACTTCTTTCTCTATCACTCCATAGTGGACAGATCCGTCTAGTCTCAGTGGGGGTGGCAGAATTCTGGGAGTTGGTACTCTGACTTCAACATTGTCCTTAATAGCCTTCTGACGTCTGCCATACATCTCTAAGTCAGCTCTCATGATCCATTCAGTAAAGGCCACTGTCTTGTGCTTTTCAGCCCAGAACCTCCAGAAATAGTTTCTTTTAATGAATTCAGCTTTCAGCGCTTCCCACCTCTGAGTGACTTCCCACGGCATCCACTCATCCACTCTTGGCCATCTGTGAGTCTTGAGATCAGTAGGCTTCTTGAACTTCATGTATCTGTAGGGAATGTCAGCCTTTTCAGGGATCCTATGACTCGCTTCTTGTTCTGCTTTCAGCCTAACAGCTTCGAGGTCAGCAAGCTTTATCCTCTCTCTGGCTGCTTCAATCTGTCTGGCCTCTTCTCCTCTGTACAAGTACCTCTCCATCTGAGCCCAAATCTCATCCATTTCTTGGTCTTGTGCCTTCGAGGAAGTATAAGAGGGCTTGTGAGGCTGCTCTTCTTCTGAGCCAGCAGGTGTGGAGGATTTCTCCTTAGATGTGCCCTGCTGTCCAGTAGACTGTTGCTGCTGCTGCTCCTTCTCCTTTTCTTTATCAGCTTCATCGCTGAGCTTAAGTGTTCTAGGAGGCAGCCTAGATCCAACCTTTTTGCCTCCAGCTGGAGCCTTTGTTTTGCCTTTAGCAGACTTCTTCTTCGGCTTGTTCACAGCTTCGGCTATTTCCCATGTCAATTTTTCATCGGCAGCTATCTGAGCCTCCTCCTCCGGAGTAATGTACATCCTGGGTCCTTTCTTCTTGGAGGGAGGGGTTGGAAGCTCCAGTACCTTCTTTCCTTTTCCGGCAACTGGAGGAGGTAGAGGAGCTTCTTCCTCTTCTGACTCCTCATCGGCATACTCTGCAACCTCTTTAATAATGTTTGAGGGTGTTTGGGTTGCTTGAGTTGCGACTTCCTTGGCTCTTGAGCCACTTGGGCCAGTCTCAGCTGGCACTACAGCTCCTGCTGTTGAGACACCCTGGGCCTCGCCAGTCTGAATCGGTCCAGTGGGGGCAGATGACTGAGTCTGAGTCGCCCCTGCCACTGACCTTGCTCTCTTCGGAGCTTTCAGCATTAGTTCCTTAGTTCCTTTTTCCAATATACCTTCCCCCTTTTTGGCATCAGCAAATCGGGTAGGGGCGGAACTGACACTTTGCTGTTCATGCTCTTGTAAGCTTCAGATAGATCATCCAAAGTGTTGTGTAGCTTTGTCAGCTTCTCATGCAGCTGGTTTCTCTCGTCTGTGAGCTGAGTGTTGTACTTCTTGTGAGCGAGATCAGCTACTGCCTGAAATTTCTTCAGCTGTTTCTCCACCTTCTCCTCAATTGCCTTCTGGATGTTTTGGAGTCTGAGATCAGCGGCTTGAGAGATGGCGGTGACGGATTCAGTATGAGCTGTCTGTGCGGCCTTGTAGTCTTCGAGCAGTTTAGCTTGGCCTGCCTAAATCGTCTTCAGTTGTTCTTCAAAGTTAGCCCGCTGGGTGGCTAGCGCGTCAGATAATATGGTGGAGAAGTCAGGGGCAGGTTGATTTTAGATGGTAGTCCTCAGCCCCTGAATTTCTGCGCTATGGGCCTGGGTGGTCTGCCTCCATGTTTTGTGGACAGCGCAGGCAAGGAGTCTATTTTGAGTTCCCTGACTCCTCAGTGCCCTTGCCACTGACTTTGAATGTCGGCTTTTCGGGCTAGGCGCTACTTCGAAAGCAGACTCTAGAAGGAGCTGAGAGGGTTCAGCTGCCTTCAAAGTACCAGCCGCCGACTGCCCGGGTCCAGGGATGCTGAGCGGCGGTTCAGCAGTTGATGTAGGAACATCTTTGGCTGGTTGAGTTCCCTCATCAGGCTTCTCAGGGCCTGAATCACGGGGTGGGTCCTGACCATTGGGGTCAGACCCATCTGAGGGCGCAGATGCTGAGACAACTTGTCTGTCATTCAGCATTGCAAGCATCGCTGCCCTCAGGTCTTCGAGTGTGCCGAGGTCAGATGGCTCTGAGTAGCCAATCTTCCCCCTGATCAACAGCTCTTCTTCGTGAAGTTGTTCGCAGGAGTGGTGGATGATGAGTCTCTTCAGGTTATGCCACTCCTGGAATCTGATGAGCATGTGGAGCCTCGCCTGCCTTGCAAGTAATACAAGGTCGTTGTGGCTGGCGATCTCCGCGATTACTTCAGATATCTCTCGGGAGGCTCTGGATTTGAGAGTTGCGGCCTCTATCCCAATCGACTCTGATTTTGAGGCGGTATCCGAATCCTCTACTTCAATAGGAGACGCCTGTTTTTCAGCAGACGGTATACTGCTGAGAGGTGTACGCCCAAGGGGCTCTCTAGAGTCTGAACCTCTTCAGCTTGGACTTCTTCTGCTTGGACCCATTGGTCCACAGTTTCACCATGCTCAGTGGAGACAGCCTTCTCCACTGACTGTGTTTTATCTGAGGACTCGGGCTCATCCCTCAACTGCAGAGGAGGCTCAGCAACCAGAGCCTCTGGCTCTGCCTCCGGCACAACCTCGCTGACTTTCTTCAGCTTCTTGGTTGGCGCCTTAGGAGTTGATTTTGGAGGGGACCTCTTCTTAGATGGTGTGGAGGTCTTCTGAGTCCCGGTCTTTGGGTCAGCGGGCCTTGAGCCGATCTGCTGAAGGGCCGCTGCCCTGTTCTGGAATCTGACCTTCTTCACGTTGAAATATTATTTGTCGGCGAAGGTGATACTGTCAGATTCGCAGAAATCTTCGATCATAACGGAGAGCTTCAGGCCATATAGAAGCTTCCCTTTGATGCTTAGCCTTTTGGATATTTTGTCGAATTTTGCTGACTGCATCATGAATTCTCTAAGAAAGAATTCCGTCCAGTTGATCTTTGCTCTGTCATGGATGGCCATCACCAGCTGAATTTTCGGCCTCGAGACTTGATCGAAGGAGCCTGCCTGACTCGTCAACAACTGAGTCACAACGTGGCTAGAGCTCGGTATTGTGGGAGCATGGCATTTTTGGGAAATGCAGCTCTGAAAGTCATCGGTTTCCCACAGAATTCCGTCAGGTATTCATCCATCAGATCATCCTTATAAGCAACGGTGGTGAATCCTTCGTTCGGCAAGTTGAAGCTTCTTTGCAGAGCTTCACGGATAGACATCTGCTTGACTTCGATAGCTGTCCGCAAGGGATCGCCTACTGAGTGAACGACAAATCGGCCTCTGATGTCTCCGTCTACTGAGTCTGAGTTCAGATAGATCTCAGCGACTTGACACGGCAGGAAGAACGTCGGCTTCCTTGTCAAGAATCCTTCAAGCCCTGTCTCCCGGAGGGCGAAGAAAATCTCTTCCATATAGTCCAAATCGCATGCGTTAAACTCCATAACTGGTTCACACCAGACTCGATCCTTTTCAAGGATCTCTTGCATATCAGATGGAGAAACGACAACGTTTCCTGTTATTTTTGTAATCTGCAAACACATAATAAGTTAGTATCCAAAAGATATATGAAAAATAAAGTCATACGATACTGAATGATCATTGAAAGTTACCAAAGGATTCTCTGAGCAGTTTTATAGGATAGGTTTTGTAGAGATATTCTCAGAAAATCTAGGGTTCTTAAGATATTTGGAGAATTGAAATGGCGGTTTCAAACATTTGAATGCATATACATATCTTAAAGAAGATAAACAGTTAAATATCAAGGGTTTAGATTGAACGCGCTTTTTGAGATGGACGGCTATGATTAAATTTTATAAAATAGGCAATGATCATATTAGCCGCCTAAGTCAAAATACAGTTGTATATAGCCAAAGAAGTCACTTGATACGACATGCATTTAATGAGTTGCAGAGTTCATCATGCTTTTACATAGAATGTCGTGTATTAAATGTAAACCGTTAATATTAAATGACATTTTCTAAGGCATTGAAGACGATGTTGAATCTGATTCATAAATGCACAGAACTGTTCTATTGGCTACTGAGTAGAGATACGCAAACCTATCAGATGAACATCGTAGTCAGCTGATACCTCGTCTAGATGGTTGCTGAGTCTCTACGTACTGATTTTACTTAGTACTGAGAGTGAACATTCCCCCTTACTGAATGCTCCTCTCCTGAATCCTCTTACTGACTGGAGTCAGTAGGGTCCAGCAGACCTAGCTCTACTGAAAGTTCTCTGAATCTGGCTTCAGCTAGAGGCTTGGTCAGTATATCAGCCCTTTGATGGTCAGTATGGATCTTTTCCATCCTGATATCCTTCTTTTCGACATGGTCACGAATGAAGTGGTGTCGTATGTCCACGTGTTTGCATCTCGTATGGAGTAAAGGATTCTGAGTGATTGCAATGGCACTGAACTGTCGTAGAAAATCGGCACTTCATTCTGAATGACATCATAGTCGCGTAGCTGCTATCTCAGCCAAAGGATTTGGGCGCAGCAACTTCCGGCAGCCATGTATTCGGCTTCAGTAGTTGACATCGCTACTGAATGTTGTTTCTTTGAAAACCATGATATCAGCTTACTGTCAAGGAACTGACACGTTCCAGAAGTTGACTTTCGGTCAATTCTACATCCTGTATAGTCAACATCAAAATAACTAGTTAGTTCAATATTATCATCAGCTGGATACCATAAACCCATGTCAGGTGTTCCTCTGAGATAGCGGAGAATCTTCTTTACTGAGTCCATGTGACTCTGCTTCGGATTCGCCTGAAATTGAGCGCAGACACCTACAACATAAGTTAGGTCAGGATGAGTAGCTGTTAAGTATAATAAAGAACCAATTATAACACGAAATTCAGTTTGGTCTACTGATACTCCCTCTTTATCAAGATCAATTTTCATGTTCGTGTTCATCGGGATCTTGATTGGTTTGCCGGATATGCAACCGAATCTCTTGATGAGGTCTCGAGTGTATTTTCCTTGATTGATGAACGTTCCCTTCTCTGATTGTTTGACTTGAAAGCCGAGGAAATAGTTCATCTCTCCCATCATTGACATCTCGAACTTGTCCTTCATCATTTTCTCAAACTGCTGACACATGATGACGTTCTTCGAGCTGAAGATGATGTCATCTACGTAGATCTGCACAAGTAATATGTCGTCTTCCAGTCGAATGCTGAATAATGTGCGGTCTAATGTGCCCTTCTGAAAACCTTTCTAAAGAAGAAACTCAGACAGGGTATCGTACCAAGCCCTGGGTGCTTGTTTTAACCCATACAGAGCCTTTCTGAGTTTATAAACTTGATATCCCTACTGAAAGCCGGGAGGCTGTTCTACATAGACTTCTTCTTTCAGCACGCCGTTCAGGAAAGCAGACTTCACATCCATTTGATAAACTCTGAATCTTTGATGTGTTGCGTAGGCTAGGAATAGTCTGATTGCCTCCAATCTTGCAACTGGAGCGAACGTTTCGTCGAAATCTATCCCTTCAGCTTGACAGTAGCCTTTCGCCACGAGTCATGCTTTATTCCTTACTATGACGTTGTTTTCCTCTCGCTTGCTCTTGAAAACCCATTTAGTTCCGATCACATGTTGACGCCGGGGTCTGTCAACAAGCTCCCAAACTTCGTTTCTCGTGAACTGATTCAGCTCCTCCTGCATGGCTATGATCTAATCAGCGTCTTTCAGTGCGTCCTCAATTGACTGAGGTTCTTCAGTAGACAAGAAGCAGGAATATAGGGCGCTTTCTCCCTGACAGAATCTGGATCTTGTCTTTACGCTTGCTGAAGGATCTCCAATAATTAAATCAGAAGTGTGAGCATCCAGCCACGATCTACGATGTTTCAACTCTTCATCTGAAATTTGTTCAACACAGATAGTAGGTGAGTTAGGCATTTCAGTTGTACTATTCTGAGATTGAAGCAATTCAGTTACAAGAGTGTGATCTACTGAGTCACCAGGTTCAGGGGCATTTAACTCATGAACATCATTAGTTCCCCCTAAATTATTATTCTCAGTAGAGGTCTCAGTTACCACTGGGGTTTCTTCATCGACCTGAGTTACCTGGGATTGACTCTGTTCTGGGGAGTCAATCTGTTCAGCTACTTCTGTTGCTGGCTGAGATTCAGTAGACTTGTCTTCAGTTTCTTCATCTGAATCATCATCCCAACATAGCTGGATCTTTTCAACTTTATCTTTTAAGCTCAGTTCCTGTAGCTGCTTACTGATGTCCTTAGATTCAGGTTTAGAGTTTCTGCTCCTGTCTTAAGTAGCAAACTCATTAAAAACAACATGAGGGCTTTCCTCCACGCAAAGGGTCCGATAGTTAAAGACTCTGAAAGCTATACTGACCCGGGAGTATCCTAAGAACACTCCCTGATCTGACTTGCTATCAAAAGTTTTCAGCTGATCTTTCCCATTATTGTTAATAAAGCACGAACACCCAAAAATATGGAAATAAGATAAAGAAGGCTTCCTGCCGTTCCATAGTTCATATGGTGTCTTCTTATGCTGCTTTGTCAGTAGAGATCGGTTCTGAGTATAACATGCAATATCAGTAGCTTCTGCCCAGAATTTAGTTGGGAGTTCTGAGTCTGCGAGCAGGGTTCTTGCTGCTTCTTTGAGTGTTCGATTCTTTCTTTCAGCAACTCCATTTTGTTGACGCGTGCGTGTGGCAAACGTCTCATGCTCTATGCTTTCTGCTTTGCAGAACTCCTCCACCATGAAATTCAGGAACGCAGTTCCTCTGTCTGAACATATCTTGACGATCTTGGTGTTCTTCTCGACACTGAGCCTTTTCAGAAGCCTTGGTAACTCTGTTTTGACGTCAGACTTGTTGGCAATAAATATGACCCATGTGTAGCGCGAGTAGTCATCAATGACCACTAATGCATACTTCTTGCCTCTAATCGTCACCGGAGAGACTGGACCGAACAAATCCATATGTAGCAGCTGAAGGATTCCATCCGTGGAAGGAGATGGAACAGGTGGATTTGATTCCTTGTTTGCTTTCCCTTCAGACATGCTTCACACTGAGTGTCTTTGCTGAATACTTCATTCGGCAGTCCTCTTGCTAGAGTGTTTCTAGCTAATTTGTTGAGCGTCTTGAAGTTGAGATGGCTGAGTCTTCTGTGCCAGAGCCATCCCGTTTTGTTGTCATTCTACGTCAACAAACAAGCTTCAGGTTCAGCTGAGTTCTAGTCAGCTACATAGATATTCTTTTTGCGTGAACCTGATAACACTGTTTTCCCTATAGATTTATCAATGACATCATAGAAACCAGCGTAAAAAATCACTCTATTTGAGTTATCACAAAATTGACTAACAGAGAGAAGATTATCCTGAAGTCCTTCAATATATGATACTCTTGGAACTGTTGTTGTTCCAATGCTGAGTGTTCCATAGCCTCTGGTATAGCCTTTTGCGTTGTCTCCAAACTCGATTCGGGGTCCTTCTTCAGTAGTATAATTCTTCAGCAAGTCCTTTTGGTACGTCATGTGTCTTGAGCATCCGCTGTCCACATACCAAGGGTCTTTGTGCACCTGCAAAACAGAATTATATTTAGGTACCCTTTATTTTTGATTTTGGGTCCTTAGATGTTAGTTTTGGAAACCCAAATCTGTCTCACGACCCTAGTGGTCTCAGACAGTTTCTTTCCACTCTTGTCAACATATTTGACCACTGGACTGGTCGATGCTAACTTCTGAGGCTTTTCAGGTTCAGGAATCCTGATCTTCTAAGTGGGTGGACTGCTGACCTTTGCCTTCTGTACGGCTTTCTTCTTCTTCTTCTGACCTTTGGATCCTCTCCTGACTATAGGATCATAGTAATATGACCCATACTGAGCTGGATGAGTCAGCTGCGGAGGTCCATACTGATCAGCCCATTTTGCTTTGATGGTTCCCCCTTGACTGAACTGGGGTGATCTGATGCTGATATTCTTGTCAGAGTGCTGATAACTAGGATGAGGTGCCTTCATCTTCTGTTTGTTCTTGGCTAGGGGGTTCAGTATGTCTGCATTGATGGTCTCCCCTTGAACAAACCTATCAGCTAGCCGGTTTTCTGAGCGTACGGGGGCAGATGAGGAGGCTCCATGACTGAATCCAAGTCCCTCCTTGCAATGCTTTGGCTTGTTGGTTGCAAGCATAGCTTCCAGCTTCTTTTCAGCGCCCATGTGCTGCTCTGTCATCAGGTTCCTCTAGACATCATCACTCTTTTTCAGCAGTTCATGCTCGGTCTGAAGTCCTGACAACTCTTGCTTCAGTAGACTCAGTTCAATATCTTTCTGAGTTAAGTATTTGGTCAAAGCTGAGATCTGATCTTCTTGATGCTGAGACTTGGCCATCAGAGAGTTTATCTCCTTCCTGAGTCTCAACATAAGTCCTTCTGCCTCAGTAGCAACCTGACTCTTCTGAGAAAGTCTCTGATTCTCCACTTTCAGGGTATCCAACTCCTGAAGAGTCTTACTGAGCTGCAGACTCATCTAAATCTGCTCGTCGAGTAGTTCTTTGTATGCGATCGCGACGTCCAGATTCTCATCTGCACCTGAAATAGTGTCATGTGTGCAGTGTGAAGAGGAATTAAATGGTGTATGAGAGTTTACCTCATCCCCTTCTCCTGCCATGAGACACTTTTCAGCGTCTTCTTCAGCTTCAAGCTCTATGGCCATGAAAGCTGCTTCATCGTCTGATGAATCCATGAAGGAATCAACTTCATCTGAGTCGTCTGAGAGTTCACCGACAATGTATGCTTGTCTCTTCTTGATGAACTTCTCCCTTCTTGCTTTGCTTGCTGCTCTTTCAGCAGTACTGAGCTAAGGACAGTCATACTGATAGTGTCCTGGCTTCTTGAAGTTGTAACAGGTTGTGACTCTTTCTTCCTTGCTCTCACTGTCTTTCGATTGAGCTGAGTCCTCTTGTTTCCTTCATTCAGAAGTCTGTGAGTCAGGAGTGCGCTTAGGTGTATATTCATTCTTACCCTTAGAGTCTCTGACGACTCTTGAGAGCTTTATGCGCCTCTCCTTTTCCTTCTGATACTTTACGGCAAGCAGCGCGTACTTCTTGGCTAGATTTCCTTCTTGTACGTCACTGAGTGAACGTTCAGCCTTGCTAGACGCCGGAGTTGCTATGCTGACTGATGCTTTAAACGCATGGTCGACTTGAGTGTCAACTTCAGCTCGCTGCTTCCTTTGAGGTATGCCGAACTAAAACTCCTCAGCTTTAAGTTTTGAAAAGATATGGTCAGGAGTAACAATATCTAAATCAGAATGACGCAATAAGGTAGCAAAGGGAGTCCATTGACCGTCTGGCAGTGCCCTCAAAATCTTGAGATTCATCTCTCGGTTGGAGAATATCTTTCCCAGCCCGTTGATAGAGTTCATCAGATCTGTGAATCTGACGTTGAGATCTTCAATGGTGTCACCAGGCATGAGAGACAGTCTCTCCAGCTTCTGAAGTTCCAGCGCAAGTTTGTTCGCTTTGATCTTCTGAGTCCCCCGACTCAGTAGCACTAGAGCATCCCAGAGTTCTTTTGCGGACTTGCAGTCCTGAACTCTTCTGAGGTAAGAATCACTCAGGGTGGTCAGTATGGCATTTCTGGCGACGCGGTCTAAGTTGTGAAGCTTCTTCTCCTCAGGGGTGAAGAGACTTCTATCTTTGGGAATCTTCTTCCCGGTCACCATTCCCCCTCCTTCTGCTGGATCCTGAGCTACTACGCTATCTATCATTGGAACGATAGGTTCATCCTCCAGAACCTCTGTCATGCTATCGTGGAGAGAGGTCAGATGTGCCTCCATTCTGACCCGCCATACACCATAGTTCTCTACTGAGAACATGGGTACCATCCTGATCCCTGACATATCAGACATGATAGATAATGATATGAATGAAGAATGATATGCAGTGAAAACATTTTCCGGATCCGTTCAAGTAGACCAGTTTCAGAATAACAAGAGTCTTAAAGAACTTCTGCTCTGATACCAATTGTTGGTCCCGAGAGCACGTTCAGGTGTAGAGGGGGGGGGTGAATACACCTGAAAACCGATTTCTCAACTTAAACACGAACAGTCCTTTCAGGAGAGTGTCGTACTGAATGAGTTCAGCAGACCAGATACGTTGTTCTGAATCGTGTGGCAGAGTGACTGACTCTACTGAGGCCTGCTAGCTAACTTGAAGTCAGAATTCATTACCGTTCAGATTAGAGTTCAGTGGTGCGGAAATGTGTAGGCCCAAATTCAGTTGAGTTAGGAAAAATATTTTTAACAAAACAGTTTCAGTTGATTAGTGCAGTCGATTAAGTTTGCTGAAACTCAGTTGAATGATTTAGAAGATATTTTCAGAATGAACAGTAAATCAATGCAACAGTAAATAAAGAACACAGAACACAGAGATTTTTAAAGTGGTTCGGATCCAACAATCCTACGTCCACTGTCCCGAATGATCAGGAGGCTATGTATTATACTGAGATAGTCTCAGTCGGTTTGTACGCTAGACAAACACCGGTCTTGAGATTTATACAGAGCAAGTCTCAGTTTACAAGGTTATCAAACTAAGTGTTTGAAAAACTCTCCAACAGTAAAGGAGTCCTTTACAGTAAGGATCAGTTCAGAAGTGAACTCCTTCGTCTAAGCTATGGATTTAAACAGTTGAGCTTAGGTTAGAGGGATAGGGAACAAGAAGGTGGCTTCTAAAACGATGAACTGCTGAGTATAAGCTTCTATGTTCGTGTATCGTCATTTGGATACTAGAGGATGTATAATTCTAATTTAGCTTGGTTCCCTGAGCAGAAATGTAGTCTTTTGCCGGAGATTGTTTCTTCGAACTTCTTTCGGAAGACTTAGGCTTTTTAAGTTGCTCGTTGAATGCTCTGTGTGTTCCCTCGTGTGTTCAATAATGTTCTCGTGAGCTTTAATTTGATTTATCCCTCTATTTATAGAGTAGAGATAAGGATAGATCCGTTGGAGAGGACGATCCTTTGTCTCTCTCTTATGGGTAGCTAACGGCTCTTTCGAAGTATGGTTGCAGTGTCCTTTCCCTCCATTTCTGGAAAGATGTAGACTTGCAGCTTTAACAGATATAGGACTGGTGGCTGCTTGTCATTGGTCGAGGTTCAGAAAGTGGTTGAGACAGAACAGACTTCAAGGAGATCTGAAGCTGACTTCTCTCTTCCTCGTATTGACTCTGCTAATTTAACTTTAAAGATCCAGACAGTCAGAAAAACTGTCTAGCCGTAGCTGAGTCTGATCTCTGATTCAGTAGCATGCTCCTGCTGAGTCGGCTCTACTGAAGATCAGCTCTGAGTTCAGTGAACTACTCCTGCTGAGTTCAGTTCCACTGACTCCTTTTAGTATACTGCTCCTGCTGAGTCCAGTATCACTGAGTCTTCTACTTCTGGTGCTGAGGCAGATAATCTACTGAGTGCCTGAACCAGAGTAGAGTGTCTGCTGAGTCTGAAACCTTAGAGATAAAAACAGATTACAACAGAAAGGTTCACCAGTCAATATATGGTTTTGGGATCTTCAAATCTTCAGTAAGTTTTCAGAGCACGTGGCTACTGAGTTAATTGTCAACAGAGAAGACTGAATCATCTCCCAATGTTTGTGCTATTGTTGGGAGCTGAATCATCACCCAACAAAGATGTACCACCCGCATCTTGGCAAAGACACACTCCCAGAACTCCCCAAATAATACCTGATGAAGCCGCTCAAACACTCCCCTCCCACGTTAAGTAAAATGAGAGCCCTCAAAGCCCGGATCAATAAGCTGACAATCAGCCACGCCTAGTAGAACTCCCTTGCCTCTCATCCTCAGACATGAAAGTGTTGAAGTCACCCTGAACAAGCCACGGTAAATCCTCCATAGACTCAGAAATACTGCGAAGTTGCGCCCACAAACTATGTCGCTCCGCTCTAGTACACTTCCCACAGACAACGGAAAGATAGATAGGAGCCCTGAGAAGATATGAAGCAACTGTGAAGATATATCCACCATCCCCACCGCAAAATTTGAGTGTGCAAATATCCAAGTTTAAGAGTCACTATTATGAGCCCGAAGAGGAAGACTGAACATGGATCCATATGTAGCGGGATCCAGATCAGTCATAGGCTCAATCACAGCTATAAAAGATAATCTCTCTCTACTAATATATCCACGAATTACGTCATGTTTGGAGAGAATTGCAATCCCGCGAACATTCCAAATCATGAAGTTTATTGACATGGGGAAACATCTGTGCCACAGATCAAAGCCTCATCCTCTAGTTTAGAAACATGAGTGTGACCATCAGCCATCACACCATCTTCAACATGCTGAATAGCCCTTCCCGAAGAATTAGAAGGGATACTCTCGAGAATCTTCTCTATCTACATTACAGAATTAGTAGAAAAAACTTTTGTAGTCTCTGGCTCATCAAGTAACTGTAAAGCCTGATATTTGTTACCAGTAGAAAACCACACACCCTTACCATTGGTCTGTTGTTTTTTCCCAATAACTTGAACAAAATCACCTAGAATAGGTTGTGTGGGACCGGAAGGAATCAAAGCATCCCGCCTAGGTGATGAAGGCCACCGAGACTAATCCTCCACATGAGGGAGAGGATCTCTCTAAACATTTTGCTGAGGTATTAGCCAACCTCGCGGAATAGAATCTGAAGTAGCCTTAACCCCCGAGGTGAAGGTTGAGTATTCTGAGCAGGCCGTCCTGAACTAGCTAGAGGAGCATGCCTAACACCCATATTCGGCTGCGAGGCAGCGTCGGGAACTTACAATAAGTATAACATGAATCAGCAGAGCTACCAAGGTGCTTGCACTCCGAACAATACTTCAGAACTCGATCCCAAATAACCTTTTTGAATCATATACTTGCCATAAATTTCTCTCTCTCTCCCTCTCTCTCCCTTTTTCTCACCTCTCTCTCTCTCTCTCACTCTCTCTCTCTCTTCTCTCCCTCTCTCTCTATCTGACACATTTCAATATATCGTTTTTGCTTTGACGACGGATCCACAAGGAGTCATTTAGTGCCTCGTCGTGGATATAAGAGAGCTCACAAAGAGTCTGACTCAGCACAAATTAGTGAGGGGCAGCGATCTGATTTTGGGTGGGCATGCTGAAGATAATGATACACAACGATCTAAGGAGCCAAATAAATCAGCTACGAGGAATGCTTGCACTAAGGTGGATGTTGTGGGGTCTGATTTATTTCGTGATGCTCTTAAGGGGCCTGCATTCCCCACATCGATTAATCCAATTGGCTCTGTGAGCACTCGTGATGGTAAGCCGGTTCTTAGTTTTTTCTAAAGCTGACACCCTTCGTCTTGCAGGTCAAATAGGATTCGCCCTGGTGTGGAAGTTCTCGCATCCGGTCCTCACCCACATATCATTTTGATAGTGTTTGCACATTTGAAGCTCAAAGGTGAGATTACGTGGAAATTTTAAACGTTAGGCATATTTTCATTCGTGTTTTGCATTCAGATGATTAGGCACGTATATAAGCTGGTGTTCATAACTTAACCATGTGGTACATAGATGGATGTCCCATGTGCATTTTTAAATGGACTCCTGATTTTTCACCTTCTACTGAAACTCCTAATGTTGCCATGTGGTGTAACTTACCTGCTGGCCTGTGCATTTGTATTACCATCATGCATTGCATAGCATTAGTTCTTTGTTGGGTACTCCCATTCAGATTAATAATGCCACGACACGCATGGAAATGATACAATTTGGTCGTATTTGTGTTCATGTAGATGTTTCCAAGCCTATACTGGATGAGATTGTGCCAGATATTTGCGGTCACTCTATGATTTAGAAAGTGGTTTGGGATAGAATTCCCAAATATTGCTCGATTGTCATCATATAGGGTATTTTGCGGATTCATGCTACGCTCATTGTAAGTTTCCTTGACCTCCGAGGAAGGCTGCTACTCAAGGGGTTCGCTCGGATCAGCCAAGGGTCGTCAGACAAATTTAGGTTCAAAAGAACTAACTAACCTGTTAGGACCCAAATAGAATATAAAGTGTTGGTCCGGAGACGATAGTCAGGTGTAGAGGGGGGGGTGAATACACCTGATCACATTTTCTTTTTTTCAAACCGAAGGACAGCTGAGCTGTTTGGTGCAACTGATGAACAGTGCCAAATAGTAACCTTCGATCACGGGGTCAGAGTGTGTCAGCTACTGAGCTCTCCTACTAACTTTAGTCGGGCCGTTGAAACTCGGCCGAGACGTTGTGCGGATAAGTGTGTAGGGCCCGGAGATTCGTCTCAGTTGAAAATGTGTTTTCGCAAGATAAATTCTTTTGGCTGTGCGCTTTTAAAATACGTTTTATGCAAACATATGATTTTGAGCGGTTTGTATGATATGCAATAAAACAGTAAATAACACAAGCGATATAACGTGGTTCGGATACGCAAGATCCTACGTCCACGGTCCTGACTTGGCGGGAGAACTTGTTGATTATTCTGAGCAAGCCTCAGCAAGGAATCTGTGCATTGGACAGACCCTTCTAAGTTATAGTCCTTAGCGACTTTACAATTCAAACCTAAGTTCGAAAGGGAGGGGATAATCTCCAACTAAGAAGGAGTTCTTACAATAAGAACAATTCACTAAAAGTGAACTCCTTCGAAATCTAAGCTATAAATCTGGCAATGAGTTTAGTCTAGAGAAGAAAGGGATCAAAATACTCTAGAGAGAAGAACTACAAATATTCTATGAAAGCAAGTTCTTCGTTGTATAATCTGTTGAGTTCGCTAGAGTGTTCTTGAGCTTGAGCTTTTTCCCTTATGAGTCCCGTGCGAGGAGCTCGGACTTCTTCTCTATTTATAGTTGTGAGCAAGGCATATGTCCGTTGGAGAAGACGATGCCACGTGTCACAAGCTTCCAAAGAAAACGGCCATAAATTCGAATTGTTGCAGCAGGGCAGTTAATGTTGTACATGAGAGCAGCTTTAGTTGGTCAGAGCAGGTAATGCGTTGTCGGCGTCTCATTGGTAGGTGAGAATGTGTCAGAGATAGAGTTGACTATTCCACATCCTCGTATGATCTTCTGCTGAACTTCGAAAAGATGTTTACGACTGGGTCGCTTTCTGTCGGATACAGTAGACTCAAGACAGTCTCTGTCTTCTTCTGCCGAGTCGGCCGACAAGCCGATAAGGCTCAGTGGGTCACCGATGATCGCGAAGGTACTGAGCTTTGCATTATGCTCTTCTGCTGATATCTTATCAGCTGATGGGCTCTCCTACTGAGGTGAAGATCAGCTGCTGGCTGAAGAACGCAAGCTCTTACATTGATGACGTAGGGTTCTGGAGAGTAACTTCGTCAGAAGATCAGTCCAACAGTTTACCCCATACAGGACTTAGACAAAAAGATAATCAAAATAAAACAAGTCTAACCTATACATCATCTAATCCTATCGACACACTGCACTACTGATATCAGCTGGGTTTTGGGATCTTCAATTCCATAGTACTACTATGATTTCCCCCAATATTCTTTTAACCACTAGACAGCTGAGTACCATCTACTGACTCATAACCCAACATAAAGGGTACCTGAACATGTTTCATTTGCAGGTGCAGAAGATTACCCAACGAGCAATTGATGTTATGAAGAAAGTTGCCTAGTACATGGATAATGGATGCTCCAAACACATGACTTACATGAAGGACATCCTGACTGACTATTAAGAGAAGATTGGATCACAAGTCATTTTCGGAGGCAATTCCTCTGGACAAACTAGAGGCTTCTCGTACACTGACTTTAGGGACTGTTTCAGTACTAAAGATTTCTTATGTTGAAGGACTTAGTCATAACTCAGGTCAAGAAGAATTCTCTGAAGCCTAGGTATAAGGCTTTGTTGTACATCATGACCCATAGTTTACTCAGCAAGGCAGACTCACATGATCAGTTATCTAAGGTTGGGTTAAGAATGATGATGGTTATCGCTGATGAGGCCAAGGTGGATTGGGCCTCACATTTTCTAAAGGGACTTCAAAATGTAGCATCAGGCTGCAAAACAGAAGAGACAGATTTTTCACGGAGTCTTCACAGGCTCTCTCGTGCAACACAACAATTTTTAGTGGGAAACAAAGTTATCCTATTTACTGGTTAGTGTAGCTGAAGGCATGGGTTTCATTAATATTCAATGGCGATCAATTCTGCCAAGATCCTGCTAAGATGACGAAGCTTACTGATGGGAATAAAATGCTTCAGGTTGTCAAAGCAAGTTGGGCCATGCCAAAGCTATCAGAAACTGTCGCTCCTAAGTTTGAGAAAGCTAAGGTTGAGAAACCTCACACTGGAAAATCAAAGAAGGAGACTCAGCCTAAGGCTCAGAAGCTTGCTGAGAAGAAGAAACAACCTGAGAAGGATAATGTTGGCAAGAAGCGTAAGAGGACTCGGTCTGAACCAGAGAAGGAGGTTATCATTCGTCTCGTTGAGGGTTCTATTGAAGAGGAAGATCCCTCGCTCCATCTTGTTAAGAAACCCATGACCGTCGACCTCTCACAGCCTCAACCTCTAATTTCAGTCGTTAGAACATTAGATTTCGATGCCCACCACCAGAGGAAACCGCTCCATCTGCTGAACTAGAGACACAGCCTGAACAGACTGCCAAGGAACTAGCTGTCGTTTCAATTGGGGAGGCTACTGAATGATCGGAAGGTCCCTTTGGACCTGAGTCAACTAAGATGGATATAACCAATGTAGAGCAACTGATCATCAGCTACGAGTTCCTACAACTTGAAGAACTACTGCCTTCATCCTCTCATGTTCTTGAAGCTTCCTCTCAGCGTGAGGAAAAGGAATAGATCACTGCCACAGCTACTCCTCATCCAGAAGCTGAACTTGAAATAGTGGACATCCCCAATTTTTCCGAGGTTATCTCTGAAAAGGCCGCTGGCAAACGACCTATCATCTCTGGCAACTATTGGAGATTATGAGTCTAATGATGGACTAGAGCTGGAGATGGTAGGAGGCATCTCCTTTGAGAACACTAGAGAACCCTACCACTCTATCAGTCTCTAATTTCTTCCAGTGGACGTCTGTTATGCGTGTAGATCAAATGTTGGGTGAGCCATCCAAAAAGGAGGATGTGCCCTCAAACAATGAGCAGGAGGTGACATCTCTCTGTATGTCCCTCCTATCTAAAGTTCAGTCAGGAGTCTTTCTAGGGATATAAGTCAGGACATGATTCATAGTTCTTCTTATAGGGGGAAATTATAGGGAGATGATTCAGTACCTCTGATACTGAGTATTGTTGTATAAATATTTAAAGAGGAATTGAAGATCCCAAAACCCCTGAGTGTGTGATGAACCGACAGTATGTAATAGGCTAGCCCTGCTTTGATCTTTGTAGATTATTTTGTTTAAGTCCTATAAGGGGTAAATTGTTAGACTGAACTTCAGTAGAGAATTTAAGGTTTCCAAAACCCCATGTCAACTCAGCTAGAAGACTGATGTCTGACAAGTCTCACCTACCACCATACCTTGACCAATGAGAAGCAAGCGAAGTTACCTGCTCTGACACAAAGCTGCTCTCATGCACAGAAAGCCAACCACTCTCTGCGGCAACATTCAAATTATATGGCCGTTTTCCTTGGAGTCATGTAACACGTGGCATGGTCCCCTCCAACGGATCTATGCTTGGGTCACAACTATATAAAGTGATCAACTTCAAGAGTGAAGAAGTTCATCACGATCCAACGAGGAACAAAGAAGTAAGAAATCCAAAGCATACATTCTCAAACACACTAGCGAGCTTAACTGCTACATCCAGCGAAGAACTAGAAATCTTAGAGATATCCTAATATTCTTCACTCTAGGGTTGTTCCCGATCTCTTTTCTAAGCTAACCTTATTAGATCATATGCTTAGACACTTGAAGGAGTTTACTTTTAGTGAAACATTCTTATTGTAAGAACTCTTTCTTAGTTGGAGACAAAACCTTCAAACTTCGGTTTGATATTGTAAAGTCGCTAAGGACTATAACTTAGAAGGTTTTGTCCAGTGCACAGAATCTTGCTGAGGCTTGCTTAGAATAATCAACAAGACCTCCTGTTCAGCTGGACCGTGGATGTAGGATCTTGCGTATCCGAACCACGTTAAAAATTGCTCGTGTCATTTACTGTTTTATTGCATTTGTTGTCAACTGTTTGTAAAATCATATTTTCAGTAAAACAGCTTTGAAAGTGCACTAGCCAAAATTGATTTGGTTTGAATAAAAACGTTTTTCAAAGAGACGAACTTAAATCGGGCCTACACAATTCCATACTTATTCATCTATTGAGTTTCTCAGTACTGACATCAGTCAATAGAAAGGATTCAGTCGTTACGATTAAAAGGCTTAACTGGCAACTGAACTCGTTCAGTAGCAGAATCAGTAATATATTGACCTTCGGGTTTGAGCAAAAACTTGAACTCATGTATATTAACACCCCCTCCCTCTACACTTGATACTCGTCTCTGGATCAACAATTGGTATCAAAGCGGTGTTCTTTTGATCATCATTTTGAAAACTTACTGGTCTACTCGAACAGATCTTGAAAAATGTTTTCACTGCACGAGCATCTCTTCTTTCATCCTTATACTATCTGCTTCAACATGTCTGATATGTCAGGTAATCGGATGGTACCGATGTTCTCAGTAGAGAACTACACGGTATGGCTCGTCAAAATGGAGGCATACCTTACATCGCTGCACGCAGCATGACTGATGTCCTCAAGACAGGACCAATCATTCTCATGATCGACAACGTTGAATTTGCTATTGTGGGAGGTGTAAGAGCACAAACAGGGGCAAAGATTCCCAAAGATAAAGCCATCTTCATGCCTGAAGAGAAGAAACTGCACAATCCGGACCGAGTAGCGCAGAACGCAATCCTAACAACGTTCAGTGATTCACACCTCGGCAGAGTGCAAGATTGCAAGACGTCCAAAGAACTTTGGGATGCCCTGGTTGTACTGAGCCAAGGAACCCTGCAGATCAAAGAGAACAAGCTCGAGTTGGAGCTTAAAAAGTTTGAAACATTCGCCATGCAGCCCAATGAATCCATTGACGAGCTTAGCGTCAGATTCACAAATCAGATCAATGGCTGGGGAAGATGCTCACCAACATGGAGATGAACACCAAGATCTTAATAGGGTTGCCCCGACTGAAGTGGCTTTCATTTGCTACTTTTTTATGTTTCTCTGATTTAAATGCTTTAACTCCTGATGTTATCTTTTCAGAACTAGAGATAGAGGAGTTCGAGCACAGTCTACCCCCAATAAAGCGTAAGTGCTCCAACTGACACCCCAATCGACCATGTTTTTAAAGCCATAGTCAGCACATCTGGAGCTAGCCCCAGTTCAGCAACCAAGTCACTCGCAACCACTATACCAAAATCCTGAGATATAGACAAGTTTTACAGTTGAGATAAATTTAGGTTATATAGTGTGTTGTAGATCACAAAAGACTGCATAATAGGTCGAACTAATGAGATATAAACAAGTTTTACAGTTGAGACAACTTTAGGATGAGTTGTCGCTTTAAGTTGTAGTTTATATAAGAAGTAGTTTGTCTTGGCCGCTTGTCTATTTTGGTACACTTAAGGTGTTTTGACGGATCACAGTGAGACATATTCTCCTAACTGACATAAGTGGAGAACCAAGATCTCTGTGACTTAGTTGATATTAAGCTTGATAAGATTTCAATTGAGTGCATTTATCCGAGCATCAATTTGACCTACTATGGTGAACGTAATCAAAATCGAATCTACGTATTTTGGGTGATAGCGATTATTTGTAACTTGGGCTGGTTATCTGTATCTTGCGTCCATATCCCGCTCGAATGGTTGATAATATCCCGTGAATAGCTCGAAAGTTTTATCAAACTAGACCCTGCAGATTGATTAAGCTCACGTGTGTTAATGAGGTCGAGTGGTACTGTTCATGGATAAGATATTGATTAATTGAGATGTTACTGTGCTTAATTAATTCACAAATATTTCTATCTTAAATATGGAGATCGGATTAAGTTCAAAATACAAACCCCGACTCAATTTCGGATAAAGAGGGTAAGTCAACATTAATTCTCTAGTGGAATGAGTTTGTCTTTATTAATTAATTATGCTCGGGGGTGAGCATAGACAATTAATTAATTTTATGCTTTCTTGTATTAGATTCTTGATCTGATTCAATTACTGCACAATAATTAAATTAGCTCAAGAGCAATTAATAGCATATAAGTTATTTAGCTAATTATTTATTCATGTAATTAGTAATTAATTTGATAGGTATGTAAATAATTATTTTATTATTTTGTTTAACCGTATTTATCTACTTAGTACATTATATATTAGGGCTTGCATTCTTCCTATTAAGGATTGTAATAGCTCTATAAATAAGTAATAAGGGCTCAAATTTTTCACACCCATCATTCATAATTTTCGAATATTGAGAAAAAGAGAGAGATAGATGCTGATTCTACAAGGGTTCCGAAAAGCTATCCACCCAGTTTGGAAACTCGTGCAAGGGACACAAATCAAAAGGTCTAAACTAAAAGTCGCAAATCAAACAACAAAAGTTTGAAGGTTCGAAGGTACTTTTCTAAATCCAATATTTCCACATTGACGGCCTATCACAGGCTGAAACATGTTCTCCTGCAGTATAAGAAAAAAGGATATTAGTCTCAAAATACAACAAGTTTGGATAAAAATCTGATTTTGCATACGACTTTTAAAACACTAATCAAGATACATGACTTTTCAATTTGTTAAGAATTGCACGCTAACAAAAAACTCCGGCAAAAGTAAATCTAAATAGGCGAGTGACGTGACATTTAACAGCTTAGTTGGTAGGATATTCATCCGCGTAGAAAATTCGGTAATATTTATCACCTATAAATACACAAACTTTGAGTTTCATTTAAGTTTGCTATGGCTTTTAAACTTTAAGTATTATTAACTTATTTAAAAATATTTTAGAATTTAGATGAAATCATTTAGTAAATAGTCAAAAAAAATATCATTTAAATCACAAACTGATTTGTCCGAGTTGGTATTTTCGATGTCCATTTTAACTTTATTTTGAGATTTTTTTAATCATGTACAATTTTTAGTGAATTGAAAAATTATGTTTTAAAAAAAACATTTTAAAAATCAATGTATTTGGATGTTAATATTCTAATAAAAACCGTCACCGAACCAGTGAGTTAAGCAATTACTCGTTGCCCTCTTCTTCCTCTCCGTCTATACTGCTGTAAAAGCCTGAAACCCAGATAGACTACTACGCACTCCTCTTGCACGGCTAAAATGCGCCCTAGGTGAACGAAGCTCATCTCTGCGCATCGGCTGTACCTCCTAGAATCCGACGGCTGTCAATGGCTCACTGGATCTCCTCCAAGCTCAAAGCCGCTGAAACCCTACTCCAACAGGTAAATGAATCAATCTGCGTTCCTTTTTCCTTTTTAATGTTGGGGTTATGAATGTTTGTATTTCCCGGTTTGCACGGTTGACTGTTATTCCGATTTAAATTGGATAATTGTTAGGTGAGAACTAATACGAATCACAAACGCATTATATTCAGGGAAATTTCCCTGACAATGTTGGCTGGATAAACTTGAATTGAATCATGATAACCGGAATTAATGAAATTTTCTGAATTGATAAAAAAGCTAGAATTAGGAGATTGCTGCAATTTTGCGACCATGTTGTTTGGCCAACATATAATTGAATCTTGACAACTGTTTTAGATATTTTATTCACATTAGAATTGGATTGATAATAAAATCTGTTAACTAGTGGATGAAGCATGCAAATCTGGACAGATGATTCTCATTCACAAGTATTTGGCTTACTGAAGATTCTTATATTGAAGAAAAATTAACATCAGTTTATCGAAATTGAGAAATGGGGCACTACGAACTGTGTAATTGTCATTTTGGAATTGAACTGCTAATAGAAATACAAAACATATAAGTTATTTTCATGTTCATATTTCAACTAAGACCACTTTTATCCTCAACCATCCCAAATACCCAACCATCTCAATATCTCGTTAATTTTTCTCTCCTCCATATACTCTATATTTCTCTCAATCCAACCACTTTCATTTTTCTGTTTTATCCCTGACCACCCAACCACTCAATCATCGAATTTTATATTTTGGGAGTATTTTATATTATTCATTAATCATAATATTATTATTATTATTATAAAATTATTAAAATTAACTTAGATTATAGAAAAAAATTGTAAAACTCAAAACTTGTATAAAATTATATTCACAAAAGATTGTAGGAATAGATAAAAAGAAAAAAATGGATGATTTTTGTGTGTGAATAAGTATATGATATTTGGTCTCCATGAAAAATTACGAATTTTTGTATATTTTTATTTTATTTTATAATCATATGAAAAAGATATATTCGATTTAAATTATTTTGGAACAAAGAAATATCATCAATCAATGAGACAGCGACAAGTGTCGCCACCCCATTGGTTGAGATGAATGAGGCCAAGTGTTTCGAGTTAGAGAGTTACAGAGGGCCGCTGTCTCCTTAGAAACTTGTGCTCTTTTTTTTTTTATAGAAGATATGGTGATGTTCGGCCACCTTGCTGTTTTTACATGCGATAGAAGTGGTCTAAGTAACATTTTATTGAATATCTAACCAATGCAAATTACGTATTGGTTGTTTATATGCTTGAAATATTTATCAGAGCATCATTGTTATTACTGTTTGTTTTGTAATAACTGAAGGCCACTTTCTTACTTTGTTTCTAACAGATAAAAAAGCAATATATTTCATTTTAAACTTGTTACATGCATATGATGTACTGAAAAACAAAATCGAGACTACAAACTAATATGCAGGGTTATGTAGGAAAACCAACTAAAAAATTCAAGATCATGTAACATATTCTAGATTAATATTGTGTAATGCAATCCTATTCTTTTCTAATGGAAGTTGATTCTAAAAATCTAGTTTCTTGATTGTGTTTGACTAAGTTTGGATTGCTTATTTCTGACATGTTTTCCTATCTGTTTGATGTTTTTAGATTGATCAGCAAGCTGCAGAGTCTCTCCGTAAAAATGAAAAACAGGCAATAGATGATCAACTGGTTGCTGAAACATCATCAAAAGCTCCTGAACCTAAATCACTGATAAAGGAGCAGCTGAAGAAGAAAAGCACAGAGAATGTGGTTGGCCAAAGTATTATTTCCAGTGACAAACACGATGTAAATCTTATTAGAAGTAACAGTGGTGTTAACCAGGATAATGAGGCAGGAAGATCACTGAACTTGAATTCAATGTCAAATTTGAGTGCAGGGTTAACTGATAGTGATTGGACAGAATTACTCAGTGTGCCAAATAAAAGGGGTGTACCTGCTCCTGGTATTATGACCCAAAGTAGTAATCGGATACCAATGACTCGATCTCTTAAAAAAAACGGGAAGAAGGCGGACAATTCCGGTCAAAGATTGAATCTTTCTGTGGTAGATGGGACCACTGGAAAGACTGGGAATAATGGAGTTTTGAAGAGTTCAAGAAAGTCCAATGTTGGATTGGAGAGTAATATTAGGGCTGATGGAGATGAGAAGGCAAGTATTGTTTATCCAAGAAACTCAAGTATTCAGTCTCCAAGCAGTGGAGGTGAATCTGCTCAAAGTGACAATATACTGACACCTATGTTTGACACAGAAAACATGGAAAGAGTCGAGGGCATCAGTTATATTGTAGATGAGGAGAAGCAACATTTTTTAAATGACTTAGACCATTCTATCCATTTGACGTCCATTTCACAGGGTATGGAATCGAATTCAAAGATGGGTTCAAATGATGGCGATCGGCTCGAGGCGGCAATTAGTGGGACTAATAGATCAAAACTTGGTTCCAGGACATCTAGTTCCAAGAAGGTGTCATCTCTACCAAGTGAGGGAGAGTATAATTCTGAGACAGATACAACTTCTTCATCAGATTCAGAAAGTGAAAGAGAAAGGGAAGAAAGGAGAAGGAGGAAGCAACAAATTCTAGCAGAAAAAGCTGCTGCAAAGGCAATCGAGGCAATCAAAGAGCGTGAGAACTTGGTTGCTAGACTAGAGGGGGAGAAAGAGAGTTTGGAGAAAATGTTTGAAGAGCGAGCAAAACGACAAGTGCAAGAGGTACTTTGTACAAATTCATTAGTCAACTTACACTCTTATAGATTATGGTTCTTAAAGTCTCTCACATCTTGTGCTCTTTGGTGAACTTCCATTTGCTAAATGAAGTTAAATGCAGGAGGAAACTGCCTACTTTTGATTACTTGCTCTGACTAGTCTTCACGTTTTGTGACTTGTCGGTCTGTTCACTGTTCCATATATTGGATGCCTTTACTGCTTTCTTTATGAGCAGATATCCTTGTTCTCCATACAGCAATAGGCTGCATGACTTGCTTATTCTTTGAAGCCTAGGAAAATTTCTAATCATCAAAAAATGTTGTTTTATTACTTTGGTGTTGGTTCTAAGCTCTAACATGCTTTCTTAATTTAGTGCGTTCAGACATCAACCCGGTCAACATGTGTCTTTTCATTATTTTTCAGGGCAAGGATAGAAACAATTTGAAACATTATTTAGTGGTCCATCTTACTTCTCTATTCTAGACTCAGGTGGATTTGTTGTGTTACTTCTATTTTAAAACCTGTTTGTGGGTTTTGAAAAATTACAAAATTCCAAATAATTCTGATGTACGATAATAAGACATTTTTCATCAACTTTTTTTTGTTGATCCATTATTTTAACTATGATATATACTGTCTAGTCTGCCCTTTACAATATTGTAGCCTGAATTATTTTAATACTATAGTAACAACTAACAACTATCCGAAGAATTGTTTTGCCTAGGGGGAAGGCTTTACAAAGAGATATTTATTTTTTGAATAAACAAATATAAACTGCTTCACAAAGGGATATTTACTTTTTGAATAAAAAAATGTATTATTTCTCTATGAACTTTTGAGTGGAAGAAAATGTTTATTTTAGCATAACAGTCATTTTAGTAGCATATGAAACATTCTTCCGTTATTGTTGTACTGACTATTAGCAATGCCTTTTCACTCCTGAATTATAGTACTTGGTAGCTGGAAATTCTTGTCATTTGGTAAACCTTTTAGATGATTCTTGTACTATTTGAATAAATGCAATCTACCTATCCCTGTGTCTGTTTTTTTGTTTCACGTGTTTTGAGATTTTTGTTAGTCTTCTTTTGTAAGAATATCTTGATATAGTTGCAATAGTAAATCATTAAACTGTTTCAGGCTTCAGAATTACAGACTACAATGATGGAGACCATGGAAGCAGTTGATATAGAGAAGCAGAAACATAATTATACTCGAATGGAGGCCCTTGCACGATTAGCAAAACTTGAGGTGTTTTAGTTTTATAAAAAGTATCCTTTGAACTTACCTTAATGGTGTTATGTAAAAATGTTTGGTTAACTTATCTGCATCCTTGCAAATATTATATACTTGGGCATCATATCTTTGTCTTTACATAAAAATGTAATTACGTACTATTGTTTTTTTTTTAAATTCCATTTAGCATATTCCGTTTTCTGCAGTAGAATACTTCTTTTGTAATATGTTATTCACATTTAAGTACTTTTCTCCAAGTATACCTCTTATTTGGTTTGAGAGGGAGGTTCGTAATATTGGTTGGTCTCTGGAGTAACCTGATAATAGTCATTCTTCTTATATGAACATATTTTTGAGTTCTCATGGTTTCCTTTTAATCTCTTGCTTGATGTTTTTGATCTTGGTTCTAAATCTGCTTTCGTATTGCAGGGTGCAAATGCCGATCTTGCAAGATCTCTTGCTAATGTACAAAAGAATCTTAAAGTGGAGGTATTTGAGAACTCCTTTCAATTATTAACATTTGGTTGGCAAGAATAATTTAGTTTTTGGCAAGCTTGCAATTGTTTCTATGGTATCTTTTGTATATTTTTTCATTATTTGTTTTTCTACGTAATTGAGTCCTAAACCATACATCAATAATCAAACATGCTATGTTGAACATGTTAGGCTTTGCCTTGGCTGCTTAAGAGGGAGAAAGTAAAGACAAACACTTTACGAGAGAGAGAGAGAGAGAGAGAGAGAGAGAGAGTAATGCACATTCATTGATAATGGAAATTAACAAGAAACCTAAGCTTGTACACTTAGACGTGAGAAAACTATTGGTGCCCTCTCATATGAGGAGCACCTCATGTTTATACACCAATACACCAATTTTAGGTGGTGTGATTACTTGCTTATCCTATGAGAAGATACCCCCCCCAAAAAAAAAAAAAAAAAAATCCTACCCTCTTCCCCTGAGCTCTGTGGTATCTTCCATCCCCCCGGTTCCCCATTTGGATCTTCTGTGAGGGAGACCCCCCCCCCGACTTCCCTTGGTGCTGAGTTCGCATCAATACCGGTGTCTTCAAAAACAGTCTAGTCAACAAGACTGGATTTTGGGAACTGCTGAATAAGTTCTTCCTCATCGACCCAGGTTGCTTCGTCGGCTGGCTTCCCGGCCACGAGACAAGAACCTCAGTTGCTATCCCCCCTTGGGTTGGCATTTTCGGCGACTGATAGCCTCAGGTTCGAAACAATCAGAGTTCAGGGGCGCGAGGGAGTCAGGAAACTCTTGGTCCACAGTGTGGTCACCAATAACCCGCTTGAGCTGGCTTATGTGGAATACCGGATGTGAGCGAGCAGTTGTTGTTGGTAAGCTATGGTGCCAATCCTCAGTGATTGGGAAGGGGCCGTAATACTTCATCGTGAGCTATGGTTGGGTTCTCGCCTCCCCCTCCCTTCTAGAGAGTCTTGGAGTGCTCAACGTGGGCAAACCTTTCCTTGTTCAGCAACTGTTCCGACTGGAGCTCTTCCATGGATGTGGCTATCTTGATAATGTTGGTTTTCCACAGTCGTGAACCGAGCTATTCTGCCTACTGCATGTTTGTCCACCATGGTTTTCCTCTTCTTCGTCCCCTTTCCACGTTCACCCCACCAATGTTAGGCTTCGCTTTGGTTGCTTAAGAGAGAGAAAGTAAAGACTAACACTTTAAGAGAGAGAGAGTAATGCACATTCATTGATAATTAATGATGGAAAAAATAACAAGAAGCCTAAGCTTGTACGCTTAAACCTGAGAGAACTATCGACCATCTCATATGAGGAGCACCTCTTTATTTATACATCAATTCTAGGTGGTGTGATTACTTGCTTATCCTATAGGGGGAAGATAGGCTCCCCCCTTTACTTCCCACGCTCTTCCCCTTGGCTCTGCGGGTGTATATCTTCATCCCCCGGTTCTCCACTTGGCTCTTCCTCGAGGGAAACTCCCCCCGACTGCCTGTCCCCCCCGGGTGTGTCCCCCCTGACTTTCACCCCGATTTGGTGCTGAGTTCGTATCGAAACATGTCAAGTGTCTACGATGCTATTTGCTTTAATAAATTTTAGTTAAACACGGTAGGCCTCTTTATTCATTTTAGTTTATTTAATCATCCACTTGACTTTATTTGACCTGGCTTTTCTGTATCAGTTAATTTATCTATATTATACTCAAGTTTGGTTTTCATCCTGGAAACCATCACTTACTTTTTGCAACAATGAATGGATATATAATCTTGCACTTAATACATTTGTTATTGAAATTCTTGTATATGTATCTGCTGGAGTAGGCCGATCATGTAGCTGAGCTTCGTCACCAAATTCACATGAAAGAAGCTACACATGAAGGTGTGTTATTGGAGCATAGCTGCCTCTTTTTATTAGTTTCCCCATATCTGCAAAACTTTATGCTCGGTTTAAACCCAATGTTATCTAGAATATATATCTTAACTTAAGTTGAAGTTTTGGTGATAAATTATTTCTGATCCATATAACCCCAATCCAGTTTCTTCAAGATTTTCTCTTAACTTCCTCCAACTTTATTGTTTTCATGTAATGTTATGTTTAGAACTATCCATTAGATGACTTCAGTTCATATACTTATGACGCTTCAGTGAGAGTCTTATTTAGAAGTAAAACGTGAGAGGATTATACGATCCTTAGCCTATTTAAGATATCAACTATTACCGTGGCAGCATTATCCTATGATATACTGATATAAACTTTGTCTAGTGTGGTACTTGTTCACATGCAGTATATTAAGGTGCAATTGCTAAAACAATGACATAACGTTAGCTGTTTTGCCATTCTGAAATGATTTTAAGTTTTCCGATATAAAGACCCAAATTTTGTACCTTTTTCCTTTTTGCGGTTCGAAGCGCCATCTGGCCTTCCATTGGAGATTTTCCAGCGTGTCATTAAAATATTTCATGTGTATCCACACACACAAATTAAATTGACTCCATTTCTTCAAATTTCTTGATTTGATTGGTTTATGGTTCTATTTTAATGGGTTTTCTTGGCAAAACATTTAAACATACGCTATGCTAATATAGAGATGGTTTAAAAATGAATATTTTATCGATATTGAACACTCATCTTGATAAAATGATTTGAACCACTTATTCTAAAAGAGGGTATTTTCTCTCTTTTATCCAATGCTGAATCGAGCCATACATAACATAGAAATCACACTTGGAAAGGTTGGACAATTAGTTAGAGCAGCGGGTGCTGTAGCGAAACTGATTGCAAAAGAGGGGAAATCGGCCACATTAAAATTATGTTCTGGGGAGGTCCGTTTGATATCCAAAAACTGCTCAGCAACAGTCGGACAAGCGGTTCAATTTTTCAGGGATGTTTAGACCTTGATTGGAGATTGGAGTTGCAAAAAGTATTTTCCCTTTCCTTTTTGTTTTGAAAAAGTTCGGGAATTTTTTGGCTTTAATACCTGGTAAACGGGAATCTACAGAGAGAGTAATTAATTTCCTCTTACAAATTTGCTCTTTTTATCTTCTTTTTTTTTGTAACATTCAAGTGAATTATTGAACTTATTCTTGTCTTTGTAGAATTGAGAAGAGAAATATCAAGTACACAGCAAAATGGTGATAAAGTGAGTATCTTTGCGTTTCCGCATAATATAATGATTATATAGATACTCCCTCATGTCCCGGTATTACTGTCCTGTTTATTTTCGGCACGAGAATTAAGAAACTTAGTTTTTGGTGCTTAATTTGGTGAGGGCCCACTAGTTTCCATCACGGGATCGATAAATGTGGGGTGGGTTGAGAATGAAATGTGAGGTGGTTGAGAGAGAAAAGTGTAATTGGGCCCTAGAAAAAAAAAGTGGTGAGTATTTCCATTTTTGGCAACAAGACAGAAATACCGGGACACCCTGATTAGAAAAATAAGACAATAATAGCGAGACAGAAGGAGTATTAGTCTGCCTTCTGAATCAGTTTATGCCAATATGATGTTGCAGTTAAGAGCATCAAAAGGTGTTGAGTTTGAAATGGAGATGTTTGAGGCAGAATATTCGTTTGCAGCAGATAAAGTAGCAAGAATGCAAGCCCAGGTACTTTTCTGATGTAAAAGTAAAGTACAAGGCAACTACGATGTTATTTTAGGATGTGTCCAGTTGTTACTAAATCTTCTAAAATGTCTTCTCTCCATCCCTCTTCTCCACCCCCCTCAGGCAAAAAATAGGAAAACCTCATCACTCTGAAAATGCAATGATGCTTTCCATCTAGTGTTATATAATTTTCTCATATAATGCAGGCAAAAACTCTAGAAACAACTATTGATACAACCCGAAGAGAAGTAGAAGATCCTTCTGAAGTTGAAATTGAGCTCAAGCAAAGGCTTAGTCAGTTCACTGACCATTTGATTCAGAAGCAAGCTCAGGTATTTTCTTCGGTTCGATTTCACATTTCATTGGACAGAACAGAACACATGATTTTAGTTTTTATTTATGCATATTAGATAATAATGCAAAAAGTTGATTATAGTTTGATAACAGAGGGTTACTTTGCATGAAGATATATGCATCTTATTAGATTTTTCAAGCAGTTGGTTTCCGTGATTGATGAAGATGTCTGACTTCTATCAGGTAGAAACACTGTCTTCAGAGAAGGCTATGCTACTTTTCAGGATTGAGGTAAATACAACTCGGTCTAAAAGTGACACTGAAATTGTCTCCTAATTATTTTTGGACTCTCTGAATCATCGGACCAAATACCACAGGCGGTATCAAGATTGTTGGACGAGCAAGGATCAACTGATTTTGCGAGCATCTCATCCATGGATAACCTAGAACAAGGTGCATGGAGATTGCCTAACAGAAAATTGAGGTCCTTACTAAAAGGAAGAATGCAATCTGGTCAACAACATTTTGGGTCGTTGGTTCGACAGTTGGACTCACTCTTTTGCACCGGTTTTATTTTTCTTAGAAGAAACTCAACAGCCAGAACTTGGTCTCTTTTATACTTGGCGTGCCTTCATCTCTGGGTGACATACATTCTAATGTCACATTCTCCCATCTCAAATGACGTTCGGTCCGGTGCCGCCATCTCCTTGGAGAATATTAATAACACTGGAGGTATCTGAATTTGTATGATGGGCAAGTTTTATCCAACATTCAGAAGTTTATATTCTGTACCAGGGATGTAGAAAAACTATTCATGTATGAGATTCATTGAAAAATACTCCCTCCGTCCCATTGGAAGCGTCTCTTTTCCAATGGGCACGAATGTTAAAAAAATGATAATGTGTGGTGTATATTATTTAACTTTTGGATAGATAAAACTTGCATTTTTTTAAAAACAAGACGTTTCCAATGGGACGCTCAAAATGAAAAAGACGCTTCCAATGGGACGGAGGGAGTATATAGTAATGTTGGTGGGAGTATATAGTAATGTTGGTGTACCGTCAGTAGTTTCTGAAAATTCAATTTCTCCACTCAAGTCTTGGTTTTAGTATGTTACTCTATATTGCCCAGATGAAGGTTTTTGTAACTCAGTTCTGATTTGACTTAATTTTTTTTTCAATCATATAGCAAATTGGTGAAATCTGGCAAATGGTAGTTTTGGAGAATTTGACATGTAAGAATAGTCAGGTTTGAGAGAGTTAAATGTAGAAACACAAGAATGAAGCAGCACCTCCCGCATCCTCATCCTCATCCTCTGGCAAGTGAAGTAGTAATGAAGAGTTACATGTTCAACTAATCTTGTGTGCAGCTCTCCAGCTGGCTTCTACTCCTTGCACATATACAAAACAAAATATCAAAACCCTGCCAAACTAACTAGTTTCTCATAAAGAACTCAATAGGCAAAATCTACATTTCTATGAGCTGATCATAAATAACATGACCTGTTCATTAGTAAGCTAAGTTATTCATTATGTAAGATTGTCTCACCAGGTTTCTTGAGGAAAACCGCGATTGTAGAGAGGAAACTCAAAGAGAAACGTTGTCTTGAACCAGAGCGGTAAAGTCCCATATAGTGAAGGAGGAAGCAAGATGAGAGGGCTGAGACAAGAATTTTTGTTAGCACTGAAAGATTTTAAAGTATTAATGGTGTTAAGTGAAACCCACCTTGTTGTTCTTTTATAGTCCTTATATGCAGAAACACTCCCATACTTTTTGTCGGCTGATTCCTGCAGACCATCCATCCCTCGAGTAAGTGCACGCACATTAATAACACCAATCTAAGAATGAAGAAGCGAACCTCAAGCAGTGGTATGCCACTGACAAAAAGAAGCAATAACGTGAGGAATATTGGACCAAAGACGACGAGCCATTCTGCATTTTCTAATACAGGTGTTGCAGCCACAAAGATTCCCCACCACAGAAAGATCTGAGCATTATCCAACAAAATCAATTACAAAATAGCACGCCCTGCATTACAACTTAGAGCAGACAATCTACCTCTCCGAAATAGTTGGGGTGACGAGAATACTTCCAAACTCCAATATCACACCATTTGCCCCTGTTATCTGGAGAATTTTTGAATGTTAATTTCTGTTGGTCAGCAGTCGCTTCAACAAAAATTCCTATGGACCACATCATCCACCCAACAATGTCTGCAGCCTGAAGAGAAGGATTTCGATCGCTTGCATTAACAATTGTCACCGGTAAACTCACAGTCCATACCCATACAGCCTGCAAAGAATAGATCATGTGGACAAGCTTCATTAACCAAACATATTGAATATAATTTTTTTAAAACAAACATCACAGAAACCTGAAATATCCAAAACACAGCCAGTTTTGCCAAATTATCGCGCATTTCATCAAAGCGTCGATCCTCCCCCCACTGCATGATCCTGAAAGAAAATTTGTTGATTCTGTAGAACATACACGTCCATACAGACGAAACACCTTACAGCCAAAACTTCTTAAAATTACAGTGTAAGTAGTTAAGTTTACAGACCTCATCAATAGAAAAACCCCCAGACGGAGGCCCCACAAGACTACAAGAATGGACAAAATCACCTGAAAAATAAGCTTAAACATAAATTTTTAAAGAAAACAACAGGATACAGGGCCATGACAAAGTAGCTAATAGGGAGAAATAGTTAAAAGAAAGCATACAAAATTTACTTTGTGTAGTTATATTATACCCTAGAATGTTTTGAATTGTGGAGAAGAAAAACAAGATGTAATACAATAATTTTTTTATTGTTCCCTTGTGCACGATCTCATGTTTTTTCTTCTTTTCTAAATTATATCTTGTGATTTCTCCAAGTTACCCAAACACACTTTAAGAAGGTAATAGATACATAACCATGTCTAGCCCAAAAAAGTGTATTCCACATTTCTAGACAATACGAGATATTTATGAGCAACATGCTCCTAATGCGCAAACAAGTGATAAAGTTCAAACAAAAGCAATCACCTGCCGGAAATGCCAGGATCCTTTGACAACCACGGTAAGGATAGCAAGTATTACAAAATTCGTGCTACCTATACAAGGAAGGTAGATCATAAATCACAAGAGATACAATAAAATAAAAGTAAAAGAGTAAATCTCTTGACATACAACACTCCAATATTCATCCTACCAAGCAATGGAATCACTTTGAAACTACACATTTACAAAACTCCACCCATATCAAATATCTGAACTCAGCCTATGCTACAGATGACAGAGTATTTCAATTATAAGGCCTCTTAGCCAGTATCTCTAGTTAACATCAGACTGCGCTTCAAAGATGGCCAATTACTTACCGCATTGCTACCTGTATTATCGAATGTTCAATCCAAGTCCCCCTTGTTTTACTATCTACGTACATACTTGAAACTTCCCATTGTTCATGCTCATTGAACAACAGAACAAAAACATCAAATGCACCGCTTCTACGAACTAAGTAGTAGAACCCTCATCCCCAGCCAAAAAAATAAAGATATGCAAGAAGAGATGATGGTTTCAGATGGTAGGTAATAAACTGATTTCTGACATAGCTCATATGATCTCCCATTGTCTCACTCTCTAGATGATAAGTGAAGTACTTAAGAAATACAACCAGCAATTGATCTTAAACTGAATACCCGCCTATGCCGTTTAACTTTCTATTTGGAAGTCCCTTGTCCATGAATCAAATATTCAAGTCAATTTCTCTAAGCAAATAGTCAAAATGCTAGAAATAGGCAAAGGCAAATTTAATCATGCAATTATCTGAACCTTTTTGATTATATGCAGGGGCGGATCCAGGATTTTCGGTTAGGGGGGCGAAATTTATCGAGACTTGAGTTTTCTTTGTATGGGGGTTCGGGGGCGGAGCCCCCGAAAAAATTTTTTTTAACACATTTTCTACTTAAATCTAATTATACTTACTCTTTATGGCTTATTTAAGGATTATATTATTCTTTCATGAATAACTCATATATTTTTTATATTTATTCGAAAAACATAGCACAAAATCCTATTTTGACATCACTCTAAATTTAGTTATAGGAAATTATGAAGAATAACAATATCTAACTAAGGAATTAATAAGTATTTAAATGATAGTTTATTCATATTTCAAATGTTCTTAATTTTATACCAATAAGTACATGAAAAAAGAAAACACAAACATAGTATATTAATTGCATCAAACACAAACATAGTATATTAATTGCATCAAGTTATATAGGTTGACTCTACCAAACTAGGTATCCAAAACTCAAAATCTACACCTCCACTAAAATATGTGACACTTAATATAAGTTTTTAAATATTTTTTAAAGTTAGGATAACAAATTTAAAAATTTCGGGGGGGCGAATTCGAAAATTTAATTGAAACAAGTATAAAAATTACTAGAAATAAAAGATAACTCGTAGTATTGCACAAAAATTCGGGGGGGCGGTCGCACCCACCCGCCCCCCCCTTGAATCCGCCCCTGATTATATGCATTAGACACCATCTAAGTTTCTAAACCTCAGCCCAAACTCACATTCAGTTTATAATAACATTTGATAGAAACTAAATTATATGGAAAATACCCGCAAAGTCGGTGACTTTATCGAATTTTAAAAGCGCTGTAATCACAAAGAAGAAGAATTGATAAGCCACCTGCAAAAGACAACAAAAACAATCAATTTTCAGCAATCCCACAACACTAATCGCACATGTATGTGCGTATAACTTACAGTGACGATTGCGGTGAGGGCCAAGAGATGGGAGTCTATAACGGTTCCCATGAATCAATGACTTCCAATTCCACACTTTTAACCATAAAATATAGAAAATATGTTCTTTGATTATTCCCTCGAAACAAATTCAGTTCTTCATTATGTTTTTATCCGCGCAAGCAATAATTTTCATATATTGTGGGTATTATGTGGTTTATAATAAACCACAGCCAATGACCTGTTGTCCCAATACCCACCTTGTCTTTTATCTTTCCTCTAGAACTAACTTGCTCTTTTAAATTTGATTTGATTTTGCTCTTTTAAATTTGATTTGATTCCATATTTGTATTACAAAATATTCACTTATAAATTCCATATTTGTATTACAAAATATTCTCTTAATATATATATAAAAAAAACAATTCTCCTAATATCGTTTAAAATTAAGTGAATTAATAACAAACTTTCTAATTTTTATATAATTGAATGTACCCTTTGATTGCCACCTAATTATATTAATACAGTGTTTGGGTGCCACTTCAGCAAAATTGACACCTTTATTAATGCAGAACGACTACAATACTAAATCAAATAACGTATATTATCCTAATTCACACACTAAATAAGAAAATCAATTCACCCTAAATTAGAAAAAACTTAAATCAGAAAAATAATACGCTATTGACTACTAACATGTAGTGTAGTTGGTATTTTTATTTCTTCGTAATTGATTGATCTAGAGTTGATCTAATATGCAATCCCTTAATATTCAATCTCCATTATGGTAAATTTAAGAATAATAATAATATTTAACCTCAAGGGTGAATTATTTTATTTAGAAAAAAATAATAATACGCTCTTCTTCGTGCCATTGTAGCCTCTAATCAATTTCACGTCCTATACGAATTTAAGTATTTTTGCTCTTTAGGCCCTGACATCTAACAAGACATATCCCAACTGTGAGTGCTTCTTCTTCTCGTTGCTCTTATTTATTTTGTATAGGGAAAAGACTTCTCATCGTGCCTTCACTTTCACTTTTACAAATTTTGATATCTTTACTTAATATTTTCAATTTCATTCCTCAACGTAAGAAAGACTTTCAATTCTCATCAGTTGGCTCCTGTTGTTCTAACAGTTGAAGGTTACTAAATTGATTTAGGGAAGGGTATCATTGTAAAATTATGTGCATCCTGTTGGAAAATCTGCATTAAAAAAGCAAAATTTGAGCTGCCGAACAACGCAATTTATCCGCAATTTCGAGCCATGTTTGCTGTTATTTTGACAAAATAAAATATACAGCATCGAACTACATTTCAAATAGATGATCGTAGTATATTTTGTTTCTTAATTTCGATTTTCGTTGAGTGAGAAATAGTTGCTCGAAGATTAGTGCGCGATGTAGTATTTTTGAAGTTGGAGTTGAAGAGTGGACTTCATTTAATTTACTTGTTCTCTTTGAACTTGTTATATTAATGGAAGTGGTATAATCTTAAGTGTGAATGAATTTGAATTAATTCAAATTCTTGTAACTCCTTCTTCAATTGCTCCACTAACTCCTAATCAATTTTACCATGATGACAATTGATCATGTATGTAGATTACATGAGGGAGTAAAAGGCAAATAAAGTCCCATGCATTTCAAATGTGGGATAGCTCCTATAAATATGAGTTGTAGAAATCATTTGCATACCAACTCATATATAGCATCTTCTTCATATTAACTTTAGTTTCAAAGCTCAAGTCATTGCCTTCCGTCTTGTTCGTCGGAGTTCTATTGTTTGCGGTGCTGCTACGTTGAACTCGAAGCCGTTTTATCTTTGGGGAAACCACGCCTAAACCGAGAGCACTACCGGGGTGTTTGTCTCTTGTTTCTCGACTCAGCTTTGCATATGGTTATAAATTCGAAGAAGTTATCACGGACGAGCCGCATGCAGGGAAACTTGCACGTGTGGTTCTGGTCGGTTTTGGTTTGTTGTTCAAGTTGTGATTTCTATTTCCATTTTACGTGTTTTTGTGTTCGGCAGATTACGAATATATTTTATAACAATCGTAAGAGACAAAATGTTCACGACCTTGTTGCCGGAAACAAAAATCGAAACTTAATTTACCTTAGCTTGGAAATGGCGTCTTCATCCGCTACATCTTCATCCACCGTTGTCGGCGTTGTTGTCTCTTCGCCCGCTACCGCCACCTCCCCGCGACCATCTCCCCCACTGGAGTCCCTTTTCCCACGGCGACTTCCGTCGGCATCTCCACTGCCGGATTTTGTGGACCACCTCCATTTTCATTCGTGGCCTCTTCAACATCAAGTGCTACATTGCCATCATCCAACATGGCCGCCATGTCCACCTTGGCCGCCATGTCATTCGCTACTAATGACCGGATTGTGAACAATTTACGTGATGCAACTCCTGCTATCATGTCGTCTTCGGCGACTCCGTTTATCCCATTTGGGACGTTGAACCACCTTGGAGGGGTGGGGTGCTCGACCCAACTTTACCGGCACCGTTGCACTCTTCTAGAGTATTGCCCACCGCCGAAAAGTCACCACAATTTGGTGGAGCCGACTTCAAACGTTCGCAACAAAAAATGTTGTTTTACTTAAAAACACTAGGGTTTGGAAACATCTTTAAGGAAGATGGTCCCGCATCCTTAAGGAAGATGGACCCGCACCTCAAGTGCAAATGAGGAGAACATGCAAGTCTCCATTGCCTATGATAATTGGCGTACCTTCGACTACTTTTGTAAAAACTTTTTGTTAAGTGGTTTAGTGGATACCTTGTATAGTGTATATGCAAACATGAAGACCTCTAAAGAAATATGGGAGGCACTAGAGAAGAAATATTTTACTGACGATGCAAGTACAAAGAAGTTTATTGTAGCTCGGTTTCTGGACTACAAGATGGTGGATTCCCGACCCATCATGGACCAAGTGCAAGAATTCCAACTAGTTATACACGAGGTTCATGCTGAAGGGATGCTATTGCTCGATGCCTTTACTGTGGCAGCCATGATCGAGAAGCTCCCTCCAAGTTGGAAGGACTTCAAAAGCTACCTCAGCACAAGCGAAAGGAGATGTCGCTTGAAGACTTGACTGTAAAACTTCGCATCGAGGCTGATGTTCGAGTTCAAGACGTAAAGTCCAAAGCCCCGATGGATCCAAGGGTAAACTTGTTGGAGAAAGGTGGTGACTCTAACAAGCGAGGGCGTCCCAATGGCAAAGACCATGCAAAAGGTAAAGGTCAAACTAGAAGGTTTGACGAAGATTGCTACAATTGTGGCAAAGCGGGTTACATGTCTAAGGACTACCGAAAGCCTAAGAAGAAGAAGGCGAGACAAACCAACATGATGGAAAAAGACCTCACTTAAGAGTATCTAGCGGCTATGATCATGGAAGAAGTGAATATTATCGAGAACCCCAGCCTTTGGTTCGTCGACACTGCTGCAACCGCACATGTGTGTGGTGATAGAAGCGGCTTCGCTAAGTACTGTCCCTGTCAAGGGAGGAAGTTGAACATGGGGAGCCAAGCGTCTTCTGACGTGGTTGGTGTTGGAACCGTCGTGCTAAGGATGACTTCCGACAAAGAGTTAATTTTGAGTGAAGTGCTGCATGTTCCGGATATTCAGAAGAACCTTGTATCAGGTTCTGTACTAGTCAAGCGTGGTTTTAGACTAATGTTCGAAGCTGATAAGTTTATCTTATCTAAGTTTGGTGTATTCCTTGATAAGGGGTATCTTACCGATGGGCTTTTTAAGCTCAATGTAGCGGCACTTCGCCAAGTGCCCAAGAATGAAGGAAATAATAATAATACTTCCGCTTCTTCTTATTTGACGATGATGTGTTAATGACAGTATGACTATCTTATTATTTTATGATGATAAGCTGCAACAATAAATGATATGAATGAACACTAGAGGGCTGAATATGGTTGATTAG